>OX016542.1:31002090-31414192 GCA_943590905.1 Sphaerophoria taeniata
TGGTGGTGTATGAGGATTATCGTGAAACGTGTGTTTTTGTGGCCTTTCGCTGTACTAGGGGTGAGTTCTTGTAAAAGGAATTTGATTGAATGGTAGATTTTAGAACACATAGGGGAGCAGTGTTTGTCAATCAAATTTATATTTTTAATCGTTTCTCGATTTTGAAAAACAGTTTTAAGATTCACTGAAAATGCCTGAATGAAACCGAGTCAGCGACCTCACAACTCGGTAACCAGACCTCGCAGATGGTTTTCAGTGACCGATAGTAGGCGAACAGACCTTTTTTCGTGTTTCTTTTGACATAAGGCTAGCTGGAAATATTCAGGGATCTGTAAAACTGTTGTCGAGGAAAATTGTGAGTTATATCGATTTGAAATTGGGGGAAATGTTTGCGAATAATTTACATTTTTGCCAATATCTTGACTTCAAGGCCTTCAAAAAACTTGAATCCGATTTTGATGAATAGAGTTCGAGGAATTTATTTTTTTTAATAATACGGCAGCAAAAAAAATGGAAAGTATCCTAATTTTATTTTGCCAAAAGTCAATCTGCAGACACGTTTTTGAATTCGAAGAATTGTTTTTGACGAATTTCCATTCGAAAAAATTTTGCTGGATGAATTATCTTGAATTCCTGAATTAAGCGTTGAATTGGTTTTTCATCTGGAAGTCTTGGAGTCGACGAACATGTAACTGAAGTATAATACTCAACTTCACAATCAGAAGCTGGGGTTTTTCAATGGAAGAAAACAAATTCCACAAATTGGTTTCTCTCGTAATATTATGGTAATTCTTCTTATGACTATGAAATGAGAAAAGTATAGTCCATGGCCAAGAATTTCAATTCCTACGTCAGGCGTTTGTCGACTTATATGTTGACGAGTAAACACTTTGACAGCAACTTATATCTTACATTCTTAAACAGAGAGACAAGGACAAAAATAATGTTTTCGTTTCTGAATAATTGATTGATTGTCCTTTCATTGTTATTCAAAAACCTTAGACAGATTAAAATAATCAATCTGTAAAACGATTTACTTTTCGGCAGTCCTTTCGAATTGACACATTTCCGACAGAATAATCATCTTCAAAACAAAATTCAATAACCAAAATAATAACACTATTAATCTTAAAACATTTCCATTTTAAAATGCTTCAAGATTATCTATACTTCTATAAGAATATCTGATTGACAGAAAAGTCGATTAGAATTTATTCAAAGCCCTTTCTGAGGATAAAATAATACCCGAAACAGTTCTGCAATCAGCATAATCTCTATGCATATCCCTCAATCCTTAAGCCTAGACTATTTTAATCGAAATATTCAAAAAAGGAGACAAATAAAAATAATCAAAATCATTTTCATTTCGAAAATGGACGATTAAAGGACATTCACACCCATCCAGTTGATTACAACAAAACATCTCTCAAAAATATTCCCAAATCCGTCCATCCCGACACCCATAAGCAGGGGAAGAAGCGATTTATAAACAAGCAAATCCCCCGAAAAATAGACATAATCCCTTCAAATGGGATAGCAGTCAATTCACAGAACTCTGCCAAAGCAGTTTTCAATTGTAAAATGATTTGAAAGCATCGCTCTGTTCTCTCAAATCATAGCTATCATCATCATCGTCATCGTCGTCGGAGTTCGCCAGCTACCGGGTTCTTGAAAATCCTCAAAATCGGGTGCCGGCGCTTGGCTTTCGTCGCGTCCACCTCTTCTATAGAGAAAATGACTACGTTTGACAGCAAGTGACAAATATTTTTGCAAATCCTGCCATTTACAATTCACAAAGACACCAGAGAGGTATACGACCGGCTGCCATCCGAGTTGCACAGACAAACACGAAGGACATTTATCTACTCACGACTAAACCGAAATAAAAAAAAAAGTCAAAATAGAAATCGAAATCGAGTTTCATACCTTTCAGCGACATGAAGTCCCACTTAAGATAGATAGATAAATCCGTGCAGCGAAGCCTCCTGCAAGAACTCAATTATGAAGGCTTTTGCTTTGGACCGATAATTCCGTTTACTGCCTTTAATCGATGGTTTTGTAATCGTAACAGTTCTACCATTGCCATCATCATCATCGTCTCCTCTGCCCCTGATGCCAGTATTCCCAATCAACATAGACCATGATGGTTGCAGCTGCTGATGCTGGGCGTCGTTGTGGCTGATAGTGGCCATACCAACGACCGACCGAGTCCGTACTCTGAGCGAGTCTGAGCGGTCGCCCTGCCACAGCTGACGATGACGACGACGACGACGGCGATGACGATTGATTTTGTTTCGAGTGATTTTGGTGGCGATTATTATCTATTCGATCACAATACCGGCGCTGCTATTGATGGTGATGGCGCTGAAACTGATTTGAAAGGTTTTATTGAAGGTCAGTAAAATGCTGACGGTGATAATATTTTGGGGGTTGTTGATTTGGTGGTGGATTGTTTTTAAACGATTGTTTTGGAACATATTCGTTTGAAACAGATGGAATTTCAAGATACGAGTCACTCGGGCGTATACGTGTTATTTTTTTTTAATATCCAGGATAACAAAAAAATCACGCTACGAAAACACACTTTTACTGACCCTAAAACATTTTCGAACACCCCTTTCATAATGAATGTATCATTCTGAAAGAATATAAATTTCAAAGAATATAAAAATATAAAAAACAAATCTTTGACCATCATTTCCACAATCTCCATATTGACACAGTCAATTTTTTATTTCCGAAATGTGTCGTTGCATGCATTAAAAAGCTGTTTTGAATAATTTTTTTTTTTTTTTATAAATTCCATTTTAATTTTCTCGTCCTTAAGTAAACTCTCTAGCACCCTTCTTCACACCACAGCATCGTTCGACAACACTATATGGCTAGATCGGCAAGCATGCAGCAGCGTTATCCTGGTCGAGGGATTCACTTTGCAATTAATTCATTTGAGTTTGTTTCCCGTAACTGCCGCGGCCATATCGCCACCATGAATATAACCGCTCATCTTAATCCAACACCACACCTTCTCTACGGCACCATCATCGCATCGTCCATTTGATTTCAACAAAAGGCTATCTCGGAGGTATATCGTTTCATTGCGTCTTCAAAGCCATCACCATTGAGCCACCTTATTCCATATCACATTAAAGGACCATGAATGGTCTCGGATTAAAATGTTAATTAAAATCCTTTTCATAGGTACGAGTAACGATTCAACAGTTATATTTGTGTATATACAGCCATCAGGACAGGCAGCCCACAAAGAGGCAACATTTCGAAAGGTGGCATTGCAATATAAATGTGTGCGTGAGCGAACATGGAAGTAAGGCTTTGATTTTGGTGGTCAATCCTTTCTTTTTGCCAGATTTTTGTATTTATTTTTCTCCGTTGGTACTTTTTGTTGCCTTTTACGGACAGGTTGTCGGATTTAGAATGGATTCATATCGCTTTACGATATGCGATATGGTCCCTTGCCATTGTCGCTCTGTTAAAAATTATCAAAATTAAAGCGGATACGGTTGAATAGACGCTAAGGTGTATGTGTTTTATGCTTGGAATTCGTTTGCATTCATTTTAAAATTGAAAATATAATATTCATAAATCATAATTTGTAAGGCAGAAGCATATTTGAAAGTTGTACAATCGCACCGTACCGGAGGAAATGGGCGGGATTTGTAAATTTGTAAATACTCAAGCATCGTGCTGGTTAAATGGTTACAGTGTTGTTGTCAGTGGTGGTTGAGTTTGAAATCGGTTGATGGAATTTATCAGAAACCGGGTAGGTCGTGTCGTTGGAGGGTTGATAGAAGTGCGTATACCATCGAAGAAATGGGATGAAATCCAATTTTCGTTTTCAATAGGTCCTCAAAGTTCTTTTTTAGAAAGCGTTCTTACAGGAGAGAGGAGGAGTTATTTTTTTACAGCTTGGGATTTTGTTGAGAAGAAGAATAGAGATTACAACGTTGTGAACGATGTGTGTGACGACTATAATGGCAGTTATGGTGACGATAATTATGATTACGATGTGGGTGGTTGATTTTCATCGTTTGCGTGTTAATCAAAACAATGGATTATGGCTTCTCTGAACGAGCGATTTTTTTTGTAAAGCAGGCTTATAATTTGTTTCATTCCAATAATAATAATGGCTTCTAAGCACATAACTTGCTTTATTAGGGTAATGAAACAGAAAATAAGCGATGCGGTTCGATTATACCCTGCACTTTTTTTTAAATTTTAAACTTACTTGACGTCTTGGAAGATATAATACGCGATCGAAGTTTTTTTTGTACTTTAAAGTTCACTTCCTTTTTTAAATTAAAAAAAATTAACTGAATTATTTTTATAATAATTCGATAGCAATAAGAAATAATCGAAATTTCGTATCTTGTTTCAGGTTTTCGGTTCCAAACATAATATTTGACATTTTCACTTTCTGGTTTCCGGTTTCGTCATGACAGTTTCCGGCTTTCTGTTCTTGTTTCCAGTTTCTGATTTCCAAACCGCCAGCTCTAATTTTGTTGTTTTTGATTTTCTGTTTCCCACAGGAAAACCTTGCAAGCAATTCCGTCCGAAATATTATGTTCCGGCATAATGGTAACCATTTGATCCTCTGTACATATTAAGGTATACGGCACATATCTCTAAGATTTGGACCGCAGGTGCATACGTTTATACCTTGGACTGGGGTAACTTATTGGACAAATACCCTCACATAATTAATTGAACCGAAAAAAACGATCATATAGCTACTATAGTATACGGCCCTGCCCTCTGAAACTTGGACAGTATAGGTGCGTACGTTCATATCTCACACTGGGGAAAATTTTTGGATCACTGTTTGTTGAACTGAACTGATATAAGTGAGTCAATAGTATTGACTGAATACTATGCTTAATTCAAAAAAAGACAAGATTCTTCTGGGTGGCTCTGATTTTTTAGTCGTTATCTTGGCGATTCCGTGTATGTCTTTCTGACTACCGATCTTTATGTATGTGGTGGCCTCAACCAATGGATCCAATTGAATAAAATCCAATTTTCTTCTGAACACATCCTTTCTCATTAATTTCTTTTTCATTTCTTATTAAAATGGCGTCTTTCGGTTTGAACAAAAAATGTGTATGTGACGGCCTGACGCTTCAGTTACTACTTTCTTGTAACGTCATTTACTTCGGTGCTTGTCACTGATGTAGACAGGTGATTTCCTGGTCCATCTGAAGAGAATATAGAAATGTGTATACCTTATGCCGAAAATTGGAAAATTTCAAGAACATTTCCATATTTTTGGTAAAAATACAAATTTTTCGTTACGATCAAAATTTTCAGAAACAAGCCGGAAAAATCGTTATATCCGAAAGAAAATCGTATGCAAGACCTAGGTTTATAGGCGAATATCTTCCGTGGAGAGCTTGGGTTCAAAAATTCCATATATCCGGTTTCAAACAAACGGCACCCCTGCCTATTGTGAAATGTGTATCAATATTCGCTTGAAAGTTAAGAAGTTAAATATTTTTAGAAGGAAAGACAGGAATATTTACTGTTAATGAAATTTGTACAAAATCCTCTTCTCCATTTGAAAAAACCTATTTTTGGTTTGAATGCAGTTTAAAATCTAAGTAAGAAAAGTCTCACTTCAGTTATATGGATGTAAATGAAACTATTGAAAATGTATGACTTTGATACTGTCACCTTTTAAATCAACTCCTGCTCAATCCCCTATAATCCTTTATAACAACAATATAGTTAAAACGAAATAATAACACTGAACACTGATTAAACTCCCGAGCGTAATCGAATTCAACTTAATCCAATCGGAAACAACAAACTTATGTTAATTTTCAGATATCCCGACTGATGCTTATCAAAAATCCAACCGCAAAACCATTTAAAATATTTTCAAAAACATCCCAAAAATACAAATTAATAATAATTCAATCAGAGTTTTTTTTTCAACCAATATCATTCCATTTAATCACTTTAAAACAGCTGTTTAAGCAGCTTTTGCAACCGATTAATTAAGGCTTACACTTTTCCAAAATTAAAAACAAAAAACTTGAAATGAAAATTTACCGGAATTGCAAATTTTGCTTCCTCAAAATAACAAAAAAAATTAAAAATAGTTGAACAAGTGTAGTTAATAATTTATAGCTCGAGGATAAAGCGCGTGTGTGCATTTTATAGAACAGCAACTCATCACCGTGCGGCAATGCACATCGTTTATAGACGCATAAGAAACATTTCAAAGGAATTTCAATATTCATTAAAACATTCATAATATACTTATATACTTCAGCTATTCCATCAAACGCTTTCTCTCGCATGTCCGTCGCGCTTTGAAAAGAGCTGAAATTTTAAATTAATTTCAACTAAAATTCAATCACAGCCAAACACACAACATATCAAAGAATTCCACAACACTCACAGTTTGGACTTATTCAGATTTTTTTTTGGCGGATCGAGCCGATATATTCAAATATATGCGTTCAAATATGAGAGTTCGAGTCAAAACCACTGAAAAATGTATCCTCTTTCTGTTGACGGGTTGTTTTTTCGATCCTCTCGACCAGACAAAATGTAAACAAACCCCAAAAAAGATATACGATACACAAAAAATTGTAGGGAAAAGAAAAATTCCAAGCATCATGCCCAACATTTAGAATTCGGCTACAATTGAAACATTAAAACCAAAAAAAGACCAGCAAATCAACATAACAAGAACAACAAAACCAGGAAACAAATATAAAAGCAAGTTCCTCTTCCGAGTACAATCCAAATGGATTCATGGAATCAAACAAAAAGGGAGAAACACCCAAACAAAGGCATGCCAAAAATTGCAAGCGAAAAAAAGTGGAAAACGACATTCCGTACAAATGTTTTGCTCCCAAAGACAAAAAAGAGTACATATACAATATTCCACCTTATGGTCCGCCAAATTTTGAAATGGCCGAAACTTTTACACTTGAAATCATCGTAATAGCCGTTTTTTATGAAGGCCCATCGTTTGTGGTCGTTGATAAGGTTGTTGTTCGTTTTTGTGACGTTGTTGTCTGCTCACTCGGACTGTAGTTGTTCCCAAATCTTATAAAATTCAAATAAATAGAACAAGCTAACAACATTGTTTACCCAAACGAAATCAAGGGAATAAAAACTTCACAGAAAGCGGTACTAGATATTCAAGGTTAGATAGTTGTTGGGTTAACCACACAAAACTACCGAGAAAAAAAAATATATTCCACCCTCACAACGGAGTTCTCCAGAGACAAAAGACAGAAGAGTCCTTGAACGAAAAAATAATAAAATTGAAAATAAAAATTTCTACAAAAAGAAAAATTAACGATCCTAAAACGTTGATAGAACAAATATCCCTCTCAGCTAGTGGCGTGGTACTTGCAAAAATAACAAATTACAAACACAAAACCGCAAAAATATATCAAACGAAATTGAGTCGAAAGCTTGAAACGCCTAGTCTACATAGTTCTGCTGTTCTAAACTGCTCGACTGCCATTATATCGCCACCGTTGTAGTTGTCGTAGAGTCGAACCGACCAAGAGACAAACACAAAATTGAGTAAGCCAAAATGCAAAACGAACACAAAAAAGCGCAAAGCTCGTTCAACTTACAATTTCCGTAGAACGGAGCGTCGACAATGTGAAAAGCAAAAACTTACAAAAACAGAAATGCAACGCAGCAGGAGTAAGTGGGCAAAGCATTCATATGCAAGATGTCGGCTACCTTAGCTACATAACCACTGAAACGCGCCACGCCAAGCCATTGATTGTATACCACTGGTTCTGTTCATTCGTTTGTTGTTGCAGTGTCTATCGTGAATTGCATCATCTCTATACCCAACAGCAACCCAGACAATGGGTAATTTATTTTGTTTATTTTGTAAGTTTTCTAAGCTGAAAGCTAGCAGACAGTATGTCAAACAAAAGTGTCTTTACAGTTCAACTTGGGAATATTGGAAAAATACAACCAATAAATGCTTAGACGTGAAGTCTGCGAATTTGTTGAACATCAAACATGGAAAAAAGGAGTTTGAAGCTTGTTAGAATATGTCTCTATTGAGTGTGATTTCAATTTACCCGATTTTGATTGAAGGCTTACGCAATTTAGTGGGTAATACGGAAGGGTCTTAGCTTAAATAAACAGAAACAAAAATTAAAAATGGCATTTGTGAATTTAAGAGCCTTTTATAGTGATATTAAGAAAGTCTATCCTAACTGTTTATAGTTGCACACAAAAAGTTTTTTTATGCACTCTACCTCTTGTGTGCATCATCGAAGTTGAAGTCATTTTTCACTACATCGCAATATTCTTTGAAAATCCAGTCGCTGTCACGCTATGTCCTTGAATGATTGTTTTTAAAAGACGCTAAATGAATGACAGCCAATGTGACAGATGAAGCTTTAACAAGATGGCCGCTAACAACTGTCAAAATTTAGATGTCTCTATAGGAATTAAAAAAGAAAAAAAACTCTATCTAGCCCTTGCTAGACACACTTTAATTTTTTTAATCCGGAATACAATCTACCGTTACTTACAAATTTTGTGTACGAATCAACATTTACATATGGCACAGGGCAACATTAATAAAACACCGATAATAGACCATAAAGAGAAACCTTCTTTCGTTCTCGAATTTATATCCACTGTTTACATCTTTTAACTCAAATCTCACCAAAACGTGACTGCCAAATAGCTGTTCTGCCCACCAAAACTTAACCAAAACAAGCACAAGACCAAATGCAAACCCTCCAAAAACACATGAACAACAATACAAACCACGAAAATATAGATTGATAACGCACAGATATGAAATTGGAGTTTAGTTAAAGCTTCTTTGGTTTTGCGAGCATTCGGAAAACATCTCCAGAACATAGAAACAGCTTAAAAGGTAGCTTTTTTGGTTGTACGCCTCTAGTTTAAAGGGGTTGTAGGGCAAAAATGTATGGAAGATATGTATCTCTTCCAATTACTCGGAAAAACATTTTGCAAAAGGGTACCACCTTTAGAAATACACAGAGTTGTTGAATTTTAACCATTGAACTAGGAACAGGAAGATAAATGCAATGTTAAACGAGATGGCCATTATTCAGGTCTACCTACCTTACGGTTGACAACTACCAAACGACAACGACGATGCGACCAACACCGACACATTTCTACAATTTAAAAGGCCATCCTTGAAATGGAAGAAGAAATTTGCAGAAAGAGATGTGGTGTGAGAGTGAAACTGACAAAAATAGAAGAAGAGTAGATGCAGACATGAGAGAACGAAACACATCAGGAGTTCGGTGTTCGGATCGGAATGCAAAAAAAAGATCATCAAGTCAAAGAGATTCTATGTGACTTTGTGGTGAGTGTATGCTAGCCTGAAAGTGTCGAAAAACAGCTTAAATTTAATTTTGTATTCAACCCAAACTAATGATATTTATAATTTAAAAAGATTTACGAAGGGAAACACCGAAAAAATATATTGAAAAAGACACAAATTATGATTTACATGCGGACACTGTGGCGTATACGTGCTTTATTTGTACTGTGTTTTTAGTTTTCACTTTAATTTTAATGGATATTATTTTTTTTGGGTTGTTGAAATGTTTTGCAACCAAAGAGTCAAGTATAATTAGAAAAAGAGGTTAAAATATTTAACGTATTGTTAAACATTTTTCTTGGTTAATTTAATTATTATTATAAAAAAAATAACAATCGCTTAGTTCAACGATGTAAAAACTCAAAATTTTTTGGTTGTGTAAAGTTCTGAATTGGTGTTGTGGTTTCCGATTGAATGAATAAACTTTAACTATATTGGAGCTATCCTTGACATCAGTAAACAAACAACAAATTAATACGCTTAGATAAATTCAACAACAAATTTGTTTGCGGAAAATTAGAGCAATGTTTGTTTTTCATGTTATTTTTCGTTTACTCAGTTCATTTGAGGCATCAGTAAAACAATCAGTCAGGAGACACAACATGATCAAGCCATTAGTGAATTCAATTTTGGAATTCGAACTGACAGGAAAGTTGGTTTTGTAACATTTACATTTATTTTAAGCCCACCGCTGTCTGTTAAATAGATTTCCAAGCAAACTTATTAGACTATGAGGCCTGCCGTGACCAAAATTACCAATTAACGTAACCTGAATGCTATTAATACCCGCCTTCTTGGCTGATTTTCTCCTCTGGAGAAAGAAATCCGTGATTCGGGGACAACTATACAACAGGTACTACTCTCATGAAGTCCACACAATTATTGGCTTCCTTTGGGAGGAACCAAAAGGCAATACGAATTTAATTGATGCAATTGCGGTGCAGGCAGCGAAATTTATTACGGAGATTAGTTGGCCTTGTAGGTGAGGGAGGACGTCCAGAGTTGAAACAGTCATGAGCTACGTCAGACCTACGACGAAGCAGATTTAACGAGAAAAACTAAGCGTTGTATTTTGCGATATATAATATTTGCTGGGAGGCAACGCAGCAGACCAAATGGTAGGTATGGCGTTTTTTCAGATTTTTATTATAAATTTCACCATTATTAAATGGGATTATTTATTCACTTGGTTTTCGTTCAATGTGCACAAACGGAAATAATTTTTGCGGTGTTTTGATTTGCTGAATAGATTATATACATTAACCTCACACAAACACAGTCAAGACCCGTGTTTTTACTCCACGATGTTTTTCTTATACATTAACATGAAAAATTTCTATTGATTGGATTGGATTGGATTCCTTCCGCTTGGTCTCCTAAATACATAAATATATAAATAAATGAGTACAATTTAAATTAATCGCTAATTCAATTTTTAGAAATGTTATGCAAAATGGAAGCTTTCTTAAACTAACAAAATACTGATAAATCCAAATTTAGTATGAAATTATGTACTGTGGCATGGAATTTCAGCAAACTACACCTCACGAATTCAACGATGTCATTAAAACGTTCCTCGATTCATATAACTGTCTCTCAATTTCTAGACCATAATCGATATGACGACTGCCGGCCACCGCCGCCAAGCCGCCGATGCACAAGAGTATTGTCCTTGCAATCTACATCTTCCTTATGAAATATTCAAAACATCACACGCTATGTTAGTTGTGTTCCTAAGTAAATTGTGGGAAGTATTCATGTTGTGGCAGTTGCATTGATTTGTTCTTCAAACATACGTCAAGTCTCAGTAGATAGATCTCTCTCTAAATCACTCAATATTAAAAGAATGTATATCTGTTCTTCTATTTGTTTAAATAGATGTCTTATTACTAATTCATTGTAACATGTCCAATAAACATGTAACAGTTTAACAAAGAGTGATTTCAATCACCTTATTCTATTCGAGATATAAGGTTCTAAGAAAGTTTTGAAGCAGCAGCACCAAATAAAAATAAATAAACTGAAAAACTCACATGAGGGTAAAACTTTTCAAGACACTGCATAAAAATGAAGAAAAACTTGTCTTAGGAAGTGATCATCGTTTGTGTTCTTCGTCCTCACCATCGTTGCATCCTCATCAACATGAATTGAAGATGGCGTAAAAGACCACCACCATCGCTTTTCAACCACAATATAAACCCATTTAACATGCCAAAGAATTGTAAGACTGAACAAGATACATTTGTCCCCCATAAGAGCACGTTTTTAGCTACTTTTTTCTTGTTTTTGTATTCGAAACTTGCTTCAACGGATAATGGTAAGTGTTTTCTCGTAGATGATCACTCTGAAGAGGAAAGGAGGGTGTTCTTGTGAATATACGAAGAAAAATTTTACTATTGTCATATTACATGGTTTATAGTTCTTAGCATGTCGGTTATATAGGGGTTGGTATAAAGTTCACCTAAAATACGTGTTTATTTTTGTTTGAAATTATGGGTAAGGTCAATAAGTTTGTTGTTAGCGTTGCCATACTGTACGGATGCTTGGCAGTTCAAATAACCACAGTAGAATAATTGCATAGGTTTTGGAGGAGAAAAATTCTCTAAGTGCAAAGCTGAAGCATATATAAAAAAGTTGCCAAAACCTTTTGTTTTCTTATATTTATCTTGGATTTATTAGATCAACCCTGTTCCAACGCTAAAATCAAACAAAATTTACCAAGGAAATAGAACCTCCGGAAATGATACAAGAAAACTCAGAAGTCCCTTCCACTTGGGGATGAATCTTATCCTTAAGCTGTAAACCAAAGATATAATGAACATTGGGTCCTATGAGGATATAATCATAAAATTACTATTACTACAGCAGCGCCAACTCCACACATATCCTACAACTGCAGTTCACTCCAATCATCATGAGCATCATCATAAGCTCCTACTTACGATGTCACGGTTGCAGTGAATGCTGCATGTTATGATAACATCAATGGATTTGCCTTGGGCGTCTGCGTTTTGGTTCCGTTGGTCCTCAGTCTTGAGCTTTTCTTTTCATTTATTTTATTTCTCTGTGGTTTCCAACTGGATTCTTTAAATCCAAAGTTGGTCTCTTTGAAACAAGAACTGCAAAAGGTGTGTCAATGGGGAATTTTTTGTCGAGGGAACATAAACGCCCCCAAGATATTTTGACAGTAGAAAGGCGAATTTCTTCAGTGTTCAATTGCATTCTGTAAAAATTAATTAACTCGTTAATGAAGATCCTTTCAAATTCGCTGACTCCTAAGTACGTTCATGAAGCTTTGTAACTCTTGAGCTTGGTATCTGATAATATTAGGATTGACTGCTCTTGCCGACCACATTGTGTTTTTGTTTTAAGTATTGTGAAATTCGCATTTTATATCATCTCGTTGTTCTGAAACTTTGCTTTGCGCTTTCTTATTGTTTCACTTTGGTGTTTGGCAAATAACCTTTTATACAATCATTGAAGCAAGTAAAACTCATTTTTTATCCCGCCGGCTTTGGAAACCTTGCAAAAATATTGAAACACAAACAAGCATACGCCTCTGTATACACAACCGCACATAAACAGACCATAGGACAACAAAAAGAACTAAAACAAAAGAACAAATTGTTTCGACGATGCTTCCGATTTTCGAGGAGTGCATACAAATGGCTTCCTTAAAACCGGATACACCAAGGAAATGGCGAAAATGAAGAAAATCTTATGGTTCACTTGTAGAGAACACCATAAAATACAAGCAAAGTCTGGACTATAGAGAATACAAAGGATAGTCGAGATCGAGAATCTGCCACAACCACTGAAAGACGAGACAATAGAAGGTGAGGTTATGCCAGTTGATGTGAAAATAGTCTCATAAAGACTCGAGCTACGTGTTGGAAATATTTGAAACAAATTTTAAAAGAAAAGAGTCTGTCTTGTCTAGTCAGAGTTGAACGACTATATTGTTACTTCCTTGTGAGCTTTCAAAATAAACATCCAGGACAATGAACGAACCCAAAATTCTCTGTATATTTATGTTTCTTCAAATTAATCAGTAGCAAAATCTAATCAGTAAATTAAGGGCAAGTAAGAATACCAGCGGCGACGCGTGCCTGTAAAATGTAGTCGTTCAAACCCAAAATTAACGCAAATACACATTCTAAGGGGCCGGTTATAGCTATCAGAAAAACGGATCAGAAAAAAAATTCTTTTCCAAATTTGACTACTATAGAACTTTATTTGAGCGAAATATTTATGCAATTCGACGAACATTTGTTTCAAATATTTTTTTCAAAAAGAATTAAAACATTTATGACCGAATTTAATCAGAAAATTGAATTTAAAATTTTTTCTGATGAGATTTCATTTTTCTGAACAGCTGATTGTAAAAACTTCAAAAATATTCCATTTCGTATTTCTGATGTGTTTCGATTTTTTTCTGTTCCGATTACATCAGAAATAAATTTCTGATGAAAATAAAAATTCTGATGTCATAAAATAAAGCGTGCAGCTGGATTTCTGACAAAAATTTTTGGTTGCTATAAACACTCATCAGAAAAGTCTTTCAAGTTTTCACTGTTCCAATTTTTTCTGATGGATTTTTCTGATAGCTATAACCGACGCCTACGCCTAAAATTCAAAAACTATGCTGGGCTATTCTCATTTCCTTCATTCCATTATTCAAACAGGAAAAAAAGTTTTCCTCTTTCCAAACTGATTTGAACACAATCATGAACATGATCGTCCGTCTGTTTCATTTATCATATTCAAAAACTACCCACTTTTCTCATTTCCAAACTTCTGTGTATTCATTCAAAAAAAGCTCTACTCGTCCTTAACTGCACTGCACGAAAAGATCCCTTCTACGAGCGATTTGTTTTTTTTTTTTTTTTTTCTTACATGATCTCTATGGGTTCAAGTCGTTGCCAGATCGTTCAAACGAGGTAGATACACATCAGTTGAGTAAAAAAAACAATAGCAGGTAGCTAGTTCGTTTTGTTTTATTTATGTGGTTTACTAAAGGTATGCACGACTTGGAACTGGAAGTGGATATATTATATGTAGGACGCAGGCACATTAGATATGTATGTATGTTTATCGTATTAGGAATAAAAAAAAAACAAAAAATGTGTGAGATGTGAGTACGGTGCGTGGAAGGTGGAAATGCTAGTCGTTCATGCACGACTTGAACAATATGACGCCTCGCCACTGAAGAATACGTATGTGGTGTGCATTATAAAATGCAGATAATATCCTTTTTCTAACAAAAAAGCTGCCAACTTAAATTTTGTGTCTATCCTTGTGATGTAACTCAGCAAAAACTAAAATGAAAACAGAACACAAAACTTCATTTTGAATGTAAATGTTACAAATTTCTTCCTTGGCACGGAGAATTGTGTGTCATTGTAGATCCTTTTGTTGTGCCAACTTGTTATGCTCCTTAGAAGCTTATATTGTTGAGGATGTATTTTTTTTTTGAAATTTATTATATGAGTGTTTGCTTAAAGCTCCAAGGCGCGCAAATTAATGATTAGCATTGCATATAGCGTGCAACATAGAAGAGAAGAAAGATTTTTGAATTCGGTTAAAATATTGTACAAAAGGAATTCCAACTCGACATGTTTCCTCGACTCTATGGCGGAGTTGGTTGTGCACAGCCGAAATGCAATGTCACAAAGATTTATTTATTATCCCCTCGTTACATGTTTCATAGTGTTTTATTTTCTGCTCTCGTATGGAAGCGTTATATACAGGGTGATTCACGAGCGTTGTGCCAAAAAGCTAGAGCGTGTAGGTTGAGTTGAGAATGAACAAAATTGTTAATCCAGGGATAATGTAATACTTTTCTACTTTATTGAGTCCTCATAAAACTCCAATTACAAAAAATTAAATTTATAAATTAAACTAATAAATTAAACTAAAAGTCCAGATAGGTAAAAATAAAAACAAAGATTTTTTTAGAAAAAAGTGGTTTCGGTTTTTTCTTAATTTCTCAAAAACGAAAAGACAGTTTTGCATCCGATTTTCTGTTTTCGACTAAAAATTATTAAAGACGTTAAATTTTTAAAACAAAATTAGTACTTAATTACATAAAATTTTGAAAAAAATTAGTTCAAAAATGTTTTTTTTTGCTTTTTTTTTAAATTTTGAGTTTGAAAATTTATTTTTTTCAAACTATTCGTTAAAACAATTTAATTTGAAAACAAAGTGAAAGAAAAAGTTTTTGGCTTTTCAGAAAGGTATAACACGGTTTTGCAAACGAAGCCGTTGATTTTTAATATTTTTTTAAACAAAATAAGTCAATTTTTCAGAAAATTGCCCCTCCCGGCTAAACGGGGGGGAATAGACCCCCCTCCCATACGATTTTTTTCTTGTCTCAACTCAACCTACACGCTCTAGCTTTTTGGCACAACGCTCGTGAATCACCCTGTATATCTATTTGCTTGTAATTTTTTCACAAATTTTCTGTTGCAATTGTTTTCAGTTTCTTTTTTTGTTTACTCATAGCAAAGTCTGTTTCTATTTTTATGTAGCTCTATTGTTCACTCCTTTGGAAAGTTTTAATTGTTAACAAAACATTGCTGATGTTCATGGCAATCAAGAACTTTTTTTGAGAGATAGAAAAAGTTTTTTTGTATTGATGTTGGTTTTTTGTTGTTTTGATTTTTGTCTAGTGAATATCTGAGGTTATGAGAAGCAATTAAAGAATGTTCTCAAATGTTAAATTAATGGTTTTATAACTCAATTATATTTAAAATAATGAGAAAAGCTAATTTAGTATTGCCGTAGGGGAAGTCAAACGTTCAATTGGTTATCTGTTCCTAAAATCCTTAAATGCCTTAATTTTTGCAAAGAAATCATAGAGATGAATTACTAATTGTTAATTATTTGTTTTAATTAGTTTCGACAAACCTTTGTTAGGAAAATAAATTGTATCTATTTATTCAGCATTTTTCAAATCATTTTTTTTTAGTGAGAAATAGGCATAGCTGGGCACCGTTAATTAAAAAGTTAACTTCGTTAATCGCTAATCCGTTAATTAAAATTTTAACTTCGTTAACAGTTAAAACGTTAAGTTTTAGAAAAATTAACGCAATTTAACGTTAATCGTTAATCCGTTAACACGCCCAAAAAATTTTATTTTCTAATAAAAATCGGAAGTTAGAAACAAGAAAAGACAAGTAAATTTTTTTTTCAATATAGTAAATTTTATTTTATAAGAGTTTAAGTGTTAAAACAACAATTTATTCAGTCATGTATATGAATGTGATTGTTCCCCTTGCAATCATAACGGCACCTGGAATAATAGTGGCATTTCAAATTTTACTAGGGACCGAACCTCGCCGGACCTGAGGGTTGCGTCTCGGATAAAGCAAAATAGCAAACACTTCAACCTATGCGAGTCCATTACGCAGATCCTTGTATATGGATTTACCAAGTACTATCAAGAATGGTTTTCTGCTTGGTTTGACAGTAGCAAGCAGAGAACACACATTACAAACTTATGTAAAAAACTGTCAAAGCAAGCAGAAAACCATTCTTGATATTACCTGGTAAATCCATATGCAAAGACGCAGATCATTAGATTAGCGTAGCAAAATAATGCTTCTTAACGCCATCAGCGCTGCCTCCATTATTTCAATAATTGAAAGCTCTATCGCCGGCACAAATGTCACTTTTTTCCTGGCCTTTTTATCGACTGCAATTCAAATTGTTGCTGTCTGCCAAGGGAAATTTTGCTGTATAGTGCGGTTGTGTTTCCTGAAGGGTGTTGACTAATTTTTTATAAGTTATAAAAATAACTACCAATAACCTCATTTGAATGTGTATCTGCATGGTATTTGTGTTCGATTAACGATTAACGGACTTTGGAAAATTTAACGATCGTTAACATTTTTTTGAAGTTAACTGAAAAGTTAATCCGTTAATGGGAATGTTAACTTCGTTAATTAACGATTAACGGATTAACGAAAAAATGCCCGTTAATGCCCAGCTATGGAAATAGGTAACTATTGTTATGAAAATAAAAACAAATAAAGGCCTAACCAGTGTTGCTTACTCGTTTATAAAGCTATACTTAGTCAACAAATAATTTCTTTCGTTTCTGATTTCAGAAAATTTCTCACGATTTCAAATCGCCAGATCTCTGAATTTTCCCAGCTAGGCTATTTCAAATGATGACAAAGGTCTTTTCGCCCTTTATCAGTCACTGAAAACCAAAGCTTTCTGTGAGGTCTGGTTACCAAGTTATGATAAAACAACTACCGATGAATTATCTTTTCCTTCGTTCTCCATGATTCTCATAATTTCGAGTACCAAGTTCTAAATGACTGTAACTTTTTTTAAAGTTTTTTAAGTTTTGTAGACCTATAGGCAAGATGCCATATTGAGAAATTTATTTTTCTTTTGCAAGTGAAAAATTATTTTCTTCTTCTTCTTCTTGTTTCTTGTTTTCTTGTTTCTGGTTTAAGAAGAGTTTATATTGTGGGTACGTTTGGATGGATGAACTTTGTAAAGGAAACTCCAATAGATTTCATAAAAAATAAAAAGCGATTCAATCTTGTTATATTTTCAGTTATAATTGCATTAATTAATTGAATTGAAACCGTAATGGATAATGACACCTCGCTTTATGGTCTATTGTTCGCTCTTTAATTACAGCGAACTAATCCTAACGTTTATCTAATTGTATATGATAATCTAAAACTGTTAAAACAATAACAAATCCATAAAATCACAAAGGCAATGTTTTACGGAAAATACTACCAGTGTCGATGTCGACAGATTTAATGATTAGCAAACCACTTTATTGCAAAATAGTCGATATAGTGGTTTCCATAACAACTACTTCCTGGGATTACAATACACATAGTTAAATTAAAATCGAGCACTAACAAATTATTTTAATTAATCTCAAAAGCTTAAATATTGTGAATACCCATGCAAGTAGATATACAAAAGTCAATATCATAGCTTTGAATGTTTTCATCAGTCAAATCTCCAACTCATTAAGCTCTTCCCCTTAGGGCAACCCCACTGTAGAATTATAAATTTTAGAGCATAGATTTTGTCGTGTAAATACCAAATAAAATTTGCACAGCAATTAGCATTCATATTCTATGCAAATGGCAAATAAAATTGCAGCTCGTTGGGACAGAAAAAATTGAATTTTTTTTTGTGTGTGTGATATAAAAATAAATACCCGAGGATTAGTTCATTATCATTAGAACATTTATTGCACTCGCTTATCACAGCCAATGCTGTAGTTTTGGTTGACTGACTTCACTATGGTTTGGCTGGCCATGCTTGAACCACTTTCTCTCCACACATCGCACTAAAGCCATGCAGGTTATTAATTAGTTTCGCTGCGCAATTACATGCAATTTTTGGAAATTTACAAGATTTATTTGCAATTTGTCATCAAATAAATTAAAAAAGCAAACAACAACAAAACGAGTGAGATGAGCGAAATACAAACTAATAAGTCAACCCCTAGACTTTCAAGTTTAAGGGGCACAAAAGGTAGAACCCCCGTATCTGACTTTTATGTGGGCTAAACTTCACTCACCATTTTTAAGGGTACACGCAATTTGTTATGCTAAATTTTCAAACATTCGTCTTCTAACAAGAGGGTGTTTAGCATTTTGGCTGTTTTTCGTAGCGTATTTGTTTTTTATGAGTGCAAATGCGGATGTACGAGCTTAAGAGCACATCCTATTTATTTTGGTGTATGCATCGATGAATGCGTTCCATTGGAAAATTCAAATGAATTGAACACTGGTTTTTTAGTTAATGTGTTTGTTGTCCACGTGGCGCGTGCTGTTGTTTTCGTGCAGCTGGAAGGGTTTGATTATATATTCAAAACCTGTTTAGATGCACTTGAGGAAGGTGGCGCTTTCGATGGGGGAAAGATTAGCATATTTGTATTTTGAGTTTGTTTTTGTTTTGACGCTTGAGTTTGTGTATAGGTAACGTGAAATGATAATATCTGTCTGCATAATCAAGCTTGATGAGGGTTTGTTGGATAATACATGCGAGGTAATAATTGTTTTGTGATAAATTGTTTTATCAATTAACTCTGTTTAGGAGAGAACATAATTTATGGCACTGTTTTGTTTGAAAAAAAAAAATAAAAAAAATTAAATATATTCGAAGTGGGTTTTTATCAGATAATGCAATTAATTTTATACAATTTGAATTGTTTATCGGTTGAAAAAAGAGAATGCATTTAAGTTTGTGAAAAAACAGATTTCGATCAATATAAAAGCTTTACATAAAACCAGCTATCAGGCATGCTGTAGTTGATTTCGTCTGCATAACCCAACTGAACGGCTGAAGGATCTGCGCTGATCTAGTAGAAGCACAGAAAGTTTCGGAGGTTGCTGGGTTTGTATAATGTTAAACAGCATGGTTAAAGATCTAAATTGCAAAAGCTTATCGAAGGTTAGGGTGGAAATTTTGTTCGAGAAACTAGATACTCTATCAAATCGCTGGAGTCCGAAAACGTATCTTATTGCATTATTGTAAGCAACATTTAATTTTCTTTTGCACATTGCATCGCATTTCCCATACACCTCACATCCATAGGTAAGAATAGGAATGATTAGTGATTTCACCAACACAATTCTGGTTTTAATTGGAGTAAAATACTGTGACGCCCATAAAGAACGTAATACACCATAAACTTTTCCTACTGCTACACTGATGTGGTTACTCCAAGTCAGAGTTTTGTTGAAAACCATTCCTAAGTTCTTGGCTGTGGAATGATCGTGGGAAAATAAGAGGTTGATGTACTTTTCCGAGAGATGACAATACACTTAGATTTAGCTGAATTGATTGAAAGGATATTTTTCTTTGCCTAATTAGCTATGTTTTCAAGATCAGCATTAATGCGACTTACACAATCTTCAATTAGTCCGAGAGGGCAGCTAATTTGAAGCTGAGCGTCATCGGCATAGAGTTGAATATTAGAGCTTGTAATGACAGATGGAAGTTCATTAATATAAAGTGAAAAAAGCAAAGGCCCCAAAATAGAGCCTTGTGGTACTCCTGTAGGCACGGCTATAAAGTTGGACAGTAGGTTGTTTGCATAAACCGCTTGTTCCCGACCAGAAAGATATGACATAAGAAGTTTTGTCGCAGAAGAAGAAAAATCAAAACAATTTAAGAGCTTATTGCAAAGAATATTGTGATCAACGGTATCAAAAGCACGTGAAAAATCAAGCAGTAAAAGAAAAGTTATTTGATCATTATCAATGTTTTGTCTTATTTCATCGACTACTGTCAGCAAAGCGGTAATACAATTATGTTTTTCCCGAAAACCAGATTGCAACGGTGAAAGTGCATGAGTAGCCAATAAAAAAGAATTAATTTGAATTTTCATTACTTTTTCGAATGCTTTCGACAGAAACGGAAGTATGGATATGGGCAGGAAATTCTTTCCACTTGAATTTTTCGGAACCGGTATGATTTTCGCTCTTTTCCAAGCTGTTGGAAAAACACTGGTTGTTAAAATACTGTTGAAGGCGTAAGTAATATAGGGCAGTACTATGGGTAGTAATATTTTTAAAAATTTGGGATGGACACCATCGGTTCCAAGAGCGTTCGATTTGATGGAAAGTATGCTTTCAACTACTTGAACCTGGTCAATTCCGTTAAATCCGAACTTATGACTTGTTTCAGCGATATTTTCAATAGGTAAGTTAGCAAGACATGGCAATCGTATTGCATCCGATGAATGCGGAAGAGTTACAAAATTTTGGTTTAGCAAATTCACATCAATAGATTTGCTGACATCGCCTTGCTGTTTACCCAAACCTAAGTTTCGTAGATTCTTCCAAAGGTTTTTCCCACTTAAACAAGGGTCAAGCTGGTTAGCGTATACTTGAGACTTCGTTGGACGAATAAGAGAAACGGTTCTGTTACGAAGACTACAAAATTCTTCGCGGAATGCACTAAGTTTATATCTCTTCCAGCGTTTATATGCTAGGTCACGTTTTTTCATAAGTAAACGTATATCTGGGGTAAACCAAGAGCCTTGCCTGGAGTTAAAAGTTTTAGTCCTCAAAGGAACATGTTTTTCAAAGAGGTGATTAATGTTCATTTGAAGAAAATCAATTTGCTCATTACAAGAAGCCATGAAATAAATATTTTCTCACGCTATACTCCGAGCATCGCACTCTAATGTTACAAGGTTAATACGGTTAAAATCTCTGAATGTGAGAGTGGTAGGTGAACTAGTCAAGGTAAACTCAAAAGTAAGGTAAATGAGATCATGTTTTGAGAAAGCGGGTGCGGACAACTGATCATACATGAAAACTTTATTAGGTTCACTTACAAAAAAAACGTCGAGAAGTGTAGCAGTATGTGAGGTAAAGTGTGTAGGGGAAGAAACATTAACGGGAAACAGATTCAAGGCAAGCATACTTTCCACTAAGTGGCTTTCCAGAAGTAATTCACTATTCATATCCCCACATACAATTACTCTAGAACAAGAGACCGCTATTTCTTCAAGTAGAGATATGAGAGGTTCAGTGCTTATTTGTCTGTGAGGTCTGTACACAACACCCACTAAAAGCCACTCACATTCCCCAACAAGTTCTAGAAACAAGAATTCTATTTGACTGTCATTTGAAGACCTGCTTTTAACAACGCACGAGATACTTTCTTTTAGATAAATAGCAACCCCACCACCATTACATCTACTTCGATCAGCGCGAAAAAGCTTGTACCCTGCTAGTTTTAAAAAAGTATCATTAAGATTACTCGAAAACCATGTCTCCGAAATACAAACGGCATCAACCCCAGAACCTTCGAAAATTACTCGAAATTCGTCCATCTTACACCTCAAACTTTGTGCATTTAAATGACAAATTTTGAGGCCAGATTTTTGCGCAACTAAGATTCTGACGAGTGATCGCAGCTCAACATAACCGTCGGAATCAGGAACTACAACATTACTATTAACCAACACCGAGCCGGTGATGTTTTAAACAAATACAAAAATTTGAACACGACATAAGGAGTGATATAGGAAAAGACTTCGAGGAGAAAAAAAGGCCAAAAGAAAAATTAACACGTAGATTTAAAAGCATTATTTAAATTCAAAAATAAAAGCAAAAAACAAATGATAGCATCAGAAATATGAAGGTAGAAAAAATAGTGTTTAATTATAATTAATAATAAAGAGTAATGAAAATAGTATATCAATTTAAAAAGAGGGAAAAAAAATTATTTTATCTGGCAATGTTGTCTAAATTCGAAAATCTAATATATTTTACGTTCATAAGGTTGCTAACCCAGTAATTTATTTAATGTTTCAATGTTGTCAACAATGTGAGCTTCGCTGTCATCTTGATGAACTTTGATGTAAACAAATCCCCGTGCGGTGAATGCAGAATGTATTTTTTTATTTTTCTTCAGAGTGAGTGCATTACGGAAAATACTTTGATTTTTTTTTGTAAGGCTTTCGCGCAAGTAAACAAGTGAAGTACCTTCGGATGGAAACCCAAGATCGCACAGGTTAAGTTGGCGTTTGTTTTGAGCTATGAAAGTTCTTATTTTCCTTAGAGTCATGTTTTTATCGAATGGTGAAGTGAATTTGAGTAATACGGCGGAATCCAAGCGATTATCGGAGGGGCGAGTGCGGTAAATTTTGTTGAGTACAGGTGTATCGAAACCAATAGTGTTGCAAAGTGTGTTAAATATTGCTGAGAGATTCTTTTTTTTTTTTTTTTTTTTTTTTTTTTTTTTTTTTTTTTTTTTTTTTTTTTTTTTTTTTTTTTTTTTTTTTTTTTTTTTTTTTTTTTTTTTTTTTTTTTTTTCAAAATTCATTTTATTCAATTCTCTTATGACTACTTAATACTAGACAATGAATTCAAACTAGCTTATTATTTAAAATCTTATATTTAACTTACTGGCCCCAACCGGGCGCTCTAAGTAATTCATGTTCTCTTAAAACTAATGCCTTTCGGCCTATGAACTATTTTATTAAATTTAATTGATTGTTTTTTGTTAGAAAATGAAGAAAAACTAACACAATGTCATTTATTTGTTCCTTACGAGCTACTTAAAATTAGGTCCTTAAAAAATAAAACTTAAAATTAATTAAACTACCTATTCTACCTAACAACTACTTACAAACTAGAGCAACCACAGCAGCAAATCTTTATCAAATTGTTTCTATATCACTTTTTGTATTTTTTTACTTTTTTTTTTAATTCTTTTTTTTTTCATTTGTTTTTACAATCGCTTTATTTTTCTTTTTTTTTCTTTTTTTATTTCATTTTACATTTGTAGTCCTTTTCAATGTGTGTGCCACCACTCCTACTCTACTTAAACCTAAACCCAAAACCCTTAGACTAAAACAAGTATGCAAGCCGGCCAAGGCTCAAAACCCCACCCCGACTACCCATTATCAAGTGCTGACTGAAGCCACCAGAACTGGTGCTCCTGCTTCACCCTATCGATTCGGTCCCGTTCGGACACAGCCCTACTGAACCGAAGGAGCTCTGCTCCGTCCTGTGCGAGGACGTCTCGATGGTAAAGGAGCCGCCGATCGACGGTTCTCCGCCTGACGTGGTAGATTAGCGGGATCGCCAATCTGTCCTGTATCAGACCGCATTTATCTAAATGGAGGAATGCCTCTGGTGGAATGAAGCCGCTCGAGCGTGCACTATTAAAATATTCGTCGTTCGGATAGAACGCCCCAAAGATCAAATTATTCGTCGAAGTCATAGCTCTCGCAATGTGACCCCGAACAAGTTTTATCACGAAATTGTCAATTCTGTTGATCCGAGCCTCGTTGTACAGAACCTCGTTAGAATAGTAATGTACATAAGAAGATTCTGGTGTCCGATACAAACCGAGACAGCGCCGAAGACACTGCCTCTCGAACACCCGAATCTTCTCCATTTGAGATGGTGCAACGTTGAACCACACTGGGCAGCCATAAACGATCATCGGCCGTATGAGGGCCATGTAGCAAATTACCTTCACTCTGGGGTCAAGCCGACTGCTGTAAAACAGCCGTTTCGTCAGAGCGAAGGCTCCTCTGGCCTTAGTCAGAGCAGCATCTATATGTCTGTCGAAATAGAGATACTGGTCCAACCAGATACCGAGGTACTTCACTTCACTTTTGCTCGTTAATCGCTGTCCCTGAGGCCCAACGATGACCATCTTGCGCCAATTCTTGCGCGTATCCCTCGTGGCCCCAGCCAACGAGGTCCGGAACAGAATTGATTCGCATTTCTGGACATTTATTTTCAGCTTCCAGTCATCGCAATATCGCTGAATCTTCTCGAAGTCACGTTGCAAGAGAATTCTAATGACTTCGACCTTTGGGGCAGTTCTGTACGCAATCAGGTCGTCGGCATACGCAATTGCCTGGGAAAGACTACCTATCAGATCGCTGGTGTAAATGCTGAAGAGGATCGGCGAGTTCACCGCTCCCTGTTGAAGACCGTTTTTAATTTCAAAGGTGGTGGTAGAAGTTACATTGCCACTTTTGACAACAAACTTTCTACCGTTGAGCATATCGTAAAGCATATACAATAATGGTTTACTGATGCCTAGTCTGGTGAGTTTTAGGTACAAACCTTCTAACCATACGGTGTCGAAGGCCTTCTCTAAATCAACCAGAACAGCACCCGTGCATTGTTTCTTGGACTTGTTCCATTGGATATCAGAAACGAGCTTAGACGCGGCATGAATAGTGTCATGTCCTGCCTTGAACCCGAACTGATTATCCGGAATTATACTGTTGTCCGCAGCCCACTCAGCCAGAGCCCTATTGATTACCTTTTCAAATACCTTGCTGATGCTTGGAAGAAGACTTATTGACCGGAGATTTGAAGGATTGGAGTTGTCCTTTCCCTTTTTCGGGAGAGGATGAACCACAGCTGTCTTCCAACGCACTGGATAATATGCATTATTCAGCGCGTTATTGAAGAGTGTGGTATAAATGTCGATGGTGCTGAGAGATTCTCCTCGGGTTGATGTGGTACTCCGTAAAGAATGGCGTCAGCGGCAACAAGCCTATTTTCTTGAGCTTCAGCCATATGCTGCAGCTTACCAATATTGGATATGGCGTTTGACAGCTCAGCTTCGTTTATTGACATCGTTGTTTTGGTGTCGGAGAGTGAGCTTTTTATTAGTTTCATATCTATCGGTCTTAAGTGTTTCAATCTCGGCAGTTGCAACGGTGAGTGACGACTCTAATTTGTTTACCCTTTCGCATATGGCATTCAAGTTAGATTTAATTTCGGTTATGTGGTTTTCAGTTTTTTCAATTTTTGCCAAAATTCGTGCTTCAGATTCGGAAAATCGATTGTTAATTGTTTTAGAAATGGACTCACATAGACTTTTCAGGCGGTCATCAATTCGTTTCCATAAAGCACAGTCGATTTCGGTTAGAGCTTTTATCGAAGGGGAATCGGTAGTTGGTGATACATTTGTATGTTTATTCGAGTTTGCAGTATTTCGGGCTGTTTTTTTTTGTTCAGTGCCTGACATTATTTGTAAGTGTAGTTAAGTTTGTTTGTAAATGTGGTAAATGCAAGGGTGTTAATGCATGTGTAAGAAATCGGAATGAGACGGAAAGTCAATTTTTAGATTTGAGGTTAACTATCAAACCGAATTCACTTATTTTAATTTGATAAATATAGTTAAATTACGGCAAGACACTACCAAAAACAGCGATAAATGTGAAGTGTTTATTAGCAAGAACCATTCAAACTTTTAAGGAAGCTAATCGGACAATTTTTATAGGGAAATTTAAATAAACCAACCGGAGCGACAAAAAGCACGTCTATTGAGCTGTTCTCATTTCTCAAGATTTGCTGTAATGAAAATAGGATTGATTCATCAAAAGAGAGATCTTCTGCGTATTCACCTCGTGGCTGTCAAAATGCGGACAAAATGTTTTGTATGGGCAAATATTTTCCTGTGAAATGGAATGTTTTTCACTGCAAAGCAGTTCTTATAAAAGAAAACAAACAAATATGGAAACAAAGGGATAGTGTCTCAAATATTTGTTCAAAGGCTATTTTATTCACTTAGTGAATTTTTAATTCTTTTATGACTATTTACCTCTGAATCGACAAAGAGTAGGTATCGGAAATGAGTGCACCGGCTTTTGTGATTCCCCAAACTCTCAGTTGAACATTTTATTAAAAGGGAAGTCTCCATACTTTTTTTCGTTATAGTTTTTCTCCATACAAATCGTTATTAATATTAATCAACTATGCTGAAATATTGACAAAATACACAATAAAAATTCCATATTAACCAACACACAAAATCTCTTGAGCACAAACTAACAAATTCTAACTAAGTGTCAATATTTGTCAACACATTACTTATTGAAGTCCTGATTGTTCTGTTCCTTTTCTTCTCGGTAAATAAAAACTCAACAATACGCCATATACGCAATTTGTCGTCCGTCATAGTCCGTCGGTCGTCGTTGTCTGTTGTTTGGTCGCCAAAAATTAGCTGTTCATTCATTCATTCCTCAAGCAAATAACAGAATGATCATTCCACTGAACAACAAAAATCACAACTGTACAACAAAACACATCAGAAATATTATTCTGTCGATACATAGGCAATAATAAAACACAGCAAATTTCATTTGTTCTCAGCAGAAATTTGAAACGCCAAATAATCGTAATGCAAACAGAAATACATGTGTGTGACCATAACTGGATTTATTGATCTAATTTCATAAGCAATGACCACCACCCCCACATCGACTGTTCCTCCTATATTGCCAATATAAATGGAATGAATATCCTTCCTGCCATCCAGGAGTCCCCTCACTTTTTGACATCATCAACAACTGTTTGACTTTTTGTATAGTTATTTTGCTCCTATCCTCTCTGGCATTCTGGCTTTTTATCTGGGAACTGGGCATTTCTTATGAAATGCCCTGTCATCAGACACAGGAGTAAATTTTCTTATTTATTTCCACCCAGCGTTTTGTTGAGAAAAGGATTGAGAAGCAGTTTATTATGTCGCAAAGTATTTATCGGAAGTCAGTCAAGCTCTTAAATAGATTTAGACAATTGGACGCTCTGGTTTTTGCTATGACTTTTGGCGGGAAAACCAACAAACTTACAGCCAAGATATTTTTATTAAGGTTGAAATTCAATTTGTTATTTGGTCTTATTTTATTTTTATGACAAATTGGTTCATCTCGAAGGAGGTTAATGAGTCATTAGGTGCCTTCTTTTTGTGTAAGCACAGTCAGCGAAAGGATTTTCAGGGCTGGACTGAATGAAAGTAATCGGAACAAAGCGAGTTCTATTTTCAAAATTAGCTTATTACAAATTTTATACTATTTTCTTGCTAGCCGATATATTGACAGTATTCTTATTTTGTCCGAATTTTAATTTTCCATATTTCAAAGACTTTCACTAAATCCCTAGCGCCTACTTAGCAAATACCTAACGCCACATCTCCAGTACTCTGCAATTTGCCATAAATATCCCAATCCGATCAAAATGTCACTGAAAATGAAACTGCGTAGGATAAAAAGAAGAGACAAGCAAAATTGAGCAATTTTTTTTCATTGAAGCACTTGAAACATTAAGGAAGATGTATTTCCGTTCCTTCCTCCAGAGCGACAGAAAGAGCACAATTAAAAGTATAATCTTACCCCAGGAGGATATCTTGGCTCATTTCGTATTCAATGTTATGAGCTATAACCTCAAAATGAATTGAAGTATCAATTGCGTTTTATAACCAAAGGAGAACATAAATTAAAAGCACTTAAAATTGTCACCATCATTGCGATAAATTTATTATGATTGGTGCCCTAAAAAAGGAACAACATTTTGAATCCTTCGCCAACATGGGGAAATGGAGATTACTGCAAGACAAAACTGAAAGAACTCTTTCTTTTTTTCACAAATTTCAAGATCTGATGAAACTAGGAAGCAAAATATCCTTACGTTAATAATTCAAGCCATCAAAGTTTCCTTAAAGTTTGGAAGGTGCATACATTTTGATGAAATTGAAACCCACTGTCCGTCTCATCAAACTGAGTGAAAGAAGGTATCACCATCGTCGGATATTGTGTTTGATGATATGAAGTTTGAACATCATAACCACACTAGGGAAGGTGATATAATCATGTTTACCTTCACTTCAATTTAAGGATAATATAAACACCCCTAGAGCCCATCATCCTCTAGTGTAGTGTTACAGGATATATAAATAGGATATATGTATACCTATCTATCCTAGATATAAATGCATACCTTAACCACACCATATCAAAGAGAAAATGTCTCCCTTGTTTTCCTAACCTTCCAAACCAACTTTAGAGCAGGAACCAGTATATCGTTCTGTCCGACATCATACTCAAGCAGGCTACAAACTACATGCTTCCAAATTTATATAGGCACGGTCATAAAAACCTTCTTAGCTTTCGTAAATATTTTAATACCCATAAACGAGTCCATTCTGGAAACTAAAATCTGTTAAACATACGCTATGCATAGATTCAAAGGACTAAGTATAGTTTGTTGGTGTGGCGCGGTGCCAGGGATGATTTTATCCCAAGAGTCTTTGTGTATCCTTTATTTTTCAAAGCATAAGGTATATTGGTCTGTGTGGTCAGTATGAACTATACGGTTGGCGACAGGCGCAAACTGAAAAGTATTCCAACTTCTTTCGAGACAAAGCTTCCAAAGACAAAAAGAAAAATGGAAAGAAGAAGGATTCTGTTTTCTTTCCTTCTTTTGTCACTTCGAGAGCTGACCCATTGAAGAAGAAATAAACTGTGTCAGATTCAAATGCAAAAAAGAAAAAAATGATAACACTGTTCGCCTGCTGAAACAAACGAAAAATGCAGGAATCCGCAGGAAGAACTATACTCTACTAAGGCTACACACAAAACGCCTGACCAGGATGATAATGATTATGATGATGATGTAGGCTTTTGGATTACATTGAGCTTAGTTGATTGAACGAGTAATTTATCATCGTTAGGAAAGTCTCTTCTTTGGAACTAGTTAAACGTATCCTGAAGAAGGCAAACTCGACAACGCCAAAGTGGATATTGGCCCGATAATTTATTAATTTTGTAAATCAAGTTTGAAGCTCCGAAGTAAGGTTCTTTAGAGTTTGAGTGAAGACATTAGGTATTTGATTTAAGTCTCACATAGGATGATTTTAAGTAATTCTTTGGCTTCCCTAACACTGATAAATAGGGCTTCTGTTGACCAAAAGTCGAATGAGTGACTTATGATAAGAGGATGAATTTGTGATGGGACGGGGGTGTGATTCTTTCAAACGTCTAGATAGATTTGGATTTGATCCTGTTTGTGAGTAATTGAAAAGTGAACATTTGTCATGACATTTTGTTTACCATTTATCAGCTTGGATGTTGGTTTTATTTTAACAAGGAAAAGTGGATAAGCACTTGCAATTGGCGTTGACAAGCGATGGAAATTGATAAATGTATTTTGTTAAAAGCGATGCATGTCTTGTAGAATTGTATAAATGTTTAAGGGATTCAATGTTCGCACAACAAAAACATCTGCAACATTTACAACTTTGGAAAAATGCTTTTTTGGATGGCAATCTTGTTAGTCTGGCTGTAATGCTTGCTTTCAAAAGCCATAAAATTTTAAATGTATCTATAATTCCTTTTGTGTTAATGAAACCAGCAACAACAAAATTTCAATATTGCACCGGATCAGCGCGTTTATTTGTTGAAAATTTCTCTTAAATACCAGGCGCCCATTATCATTAGTAGGGTCAAATTTCAATTTGTTTTTTTGTTAAAAATGCACCGAATCAGCAAAAATGTTTGTTGAAAATTTTTGCCAAAACTTATATTCTGAAAATAAAAACACATTTAGACAGATACAGACAGCACTCACTTTGTCGTGCTGGTATTGGTTTACTGACAAGACTTACAAGACTAGAAAAAAATGTTTAGAAGGTGCACTCTGTACGTTTAAACGAAAATGAATAATTTTTAAGAGTAATCTTGAAACCAAAATTAACAGAATTCAAATTTAACCAATTATCACAAATTATGATAGGTATTCGTTTCAATCATGCATTCAAAGGAAAATTCAGATCAATACCAGTGGAAAATTTGGAATTTGCATTCTAATCGAACTTCAAAGGAAACCCAAACATAAAATTCCAAGAAAATGTTTTAGAAACTGTAACATATGCATTATGCCAGCCTTGAAACGCAATTTATTCGATTTTTACAAATGAGTATAACTCGTGAAACCTATTATAAGCGCCACACACACGTTCCCATTCAAACTGCATCCAGTCGAACGATTTTTAAATGCGATACATATTTCCAATTAAGACCCGCACATAAATCAAACAAAAAATGTGCATTAATTCCACTCCTCTATTTCGTCATATTATAACATTCAAGTGTGAAATTTATTACATGTCGCGTCGTCACGTTTTGCTTGTTTTAAGGTAGCAACCACCAAAGTCCTTAATCAAACATGCAAAATTTAAATACCCTAGTTTTATAACGATTGTGTGTATTTACAGATTCATAATCCTTTCTGCAAATCCTTTTTTAGGTTTCAAATTCAAACCTCCTCCCGGATGACTTTAAGCCTGGAAAGTGCAAAATTCTCTCAATCGTTCTACAATTAAACAAAACGTCTTATAAATGAATCCAATCCTTGAAGAGGATAAGGAAGAGAAGAAAAAATTAAGGTAATGCGTCTAAGAAGAATTTTCGTTCCCGACAAATCTGGGATCACAAAAGTGATCCTTTATCTCTAAGCCAGACTGCTCAAAGAGGTAGCAATTCCGCTTGATGCACGATGTGCATATGTGCGCTCAGAAGAAAACCCTTTTCTCAAGATTGAAAACGAATTCATTTTCGTCATAAACTGAGAAACGTATGTATGTCGCACGGTGTTGCTGTGTTATGTGAACCTGAAAAGTACTTAACCTCGCACGGCATCACACCACGCTCCGGCTTCGGCTCGAAAGTGTGTTGCTGCCTTACTATAAATGGAAAAGTCTCAACATCTGTTTCCATACATAAATGTACGCAACATCACCCAAACCATCCCTTGATGGAACCGTATCGGGATAGATGTGTGATTTAAATATTGCAAAACAGTTCTCCACATATCCATTTGATAATTTTTTCAATTAATGCATATTTAAAGGAACCTGTCATCGTCACAGCTTCATTTATCCATACACCACTCATGCTGATGTTAACGTTTCACCTTCTGTGTACATATCGAAGCTTGAGTTCGAATTGTAGTTGCTGTTGAACGATGAAGCTGTAGCTGGAGCCAGAACAGAGGTCTTCCCGGGGGGATAACCTTCGTATGTGTGCTACAGCTCCATCTCCAAAACATTTCTTCATTGTATAAATTAATATGTACAGAGGTAGATTCATCTTTTTCGCTTTATTAAAATCGCATAAAATGTTAATGGCGCGCTATGATGCCTTGTGATCCTTCGCTCTATCATGGAAGCAATACCTACACCACAACACAGAAATCTCGCCCTTATCAACCAGAGCAGCAGAGGTGTAGTAAGAGTATGTGTGCTGTGTGTACATTATTTCATAATTTAACCAAACCAAAGATTGGGCAAAATTTTTGGAAATTCGTTTTCTATGTAGATTAAGCCTTTAGGCAAAGTGTCTGCAGTCAGTCGCCCTTGTCATGGATTTTCAAATGAGACGACTGAGTACATTTTCGTGTTTTGTTAAGGCCATAGGTCTCCAAAAAGGGTGAGACTAGGCTGGAAAAGGAAATGGATTAGTCCCACGTTGCGGGGTTCTTCTAGTCAACCAAAAACCCAAGGAAAAGGAGAAAGGACATAAAATGACCTTAAGCCATCTGTTTTAAGCCTTTTGAGGTGGTATGGTGGCAAAGTGTGTTTCGCTATGTTGTGGCATGTTTTGGTATCGCAGCGCAAACAACAATAATGCAAACGAACAATTCCTTTTGGATTATCTTCGTTGAATGGAAAGAACGCCTATGGGGGTTTCAGTATTTTGTGTGCTGAAACATTGTTAAAAATTATTGCTTTGAAGGAGGTGTGTGGTAAAATGTGGATGACAAGAAACAAAGTTTTTCCTATCCAATTTAACTGGCTGAAACACAAACACACTTAAGCTTAAGCTTCGACGGAAGTTTACGAGTTCAGCCAGAAGAATTCAATGCATCACATTAAAGATTCAACCTAACGTTTTTTACGTAATGTTACGTAGTGTAGATCCATGCGGAAACTGTAGTTCAAATCTTGGTGTATCAACTACTGGTATTATCAAGATTGCTGTTTTCAATTTTCTCTGCTACATCAAAATGTTTGCACTATACAAACTTATGCAAAAAATGGCTATCTCTGCTTATAACTAGGTTGCGCTACAGTCGAATTGCAGGGCGATTATGCCTGTCAAATATATATTCAAAAAATACCTTCAACATTTGCTTTGTCTGGCAGCTGGCACCAGCAGTAAAAAAGTCAACAAATAAATTTTTTTTTTTTTGGAGGGATGCTGATGATGGAGAAAGAAATTTCATTTAAAACACACTCGTAACGTAGATGAAGCTAAATCGTGTTTGTGTTTCAGCCATAACTTCGATAAAAATTGCTATCTCTGATTGTAACTAGATGGCGACAGTCAAACATTTCACTTGACATAGAATCTGACAATCCGTCTGTGTCGACGACGTTTTAACTGACATCAGCTCAATAGAATAAGCATGTCCTTTTCTTATAGCACACATCGCATGAGCAACGTGGGTCCCGGATGCGACGGATAGAGTTGCTTAACTGGTAAGCAGTCAACTCGATGTTTTACAAGTCACGCGTGGCCCGATAACATTTTTATTGGAATTGACAAAAAAAAAATAACAACTAAATTCACCACTGGATTGGGTGGTGACATCTTTATGGTCATTTATGCGTTCACAAAGATCACAAAATCGATGTTGCTTATTGCCTCTTGTTGTGAGTTATGACTTGTGACGTATCAGTGAGTCTTGGTAGAATTTAGATAATTTTTGAGGGTTAATCAATAATCAAGTTTTCCTTCTCTTGTCAACCACACTGTCATGACTGATTTTTGTTTGCGTGCTTTGGAAATGCAAACACTCTTGGTAATTTGGCAGTCCTCTGTTGATTTCATTTCAATATCGTACCTTGCACATTACTCGCTCGTTTCATAGCCAAACAACTAGCCGAAGCAGGCAAAAAGCCCCAAAGCCTCCCCAAGCTCAATCCTGATGGTCGCATGACCAGGTACCCTCTGTACCATTTTGAACACTCTGAATAAATTATGTTTTAATTGAATTAAATATTAATTATGTCAACATAACGATGGATGAGAGAAAGTGTATGGAGTTCAATTCTTTTCTAGCTTCAGACTTCAGAGTACTCGAGTATATGGAGTGTTTCATTTTCTGTTCAGTGTTAAAGTCGTTATGTATACAGCTTTCACAGTGATGCTCATCCTTTATTCTCTTCTCATACAAAAACTTTGATCGTTTGCAATTTATGCATGCGTAAAGGAGCAAGGATAAACAGAAAAGTAGGAAATAAAGAAGTGTTAGTTTTGTTCATTAACAAGGGAAAGCGCACTGGAGCATGATAAAAAGGCAATTTTAAAAACAAAAACAAAAAACTGTCAGAAGAGGTACTCGCGTTGGATTCATAAAATTTTACATGAGGTCCCAAAAACGAAGCCAAGTTTTGTCATATCCTTTTTTGTTTGTAGCAAAAAGCCGTGTTTGAAACTTTTATTTTTTAAGCGGCTATACACCATACATAATGTTGAAATTTAATAAGCTATATTTGCTGTAGCAACAGCAATCTACACTAATATATAAAGCTGAAGAGTTTGTTTGTTTGAACGCGGTAATCTCAGAAACTACTGGTTCGAATGGTATAATTCTTTTTGTGTTGGATGGTGCCTTAATCGACTTAGACATTAGGCTACTTAACATTAAGCTGTGACCAATAGCAGCGAAGAATCTGTGGAAAATGTGGAAAAAAACGGCAAAAAATATACATTTTTCTGCGTTTTAACACACTTATCTCAGGAACTACTGGTTCGAATGGTATAATTCTTTTTGTGTTGGATGGTCCATTAATTGAGGAAGACTTGAAGCTATTTAACACTAAGCTGTGACCAATAGCAGCGAAGAATCTGTGGGAAATATGGAAAAAACGGCAAAAAATATACATTTTTCTGCGTTTTAACGCGCTTAGCTCAGGAACTGCTTTATGAAATTGAACAATTTTTTTAATGTTGAATGGTCCATTTATCAAGGAAGGCTTGAAGCTATATAAAATTTAGCTGCGACCAATAGGAGCGAAGAATTTGTGTAAAATGTGGAAAAAACGGCAAACAATACAATACAATACAATATAAAGTTCGTTTGAACGCGGTAATCTCAGGAACTACTATTTCGAATTGTAAAATTCTTTTTGTGTTGGATAGTCCATTAATCGAGGAAGGCTTTATTCTACTTAAAATTAAGCTGCGACCAATAGCAGCGAAGAATCTGTGGAAATGTGAGAACTGAGATTTTTTTCTGAGATCTCTGAGATGAAATTATTTTGGATTTGATTTCTCACTCAGCTATTTGACGTGGCTGACATATGTGCAGCAACAATTAGTAAGGTAACCATTAAATCTCAATGATAACTGAGAATTATGTTCCACCAAATGATTTTTCCTCAGTCAAGGTAACATTGAGATCTCAGTGAGATGTTGTTAGGTGGAACTGGCCTAATAACTGCTCAAATTAGAATTTTGAGAGTTCAATTGATTTGTGAATGTGATTGATTGCACTATTTGTGCAGATTATTGTGCTTAAACAATACTATTTTATGTACTTCTTAACTAAAAAATATGCTCAGTTTAAAGAAAAAAAAAATTACTTAACGAAGAGATATTAGAATTATTATTAGGGAGAGTTCACCCAAGGGAATGCTTTAAGTATGAACAACTGAAGGGAATCATAAAAAATGCTCAAATTTTTCAAGTTCAAGAGAATTACGACCTAGGGAGAGTTGACTGCAATGCAATTTTACAATAACTTCCGAACAAAATTCCCACGCGCGCATGATGCACAAGTCGAGACGATACTCTGGCCGGTGGACGAGGGAGAGGCGAACGAAGTCGCGGGCAACTGCTAGTTCTCTTATAAAAAAAAGAAACGCATTTGTACATGGTTCCAACGAAACAAACAGTCGTTGGTAGGCACAGGTATGCCACCCAGGTGCATAAAAAATTATACAAACAGTCAAAAGGATAACACGCTATCAAAGGGAATATTATTTTTATGAAGGCGCACTGTTTGCAATCATTTCGCTCTAAATGGCCAAGCTAAGGAAATTAAAAATGAATACAAAACTTGTGTTCGGTTTGGTTTGGTTTTTTTTCGCTAGGTATTTATTTTGCTTTAGTGCAGTGCTTTTTGACTTTTGGCGTTTGACTTTCGGCATTTGACTTTTTCTTTTGCGTTTGAGCCTGAGCGGCGAGCGCTTTACCTATGCAAAGGTATAGCTTGACGGTATTTTAACTTCAGAAACCGATTTTATTTGTGCGCCTTTCTATAAGTTTGTCTTTTTATTTGCATTTGAGGCCTGACTTAAAGAAAAAAATATCATCAAAAGATGGTGTTTTGTGAACGTAAAGAAACCGCATTCAACCTCACTGCCGAACCGTAAACGGAGTTTTAGCTTTTTTGTGAGGAAATTAATTTTACAGAAAAAGGTAGCTTTTGAAAGTGCTAATAAAATGGGGAAAAGGATTCTTATAAGTAGATGCTGTAGGTTCATAGTTGGTTTTGAAAAGTGAGCTCCCTTTTGAAATGATGTGCGTTTAGGGTGAAGACTTAATATTTGGTTAAGGTTTTCTTTTGTTCATCAATTATCTTGGCTTCTTTCTCCTCTTTCTCGTTTATTATTTGTTTGATATTTTCAAACTGAACTTGTTTCAGTGTTGAAGTCACAAGGCATTATGTTGATCGCTTAAAAGACTCAAAAAATAGTTCTAATGGCCAATATGGTATGCTCCAACCGATTTGCAAATTTTCGACATCAATAGAACACCAACTGACAGTAGACTGTTATTTTTTGCTTATAAAAATCATGAAAAAACGGAATAAAAAACTCTTAAACAACAAATGCATACGTTCAAAGACAAAAACCGAAGCAAAAACAAAAAATGAAATAAAATAACAAACAATCAAAAACCAAACTAATCGACCACTTGAAAGCGATACAAAGGAATGCCAAAACTCTCATCCACCAACCAGGGCAGGACAAACAAAAGAAGACTAAAACCAACATTAATGGAATCGGCCTACAGGGATCTACGAATGTATCTATATATCTTTTGAAATATCTTCATTAAACGAGAAGTGCTTTCGAAATCGTAACCATTTTGTGGTGACCGCACACACCGTAAGGATAACAGAAATACTTGTATATATAAAAATAAATTTGATTAGAGTGGAAATCCTGTGTTTAACCATTTTGCTTATCGGCTTTGCGAGTTAAAGTTTGCTTTCTACACCCCGTATTGTATTTGGTTATTTTGCAAAAAGAAATACACGCACACGAAAATAAAATGATTCACACTCGATTAAGTCCTTATCAGACGATGTAGGGATGCCTGTCCCAACTTTTCTTGCTCTTCTTCGAAATTCCTTGACTCATGTACCCTATAGTCACACCATACATATAAGTCTATATACATTTCGCTTCATATGTAGCCATATGAAGATGCAGACGAGTAAAAACCTTTCGGTGGAATCATTCCATCGACAGTTACAATCGGAGCACACGTATACATTTTAAATGGTAGATAGCCCGTTGACAGCCAACATCTAACTTGAGGCAATAAACGCGCTCCAGCCGAAAAGTACGAGATGCCCTGGAATTGAATTGTTTGTTGATAGGAGCAAAACATAAATCACTATATTTATTCCAAGATCATTGGATATTGTCTGCCTGTCTATTGCTATTGGGGGTATTTAATGTTGTGAAATGAAATTATTTGAAGTTGCCGTTTGATAGGGTCTTGAATCCCGAGTAAAAGTGATGGTTGTGTAGATTAGTTAAGAATCTTGGTTTTCGGAAACAAATACATCATCGTTGGCTATTATTCGGAAAAATAAAATGTTTGCCTTTGTGTAAGAGGACGACTGGAGGAGCAGTGAAAATGTGCGAGATAAGGGTGTTAAATGTTTTTTGGCTTTCCAGTTTCTTTTTTTTTGGTGAAATAAACGCACGAAAAATAATAAATGGTTTTTCTGTAAATTTCTGTACTTTTGAAGAAGTTGTCTTTCTTACTTTTCAAAGTTGTCTATAGATGAAAGTTGTGAAAGAAGTCTGATAAGTCCAGATTACCTGTCAAAAATGTTTCCAAACTAGATTATAACTGAGGAATTTTGTGGGCTCGAAAAATACTTTTTTATTTCTTTTCTTGATAAAAGAAAATTTAAGGTATACATTTCATTAGTCGAATAATTTAGTAAATCTGTGTAAGATGACAATGGAAAACTCACGCTGTTCCATCATGGTCGGAAAAACCCTACATACATTACATTACATTTCACAGTACTTCGCACATAAATGTAACGAACTACAGACACATAGCAGCACTGGTGACTGAGACCATCGGCTGGGACAGAACAAGACATACAACAGAGAGAGACAGATAGACACATAGAAAGAAAGCACACATAACAGAAACCTACGTGGCTCAGAGGAGGAGACTTAGATTTGTATTGTCTCATGTTATCGCACAGGTGGCCTCAGATAAGCTGGCGATTTTTGTAGAAAAAGAATGCTGCTGAAGCTGGGGTTTGAACCCGTAGCGTTCGGCTTAGCAATCCACTACTTTATCCTCTGAACCATGGCCACCTGCGCAAGGAAAATGTTCACATTAATGATTTTGCAAAGTTGTGCTCACTTTTGAACAGTATTCCTAAACCCTTATAACAAATTACTAGAGAATACTGAATGAGTGTCTGTTCTGGCCAAATTAAATTTTAACAAGGACAAAGCCGCGGCTCTTTCCCTTTAAAAATACATACATGTTAAGGAGATCAAAGGAAGTCTTAATATTTAAAAGCAGAAAATTAATCGACGCTCCGTATATTTGTCTTCATCGCTGAGCTTTGCTCGCTGAATTATAATTAAATAAACCAGAGCATACGAATATAGTTGGAACAAATATAGCAGATGCTTTGGGAGTATATGGCATCATAGAGGACACGCCTGGCCTCGCACAAACTCATTTTTTAACTCTTAATATAAAAAAAAGCAACTCACAAAGGGTCATGCAATATGCAGGCGAGTAATACACAATACTTCGGAGTTCCGAAATCCTTGCTTTGTAAATGAGGATATGCTCCGGCAAAAGAAGAACGCACTCAAAACACAAACCCATAAAGGTTCAGAACCAAAATACACGATACAATTCCATTTCGTAGAAATATGCTTTAGCCTTTAGGGTATTATTCCAACTTTTAATCACGCAAGTACTCTGTGCGCCCGCCATGCAACCCGCCCAGTGTTGGTGCCAGTGACAACGACACCCAACAATCAGCATAGGGGGTTGTTTTAATTCTTCCTGAGTTTTTTTTTTTATTTTTTCGTTTCGGTCGCTTTTTTGTTCAGTTTTATTAATTTTCTGGCACGCTGTTGCATCCCGGCCGTTTGTAGCGCAAAGTTTTATTTCCTTAATTTTCGGCAAAAAAAAAAAAACAAACTCCCGCATCATCGCAACCTTTTTTTGGGTTCTTTTTTGCGAGCGTGAAAAATAATATCCTTTCTCTTATTTATCTCGGGCAAGGACTCTTCTTTCCCTGTTACGAAGTGTTGAATTGTTGAGCGGGTTGCAACTGAAGCTGAACGGAAACACTTCCGAACAAATTTATTAAATTTTTCGCGAACAGCATTTCGCATATTCGCATGAATGCCTTGGCCTGGCAATACCACGTCACGTCTCCACCATCATCGTTTCTTTGTCCTTGGTCTTTATATTGGCAGCAGCACAACATGACGTATATTTAAGTAGATGACAATAATAATGATGAAATGTTTGAGGGTGTGTCCGGGAATATCCCCTTAATGAGATCATGCATATGCATTTAGGTTCAGGAGATGATGCTTTTTTTTCGTATAACACATATCGTGGGTCTATTATGAATTGAAAGAAAGAAAGGAATCACCCAAATGTATTTATATAAACATCACATGTGCTTTGGTTATTTAAATTATTTGCATATAGGTATACTAAATTTTGGTTGTTTTTGTATACCCTTGATAGCTGGTGGGTATTTTAGGGTGGTTCCTGCTTTTTCGATGAAATTAAATGGCTGATGGCACTAGTTGGTCGGATCCGGATGGGCCTTGGGGCATATGAGTAAATGTGTATGCGATGCATTTATATTTTAAGAAAATAGGTTTTGAGGACTTTTAAAGAGTCCGAGGACAAAAGAATTGCATGTGTAATGAAGGTTGCAAGGGAGTGGAATCAATTTTAATTAATGCTAAGTTAGTCATATTCGGCAGTTGTTCAAGAAATCGAGTCCCATTCAGATTAATGGGTTTTGAGTTGTTTGAAGCTGCAATACACATGGTGGCTATGCTATGCTGTGATTTTGAAGACTTTAAATTGAATACGAATGTAAAATAAGCAATTAATACAAATTTATGTTCGTTGGCAAGTTTTGAATTGTTTCGAAAGCATTGCTTGCAATAATGTCTTCTTAACATTTTAAGTAAAGCTCGCTTATTCCTTTAGGTTGGTGCATCAATAAACCGTTTTGTTTTTCATTGACAGGACCAGATCTATCATATTTATGGAGAGTTCGTATCGAGGCGTCATTTAGACAGCCTTAAATGAGACGCCAGATTGTGGTTAAATCTGTGAGCTATGCAACTTGTTTCGTACAGTTCCGAACAGCCTTTAGACTTCCTTAACTTGAATCAAATGTCAGGTGAAAAAAATGTCCGCCATTGGATAGGATAACTCGTCATGTCGTTTTTTTAAAAGTTAAAGCTGCCAACATTAGCGTTTTTTCCAAACGTCAATTAACATTTCGTCAAATTGGTCGGCGGTGTATAGATTTTTTAACAAAAGTTACTATTCGATACTATCATAAGAAAAAAATTTGGCATAACTATCACAAGAAAAGAAGCAACGAAGCTCACCATAACTGGGTGAGATTTGTACTGACATTTTCTGGACTTTAGAAAATTTCCCCGATTTCAAATCTCTTACATACCTATGCATATAGTGAGAACGTTTTGCTATGTTTATTTGTTTTTTGCAAATTAATTTTTTCTTCACATTGATTATAATCATCTAAAACATTTCACTGAGAGCTCAAATTGATGAAATTTATTATTTGCCTAACCCTATCTAAATCAGTCCCCTTTGTGAATTCTGCAACTATATGCATTTCGAAGACGAAAAGCTTCGCAATTCACATAAACCACGCTCTGGCGGGCTCTTTACCGTCCAATGACTTATTGGCAATTTCAAATGTATTAGTAAAAATGACATGATATACAGTCTATTCATTAAATTTTATTTACAAAGATAATTGGAAAAGTTCATCTCTCTGTCCAACGCGCAACAACATTGCTAATACTAAAGCACTTGAACATAATATCATCTTCTCAACCCCTCGACCGTAGTTCAGTTCGTTTATCGGGCGTAAGTTCTCGTAAAAGCCATAAATCCTCGAATCCCTTTGCGAGAATTTCGCGCAAACGAGAATGGAACAAAATTGAGTTCTATAACCAAAAAACAAGGAAACCTAGAAAACCCCTCTTCACAAAAAAAAAAAGAAATCGTGCGGAAAACTCACACACATGACAGCCATAGCGAAAAATAAAGCAAGCAAAAGCATAAAGAATAGAATAAGAAGATAGGGACACACATAATTCCATGTATCTAATAATGCTATAGGGGCATAAATCCCATTTGTTAATTTCCAAAAATTATTGAAGAGCTTAATATTTATGCTCCTTCTGGTTCTAAGTGAAAGGGGGAGCTCTTGTTCCATACGTCTACGAGATGCTTTAGCTAAAAGGATGAATCGTTTGGAGCTGGGATGATGGGGTAACTTATTTTCTGCCGCCCCATACTTGGGTCATACATTTTTCTTTTGTTCATCTTATGGTGAAGATGTTTTTTCTGACTTATTGGGGAGATAAACTTTTACGCTTACAGTTAATTACAATGGAAATCAAGCATCTTTCGATGACAAGACTGAAAGCTGAAACCATCTTCGGTGTATAGTCAGCTTGTATTTTTTTCTATTCAGTCTTACACTCTTAATGAAAGCCCACATACACAGGCAGAGACAAAAATATATTTAACAAATAAAATTAAATTTTGTAAAAAAAAAGAGAAAAAAGTTTGGACGTCATCGTGGCTAGTGGGAACTGGGAAGTGAACATGGTCCTAAGGAACGGACAAAGCTCTTCGAATTTTAACATCAGTTAAAAGTTGGTTTTCTTTGTTTTTTTTTTTCATAAAACTAAGTTTGCTGATTTATCGTTTCAATTAGGTAAATCATCTACTGCTACTCCATTGTTTTAAGAGTTCATTATTCTTAACAATGTGCTCTTTTTTTAAATTAGATGGGTCGAGATAAGATTTTAGGTTGAGATTAATTTTAATTTTGTTTGTAGAAGAATCAGTGATTTTCTTTTTGATTGGCAATTTATTTTTGGCTTGTTTTAAACAACTCTTGAAATTCATTAAAGTAAATTAAGAGTACAATCTGCTCCTAAAGTACGATTCGGGCGCCTGGTATTTCAGTTGAAATTTCAACGAAAATATTGGCTTATTCGGTGCAAGTTCATAATCAGTAGTAGGGTCAATTTTCAATTTGTTTTTGTTAAAATTGCACCAAATCAGCCCGCTTTTAGTTGTTAATTACACTGAAATACCAGGCGCCTGCAATCAGCAGTAGGGTCAAATTTCAACCTGTTTGTTGTTATAATTGCACCGAGGTAGCGCCTGAAATACCAGGCGACTATAATCAGAAGTAGGGTTAAATTTAAATTAAAAACTACCGCCAATTGCAGAGTAACGTATGATCAGAGAGCTTTTTTAAATAAAATGTAATATACTAAAATACTTAATAAATTCTTAGTAATACTTAAAATGTACTTAACACCCAGCATCTGAAGCAGATCGACATTACACCCAAACATCAAAGAAAGACAAACAGGTACCATCATCGATTTTCATTCATTAAATTTTCGTAACACAATGATAAAACAAAGAACACAATTCAATTCAATATTTCCCTTCGTTCATTTTTTTTCTTTTTTAACATTTCAAAAATTCCAAATTTTGTTTACGGTCTTATAATTTTTAAAACCAACAATCTTGGTAATCAAATTAAATCAAACAACACACATAAAACACAATAAACATCCTACTTCTTCCACCATAGCTTGCTAACCGTCAAGAAGGAACAAATATTTATCCTCTCTTGCCAGTGAAATGTCCAAATACAGTTTCCAAATAGTCAAACGAACCAACGAAACAAGCAACCACCCGAACCGACAAACAAACCAAAACCGAAAAGTTTCCCCTGAAACCCGATATTAACTTCGCAACCAAATTCACAACAAGTCAAGTGTGTTTGCTGACAGTTAACCTTCCTAAAGACAAATATCCTGTGAGTGACACACATGAACATGTCATTAATGTGTTACTTCCTTCCCACTCGCATCATAACTATCAGCCAACAACAACGATCACGACCAACTTCCTAGCCACAAAGTCTGCTGCTTTCCGCACTCCAACTCCAACTCCCGCAAAGTCCAATCAAATCAAAAAACATCTAGAAAATTTAATTAAAAAACTTTTCGGACACATCGAGAGGACAATCAAATACTGATAGAACACATGGACCTATCCATGTTTGTTCGAGATGCTTCTTAGTCGTTCAACACGAAAGCAACAACAACTTTACTAACCAAAAAAGGTACCAACTGACGAGGTTTTTGTGCGGCTTGTACAACTGAACCACAAAACAACTCACTCACCCAACGATGATTCTGTCGACAATTTTGGCGTCCTCTCTTGTCTTGATGTAGAGATTCCTTCTGCTTAGCCAAACACACACAACAAACTACTACTGAGGTGTTTAATCTACAAATTAGACAAAGTTCTAGCAAATTTTTGGTCATATTTCTCCCCAACTCTGAGTTTTCTGAAGATGGAATATGCGGACATGGAGTGTGGCTACCGACAGGTCACAGTCATGATGGAGAGTACCTAGCCCCAATGAGACGAAGGAGAATGAGTGAATTCTTCATCCTTGAGGACTACTTAAGAATGTTGTTTACACTTCACATAGTTTTATAGTGGCAAAATTCTTTATTGTCTTTTTGCCGTCGATCGTCGTCGTTATCTTTGTTATGGTCACACTTTTTGCTGTCTTTGCTGGCCATGGCCGATGATTGAATGAAGTGGATTTGTGGATTGAAGAAGACATCAAAAAGTAAACCACTCCCTGATAGAATTTAGTTTCTTCAACTTGACCTTAAGCATTTCCTTACAAAGCTCCATTTTGTCTCTTGAGACTCATTATGTTCTTTATATGCCGGCAACTTTGTGATCGTCCCCTCAACCATAAGCCACAGAAACAAAAATTATCTCAAAGATGATAAAATATAAGTTCGACAGGACTTGGGGTTAGTTTGATTTATGTTGGGTCAAAATTGTGTACGGGAAAAGTTTAGGGCTGAGGGACGAGTTTATAAAAAAAAAGAATCTGCTCATTGAAATGTCCAGTGAAATAAGAATGGAAAAAATTTAAGCTTTTACTCCCATTTTCAGTAATGAACCAAAATTGGTCAAACTTGTGAGTCAACTTAAGGCTTAGCCAAATTTTTTCACCAAACTAGGTTTTCTATTGAGAGACAAAACGGGTTCCAACTTTTCTTCGAGATTTAATTTGCATATAAAGATTAACTTCGAAGCCAAAATATGGTTAACACATTTACAGGGACGACTGGCAACAATTCGAATTGGGTAGACAACAAAAAAAATCAGTTATATTGTCTTGTTTCTAGTCGTCGAACAAATAGATAGTGCCTACAAACGTGAATCATAATATTATATGAAAGCATAATCTAAAACCTGGTTTTATTTTAAGTCTCAAGCTGAACTAGAGTTCTTGAGATGAAAAGGAAAAAAAATGTTACCTAAAAATAATTTATAAAACGGATCGATGGCAAAAAGACTTAATTTTTTTTATCGCCAAATATACCTGAACAAGCCATGGTCAGACCAATAAAATTTCTTACCTAATGTAAAGCAGGTATCGGCAATATGAAAATTATAACTAACCCAACCATTACTGAATTACAAAACCATTTTTTAATTTACGTTATTGAAATATATTTTAACGACAAGTCCCTATACGAACAATTTTATACATTTTCAACATTGTCTTCCGTATCCGTTCCGTATACAAAAATACAAAAAAAAGTCAATCGAACAAAAAGAAAACATGTCTTCGGCTTTTTTCGTTTTCTTCCCGAACGCACTAGGATAAAATGAACGAAAAGAAACAAGAAATTAGACTTTTTCAATTATGTCTATTTTGCCCATACAAACGCCGAACAAATCGTGTGCTTGTTCTTCTTTTCCCACACAAAATTCAATGGGGAACGAAGACATATTTTTGAATGTCTTCGTTTTTTTCCCGAACTCGCGTCGTTTTATTTCGTGAATTGGTTGGTATTCAAAATTTCAGATTTCAGAACAGTCAGTAAGATTATGAATGATGTTGATGAATGAAGTATGTGTATGATGTGTGTGTATTGCGTATCTCCTCTTTGTTTAATGTTCACCTTCACATTTAAAATAATGTCAATATGCTCGATTTGAATAATAAGGGTTGGTCGTTGGTTAGTTTTGGTATTTTGGTTAAGTTTGTTCTTTTGCTATTTTCTTCAGCATGTGATTTTGTTTGGGTAGACACTGTCTTAAATGTCTATATGACGGTTCGTCCCTGCACATTTACTTGATTTTTCAATTTTTCAAAGAAAAAAATTGACTCACACTACAAGGGAGAGGGAGACCCAAAGGGCCAAGGATACCACCAGAACTTCCGCAGACGGGTAACTGCCATTTCCGGTCGAATGTAATAAAAATTACACACTCCAATAGACCGCATTAAAAGTTGAAAAAGAATTTCATTGCTTCACATGTGCGGTGTTGGCTTTGAGTAAGTTTTATGGTCGTTGGATGGTCTCACGAGGAAAATTTGGACTGACTTGGATTGACTAAACTATCCAGCTGTATCGGCGCTGAAAGATATCTTTCCAATCCAAACACAATTGCACATTTATGCACCGAAATGGAGTTACTTACAAGTAAAAAAGAACTGTTAATTTCTTTTAGTTTTTAGGAGAACTTGGGATGACTAGTTGATAGAACAAGACTAATAAAACGAAGAGCAATGAAACGCACAAAGTCAGTGTGCATGTCATTGAAGTGAGTTTTCTTTCACGTTTAATTATTCTCCATTGAGTTGGTTCTTCTTTTTCTTTCCAAGAAAGTGAAGAAGAAAAGTTTTCGAACAAGGACTAGTTTCAAATGGTAGGTATAAAGTTGAAATTACAAATGAAACCAATTTCAACAATTTTTTCAATCATTTATATTTCATACTCTTAACAACATTAAAAATTAATGTTGGTACCAATGTAAACAGATTTTATAATGAATCTTCTGAAAACGTTAAATTACATTTCCAGTGTGACATTTTCGATTAATTTTTTGTATATCACAGTGCATGATTTAATTCATATGTAAATGTGATGGAATTCCATCAGTTTGAGTTGAAATGTAAAAAATGTTGATTCACTTGCATAAAAGTTGATGTTTTTTAGGTACACGTAAATTCGTTTACAGTGACAATCCGTAACGACTCGTTTGGGGATATGCCAAAAATTGAGGGTTGATTTTTATTTGTTCGCACAAATTTTTACATTAAATCCTTTTACCCCACATTTCAAATAAACAATGTTTGCTTCTTTCATGCCATTAAACAAGAAGAGTTCATTAAGGTTAAATAAGGAATACAAATTCTTTGATGTTATTTTGTTGTGATGTTCGTTTGAACGTTTTCAAAGCATTCGTGGCTTGAGAGTGCAAGAAATTGTTTAACACTTTTGGTTAGATTTCAGCATAGCTGGGCATTAACGGGCATTTTTTCGTTAATCCGTTAATCGTTAATTAACGAAGTTAACATTCCCATTAACGGATTAACTTTTCAGTTAACTTCAAAAAAATGTTAACGATCGTTAAATTTTCCAAAGTCCGTTAATCGTTAATGGAACACAAATACCATACAGATACACATTCGGTTAAATTTTTGGTTAAATTTTGACACTAGCATGGGGAATAAAATTTTACTAGCTGCGGAGCAGGGTAAAATTTGACATTACTGGTTAAAATTTTGAAATGTCTCAAAAGAGAAATTCATTTAAAATTATATTCAAGACAGCAAATTCAATTAAAAAGGATTCAAGGAGAAGCTCAACCGTACCTTGGGTCACTGCTACCGACCATTGCAGCAACGGTCTTCAAATTAAAAAAATATACAGTCTAAAAAGGCCTCGTAAATTGCACAGCTTTAGTCAATGCGTTATTAAACGGCATAGAGAGAATGTTCGGACCACTTATGGACGATGAACAGTGCCAACTTGCTGCGGCTTTTCACCCTAAGTTTCGGTTGATATGGTTACAGAAATATGATAACAGTCGTGTAGATGCAGTGAAAAAATGCATGGAAAAAAAGGTAGAAGAAGCGCTACAAGAAGAAGCTATCGAAATATCAAAGGACGTAGAGAGTGTAAGTGGCGGAGGCATCAACGCGAGTAACAACGACGATGATGAGGATGACTTTTTCAACTATGTTACTCAATCTTAAGAAAAACCTAAGAACAACAAATCATTAAGAAGTAAAGCTCAAAGTCTCGTAAAAACGTGGCTAGATTTAAAGTCAAAAGACTCGTTAAATGAAGCGTCATTCCTCGGGGAACAAGTATTGGCAAATCTGTTTATCCAATACAATACTGCCATACCCTCAAGCGCTGCTGTTGAACGTCTCTTCCCCACGGGCAAGGATATGCCGAAAAGAGCCTCGCTTTCCAACGAGAATTTCAACATGCTGGTGTTCATGAAGGGGAACAATCACATTCATATACATGACTGAATAAATTGTTGTTTTAACACTTATGAACAACTTTTAAACACTAAACAGGCTTTTAAACCGTAAAATGAGATTTTTTGGTTTCACCAAGCGTTTAGACACTTTTTAAAACTAAATGGCAATTTTTGACTCATTAAATTTTAAAAGTGTCATTGAATATTTTAAAAAGTGAATATGACGCTTTCTCATTTTTTCTCACATAATTTTCAGGAGGATGTCAATTCTCACAAAAATTTCCCTGAAATTTCCCATTTCAAGTTGGTGAAACTCAAAAGTTTTTAAGTTTTAATAAAATTTAAAAAGATTTTTGCTAAAAGGACTTTTAGTGTTTGTTTATGAAATTGGGCATTAAACTCTTATAAAATATAATTTACTATATTAAAAAAAAAATTGCTTGTCTTTTCTTGTTTCCAACTTCCAATTTTTATCAGAAAATAAAATTTGTATGGAGTGTTAACGGATTAACGATTAACGTTAACTTGCGTTAATTTTTCTAAAATTTAACGTTTTAACTGTTAACGAAGTTAAATTTTTAATTAACGGATTAGCGATTAACGAAGTTAACTTTTTGATTAACGGTGCCCAGCTATGGATTTCAGTTAAGAATAAACTTAACCGGATGGAAAGCAACGCTACAGTCAAGATTGTTTTCGTTTTTCAGGATCCATCCATTACAAAGATCAATTATTCGCTAATGCAAGACAGAAAGACGGATGCGAGGAATTGTAACAGGTGCGGTGGGAGAAATACACTGAAAAATTTTCATGCATAAATAGTACGAAAATATGAGTGCATCGTACGAATTGTTTTCGTAGTTTTCAGCCACGAATAAATTTGTACAATGTACTCATATTCGTATAGGGTGACGTGGTCATCAATGCACCAGTGCTGCAGAATGCACCACGGCTATAAACGCCAAGCCGGACCCTGGATTAGTGTATACCTCTTTCAAATGTAACCGTTACTTTCAGAAACTCCGATAGACTTAAGTTTGAAAGTGTTTCTCTTTGGTGGCTCACTTGTGCGGAGTGTTTTATAAATTTACAGTGATAAAGTGAAAAAATAAGGTTAGCTTATTTTTTTAATATCTGAGTGAAATTAAAGAGTTCCTTTACAACAAATCAATTAAACAGTTTTTTGAACATTTGCTAACATTTTAAAATAAGGAGTGAATAGTTTTGTTCCTTTTGTTATAAACTATTTCAATTTGTTTAAAAAATGTCAGGGTGGTGCATAATGCACCACACAAGCATGGTGCTGAATGCACCGTGGTTTACTGTGTAAAAAGACAAAGATGAAATAAAGGAACGACTGCAGCAGCTAAAATTTAACTGATCAAGAAGATACCGCAAATTCATCAGTTGCTTTGAATTCTAAACTTCTTAACCGTCCATTTGATGAACTTAAATCCTATAATAACTTTGCTTTGGCGGAGTTCCTCTATTTGTTTTTATTTTAAAGTTCCCTTAAGTGATATGGTCTTTTGATCGTTTTTTTTTATATTTAAGTTCTCGTATTTTTTTGTTTGAAAAAATAAATCTGTCTATGACGTTAAAAAATTGTATTAATTCTTTAAATAAATTTGTGGTGCATCGTGTACATACGACTGGTGCATTCAGTACATACCATGGTGCACCATGCACCATTTGGTTTTTTGGGAAAAAGTATTTTTTACACAAAGAATTCAGATCATATCGAAAATATAAGTTCGTACGTATTTTCATAACATATCTAAAGAATGAAATACAAAAATACATAACAAAAAGAGTTCATTGGAAAAAGTTATGGTCATTTGAAAATAGGGTGGTGCATCGATGACCACGTCACCCTATTTAAAAAGAGCTTTGTACATTGTACGAATGGAATGACAATATTTACGTTTCCTTTCGTACATTTATAAAGAACGTTAGTACATTCTACTAATATTTCGTACTATTTACCCTCAATTTGTAAATTTACAGAGCGCATTAGTACATTCTACTAATACTTCGTACTATTTATTCCCCATTTGTAAATTTACAAAGAGCATTAGCTCACCCTACTAATACTTCGTACTATTAACTCTCGATTCGTAGATCTACCAAAAGCATTAGTTCATTTTACTAATACTTCGTACTCACTATTCGTAAAACCAGCATAAGCATTAGTATATTCTACCAATACTTCGTACTATTTACTTTCCATTCGTAAATTTACCAAAAGCATTAGTTCATTCTACTAATACTTCGTACTATTTACTTGCCATTCGTAAGTTAACCAAAAGCATTAGTTCATTCTACTAATACTTCGTACTATTCACTCCCCATTAGTAAATTAACGAAAAGCATAAGTTCATTGTACTAATACTTCGTACTATTTACTTGCCATTCGTAAGTTAACCAAACGCATTAGTTCATTGTACTAATACTTCGTACTATTTACTTACCATTCGTAAATTTACCAAAAGCATTAGTTCATTCTACTAATACTTCGTACTATTTACTTACCATTCGTAAATTTACCAAAAGCATTAGTTCATTCTACTAATACTTCGTACTATTTACTTGCAATTTGTAAGTTAACCAAAAGCATTAGTTCATTGTACTAATACTTCGTACTATTTACTTACCATTCGTAAATTTACCAAAAGCATTAGTTCATTCTACTAATACTTCGTACTATTTACTTAACATTCGTAAGTTAACCAAAAGCATTAGTTCATTGTACTAATACTTCGTACTATTTTCTTACCATTCGTAAATTTACCAAAAGCATTAGTTCATTCTACTAATACTTCGTACTTTTTACTTACCATTCGTAAGTTAACCAAAAGCATTAGTTCATTGTACTAATACTTCGTACTATTTTCTTACCATTCGTAAATTTACCAAAAGCATTAGTTCATTCTACTAATACTTCGTACTGTTTACTTACCATTCGTAAGTTAACCAAAAGCATTAGTTCATTGTACTAATACTTCGTACTATTTACTTACCATTCGTAAATTTACCAAAAGCATTAGTTCATTCTACTAATACTTCGTACTATTTACTTACCATTCGTAAGTTAACCAAAAGCATTAGTTCATTGTACTAATACTTCGTACTATTTACTTACCATTCGTAAATTTACCAAAAGCATTAGTTCATTCTGCTAATACTTCGTACTATTTACTTACCATTCGTAAGCTAACCAAAACCATTAGTTCATTGTACTAATACTTCGTACTATATACTTACCATTCGTAAGAGCATCGCAGTCGTTTGTTTTGAGATCGTGGTTTTTTATGATACAGAATTGTAAAACAGCCTCGACCAAAACTTTCCGCAAGTTGTCTGTTAATTTAAGTGTCCTATTAAATTTCTTCAAATACAACTTACCTACTCGTTCTTTCTGTCATCAAATACTTAGCACTCTTAGCACGCTTTTTATGTTATTTTAATTTTATTTAAAAAAAAAACTCACAAACCAAACTAAACACGATCAAAATCACAAACAAAATGAGCCATTGCCATGATTTAAAAACAATGACGCAATCCGATTCGAGTAGCGGCAATGTACTAATGCTCTTGGTAGATGTACGAAGTATTAGTAGAATCTACAAAAGCTATTGGTAAATGTACGAATGGAGTGTAAATATAACTTAATAATATAGTACAATGTACTAATGCTCTTGATAAATGTACGAATGGAGTGTAAATAATACGAATTATTAGTACAATGTACTAATGCTCTTGTGAAATGTACGAATGGAGGGTAAATATTACGAAGTATTAGTACCATGTACTAATGCTCTTGGTAGATGTACGAAGTATTAGTAGAATCTACAAAAGCTATTGGTAAATGTACGAATGGAGTGTAAATATTACTTAATAATAGTACAATGTACTAATGCTCTTGATAAATGTACGTATGAAGTGTAAATAATACGACGTATTAGTACAATATACTAATACTCTCGGTAAATATACGAATGAAGGAAAAATATTACGAAGTCATTAGTAAAATGTACTAATGTTTCGCTTAGTGTTAGAATGGAGGAAAAATAGTACGATGTATTAATAAAATTTACTAATGCGTTTGGTAAATATACGAATGGAGGTTATGATATACGAAGTATTAGTAGAATATACAGATAAAGAAGTTGCATTCTACTTATAATGAGTAAATCCTACGAATTATTCGTAAGGTCAATTTTCTAGACTAAATTTTTTACGAATATTACTTTTGCTTCATACATTTAACAAATGCATGAGTAAATCTTACGAATGAATTTGGAAAAATTACGAAACCATTCGTACACGATGATTTACGAATGATTTAGTTCAATACACGAATAAATTCGTACAATGTACTCATAATTTTGATTTACGAATAATATTAGTACATAGAACGAAAAAATTCGTGTATTTTACCAAAAATTTAATCAAAATTTACTAATACATTCGTAATTTTCTTATTACAGAAAAGCTTCGTACAATCTACGAATATTCGTTCAATGTACGAATTTTTCTCGTACGCATGCTATTCGTAGCAATTTTACTAATAAAATTTTTCAGTAGGTACCTACTACTGTTGTTTACAAATGAAATATTAGATTCAAATCATATTCACCCAGATGTTGCTCACTTGATTATGGTCATACTCATAACATAAATAGAACATAAATATTGACAAACTCCTTCCTTACTTTTGATCTTTATTCAACAATATCCATCGAAGTTACTTCCTTAAGAACTTATTTCCTAGAGCACAGCATCCCTGCAAAGGCGGACAAAATGCTCTCAGAGTACCTACCTCCTATCAATATTAACAAAATAACGGGGGCGGTTACGTTAGGTCTTCTGTATCGAAATAAAGAAATTACTATTCTCCTGCAAACAACTTGCATAAGTTTCATTTTTCTGCTTCCTTGCATTTCAGAATTCAGTTTGTCCGGAAACTAGCTGTTATGGAATTTATATTTACCTACACAAAGCACTGATGTATTTTTTTTTTTAAGTAAAAGGAAACGGAAAAAATATCTATAAGCTATAACCCATGATCCCCATAAAAGTATGTAAGAACAATACAAAATCCCTTGCTCCAACAGGAATGATAAATGTATTCGACCTCGAAAGAGCACCAAGTATAGTCCCGCATTCGAAAAAAGAAAGGAATTGCAGAGATTTCTGTTGTACAATTATTTTATTCGGTTACTTCCACTCTGTCGAACAACAGTTTAAACCAACTGTTTGACCCTTGAAAATGGCAGAATATTACAATATTTGAAGCAAAAAAGAGTTGCAGAACAAAACCCACCACACTCTTCACCACAATAAGGGAGAAATTAGTATGGTGGCCTTTGGCCGTTTTTTCGACAAACCACAACCTCAATGTCAAAATGAACACTTAAATTATCTCTTATTGTGATATAATAATAATGTACATGCATTATCCTCAATCAAACATTTTGTCATAACGGGGTATTTATCGTAATGCAAGGGGGTTGAGATTTGGTTTCCTTTTTTTTGGTTGTTGTCGTTGTGTGGCTTTCCTTTTTTTTGTATGTCGTCGAAAGAGAATGTCATCGTTATAAAACGGGTGATTCCACCTGTTTTGTGCTTAAATCCCACATGACAATCCATAGATTATAATTCTAACGTAACGGATCTCTCTCCAACTAATTTGCATATTATAATGTAACGGATCTCTCTCCAACTGATTTGCATATGGTTTACATGAATCACATACCTTGATAACACATTTTGCGTTCGACAGCTTAAGTTAAGTGTTATAAGTTAATCGTGATAAATTGAATTCAGAAAAAATAGCAAATATTAAATTATTAAAATTTAATAAAGGAAAGGATAAACGTTTACTTAAAAAACGAAGATTAAGTAACGTTGACTATTTAAGACGGTTAGCTAAAAATCTTCATCTATATTAAATTATGTTATTCATTTTGTTATTTGCATTTGCTTTTTTGTTATTTGCTTTTTTGTTTTTTTTTCGTTATTTGTTTTTTGTTTTTTTTTTTTATAAAATGTTACTTAATTTGTTAATTGAATAAAAATTGTTCTACAGGCAATTAAAAAACCTGTTCATAACTGTGAGTTTTAATGTAGAGATTTGGAATTACAGAATTTCTAAAAGCAGAGAAATGGATTTGCAGAATTTTGTTCATACAGAATTTTGGAATACAGAATAACGACCCGTTCCCAATCTAATTAGCACATAAGAAAGTCATCATTCTTCATTGTTGACACTACTACTGATGGTGTGTATGTGTTTTTTTTTTTTTGAGGAAATTGTGAAAAAAGGTTTATTTTGTTTTCTGAAAAAAAGATTTTGTCTGTGTATTCAGCTTCGCACAATGTGGTGATTTTACTTTTTTTTTTTTTTTGATGATAGCTATTGGTGTTTTCATAAAAGAATATAAAATCAAGAAAAAGGGACAAGATGAAAGAAAGTGAATCTCTTATTTTTGACCCTCATTTATGGCTTTCTTTCTTTCCTTATACAAACCTTGATTTCACAGGACTAGATTATGAATCCTCGAAAAAAGCGAAGACATGACTAACGAAAATACTGTGCTTTTTTTATTACTATATCTCTTTTTTATGGGATAAGAATAATATGGTTTATCAGGTGTTCTATGAATTATAATTCACAAAAGAATAAAAAGGTGATTATGGGATTATTAATACGATTTTCTTTTTCTTATTTTCTCTTTATTTGTGTTGTCTCACTTTTAAAGATTGTTGAAAAATGATTTTGGATTTTTTTACGGAGCAAAATAGAGGTCTTGTAGTAAAATATGTATGTATGTAATTTCATTTTTAAGCTTTAACAAGGCTGTCTGCGCAAGGAAGCCTTAACATCAATGCATTCATCATTTCCAAGGAATTCAATGAAATTCAAATTTTTAATCCTTAAAAGCAATCCATACAGTATAAAAGAAATGTTTAATGTAAGGTGATTGAAGGAGGGTGAACCCATCTATTTTATTTTGACATAACATTGACAGCTCGAGCTTTCGAGCACTCCTAGCCAATACAAGATGCAATGCCAACACTCAGTATATAAACAGAAACTACCTTGTTATCTCAAAAGTCTTTTACAATCAAAACCTCCTTGTTATTTTGAAAGCTGTCACGAATTTGCTTGCATGCAAAACAATTCAACACAAATCGCTTCACTATAACTTACACACAAAATTAACGCATGGTTAGACCATGATGTCATTTATTATTCAATTTCGTTAAATACTAACGTGACATGCTTATAAATACATAAGTACTTAATTACTAACTCAAATCTAAATTTAATTTAAACTGTTATAAAACAATGTTTTGAATTTAAGGCTTTTTAAATTGTCATTTGGTGAGTCAATAAGAAAATGAAATTTATTGTATAAGTCAATTAGTTGATTTAGAGGGCTATGTGCACCATAGTTCGATCTGATAAAAATTTGGTTAATAGGTCTTTGTAGTCGTATGCTTGACCGGCTGAAACTGTAATTAAAATGAACAAGAACTGATGGTGATGATATAGCTCCATTTATTATTTTAACGATGAAACAAAATTGTAGATATTTCCTATGGTTTGACAAAGAAGGCAGGTTAATAAAAGAAAGCCTTTGAGAATACGGGGGCAGAGTAATTCCACGAAACCAAGGAAGAGAACGGAGACAAAACGCAAGAATCTTCTCTGAATCGCTTCAATTCTAACTATATGTACAGAATAATAAGGTGCCCACACTACACAGGCGTATTCGAGAATTGGTCTCACGAAAGAAATAAAAAGTAATTTTAGAACGTAAGGATCACGGAAATCACGACCAAACCTCTAAATGAACCCAAGGACTCTATTTGCTTTTTTAACTACAAAATTTATATGTTCAGTAAATGTAAGTTTGGAATCTAAAACTACTCCCAAGTCAGAAAAAATAGATACTCTACTTAATGGACAAGAATCAAACATATAATCAAAAATAATTGGATTTTTCTTGCGTGTAAAACTCATGGTCTTACATTTGTCAACATTTAAAACAAGACGATTTTTATTGCACCATTCCCTAAATAATATTAAATCTTCCTGCAGAAGTAGACAGTCAGATGTAGAATTTATACTTTTGAAAAGTTTAATGTCATCAGCATATATCAGGACAGACGAGTTTTTTATGATCGCAACAAGGTCATTTATAAATAAAATAAACAAAATCGGGCCTAAGTGGCTGTCCTGGGGAACACCAGAATTTACAACAAATGGACTCGAACACTCATTACGAAATATTACACTATAATGTCTATTTTCTAAATATGATGAAATCCAATTTAAGAAATTTTCGTTAAAACCTTGTTGAGATAATTTAGGAATAAGTATTTTATGACACAACTTGTCGAACGCTTTACTAAAATCAGTAAATACACAATCTACCTGCTTACGCTTTTCAAAAGCATCTAAGCAAAAGGACGTAAAGTTAAACAGATTAGTAACAGTAGACTTTTTCTTGACAAAACCATGCTGGTTATCACAGATAATAGAACTACAATGAAAGGAAAGGACACTACAAACGATAGACTCAAACAGTTTAGGTATCACAGATAGTTTGGTAATAGGTCGGTAGTTCATAATTTCGATTCTAGGACCTTTCTTGTGTACTGGAGTAATAAATGAGCTTTTCCAGATAGATGGAAAAGTTGAATTTCTCAAAGACATGTTAAAGAGAACACATAATGGATATGATAAATAATGAACACATTTTTTAGGATAGAGGATGGTACACCATCAGGGCCTGGACTAAAGCTTTCGTCTAAATTCAATATGTTATATGAAACGGTATGTTCACTTATGTTAAAATTAATGTCATTTAAATGTGGATAGTTCAATACTGAAGAAGAAGAATAAGAAAAATGTTCAGTACTAGGCTCATCAAACGCTTCTTTAAAATGGCTTGCAAACATGTTTGCAATAACTTTAGGTTCATGGCTAGATGACGATAAATAAGACATAGAGTTAGGATACCCACAAGTTTTTTTCTTAGAGTTGACAAAATTCCAGAAATTTTCTGGATTAGATTTAAGATTACATTCAATTTTATCAATGTATTCTTCATATAAAGAGTTTGAATAGTCATCAAATAATTGCTTAAGAATAAGGAACGTTCTATAGTCATCATCAGTTCTAGTCCTATTATATTGTATCCAAGCTTTGTTCCTTTTATTTTTCAAGTTTTTGAGATGAGAATCGAACCATGGTGGAACATGCGAGATCTTACGAGGTTTTTTGAATGGAATACTTTTACTGAAACAGTCAAAGAGTGTTTTGTAGAAGACATTACACATATTATCAACATTTAAGTTTAAAAATAATTGGTTCCAGTCAATGGTACATAATAAATCAAATAAATTAACATAATCACACTTACACTGAACCAAAAAGGTACACCATATTGATAAAAAAGGTCATCTATATGATGTAGAATTCATCAATTTTAGTCCAGTGAACCTTTTCATCCATATGATGAAGCATTGTTCATTAATATGATGAAAATTTTCAGCGACAAATTTCGATCATCATTCATCAAATTTGTTCATCAATATTATGAAAAATGATGAACCAAATTTTGATTTATTTGTACATCAAAATGATGAATTATTTCATCGATCTGATTATCGTATTCATGAATATGATGAAAATTTAAGCAAGTAAATCATCAATGTGATGAATGCATTCATCATATTGATGTTTTTTTTTCAGATTGATGATCGTATCATCGTATCATAACCAAAAAAAGCATTTACGATTCAGGAGCGTAATTTACGATCAGCCAGTTATCAACTACGTAAATTATCCTTTTTGTTTCCCTCCCCCCCACACCATCCCCGTTTCGGGGGGTTCTTGCCTCTTTTTCTCTCTCCCTTCCTCGCCCTTCCCCCGGTACTATATTCTCCCTTCCTCTCTCTCACCTCACCGATCAATCTCCGTACTTCCTTCTCATTCTGCACTGCTTAGTGGCGACTATTTTTTTTTTTTACAAATCCGTCACTCCACACTGCTGGGATTCGAACCCAGGCATGAGAATGCACGACGGTCTCTTGATCGGCACCTCTACCCACTGAGCTACTTGACGCTTTATAAAATTGGAATTGATTTTCGACCGCATGAAAACTAGGGAATAAATAAACAACACAAAACGTTTTTCTTTTTCAGGAAATATTGTCGTAATTTACGATTCAAGAATCGTAACAAAAAAAAACTGTTTGGATTCAAAAGTAGTAAAATGCGATAAGAATTCATGATTTAATAAACACCTATTTTTTAATTCAGGAAATATTTTTGTAAACTACGATTGTCTAAGATCGATTCGTTCATTTAGCTTCAAGAGCTTTGTTTTTAGAATATTGAGATCATAAATCTCGATCTTTGATTTTGTAAATCAGAATTATTTAGTCGTACAATTTATATCTTGCTCCAAATGTTTAAAATTACGAATACAAAATTTGTAAATTGCTCTTACAATGGAAATCTAAAATCATGACATTTTTTCGTAATTCTTAAATTATACAGTTTTGTAAATTTAGACGGAATAAAGATTGATTTACAATATTGACTCTCATTTTACGAAAAAAGGGGGATGATTTACAAAAAAAAAGATTTTTCATAATTTACGACATAGAAATTCGTGATTACTGATTTTTCATTTCTTTCCGTGAATATGATGAACATTTTTCATCAATTCAGTGAATATTTTCATTAATATGAATAATAGGATTCATTCATGCAATGATACTATTCATAAATAAAAAGCGTTTATATTCTTCTTCGTACTGATGATCGACTTCATCAATATTGAGGTATATAATGGACATGATGAAAACACAAGTCTGTTTTATTCATCAATATGATAATCATTTACATCACCTTATTTTCTTCCAAATTCTTCTTCGTACTGATGATCGACTTCATCAATATTGAGGTATATAATGGACATGATGAAAACACAAGTCTGTTTTATTCATCAATATGATAATCATTTACATCACCTTATTTTCTTCCAAATTTAAATTGAAGTCGATTTTTTGATGATAGTCTTCATCAATATGATGAAATAAAATTGTCATTTAAATATGATGAATCAATTAATCATATTGAAGAAGAAATCATCAATGGGAAGATAAAAATTTTTTTTCGTCAAATAGATGCTTTCATCCTATTGACGAAAACTTTTAATGAACTGATGAACTAAATTTTTATCAAATTCTGCCGAAATTCTCCCAAAAAAAGTTGATGAATGCACTTTCATCTTATTGATGATTGGTTCATCCGTCATCAAAAAGTTTTCATGAATTTATACATAATATGCAAGAAAAGTACATCTTATTGATGAATTACAGTTGATGAACGCCATTCATCAATATGATGACGGCTTTTTTTTCAGTGTACTAAAGTTAAATTCATATTATTAAGTCATATTAAAATACCCCAATAATCTTTTCAATAACACAATATTTGCGTCGAAAATCACACCATCTAATCCTTTCTTGCGTGGAACGTGTCAAACTTTGGGTTTTGTCTGTTCACAAAATATGTGACATTCCACCGAATTGCGTGTCTTCGTTATTTTTGGAAAATAATATAATTTCCCGCCATAACTCCCCTTTAATCTCCTTTCGCATGTCCTGAAGGTATCTCTTATTATTAGATATGTACATATATTTGAAACAAATCATTTATAATCCTTTCCCTTTCTACACACACATGATGCATGTACATATGTACCTATAGGAATGGAAAACTGTATGTCCTTTTGACATATTGTCAAAATACAACAACGAGCCAGTAATCCCTTTTTATGCAATTTTATTTGGATTTTATTTTTGAAAAGTTCAGCCCCAGGATAAGGCTTCATGCATGTAGGAGATTTAGGAAGAACAATGATAAATTAAAATGCTATACACACACTAAGCTCTGGCTGTCTGTTGTTTAGTTCTTTTGCTGTTTTTGTTTTAATTTTTGCGGTGCTTCCCAAAATAACATAAAGGATTTTATACGAGTTAGTCCTTTTACCAGCTGATGTATACAGCAAAAGGGATGTTGTGCTACCCATTTGTTTTAAATTGTTCATTCAAAATACGTTTAGAACACTTTTGGCTATTTCGGTTGGTTGTTGTTGTTGCTTGGTTTAAAAATGAGAAAAGTTAGCATATTTTTGTGGTGGAGATAGTTCAATTGTTTTTGAGTGTGTGGAAAGGATCGTGGGAAGGTCTCGTTTTATTGCTTTGGAAAATTGTTTGCGTCTATCAATCAAATAATTTCAAATGAAGGGCTTTTTTCTCACAGTTGATGCGCATTTGTTGAATCAAATTGAAACCAATTTACCTTCATTGACGTCAAAAACGCTCTTGATGGCAAAATGCGACGTCTGATATGAGGTGTTCACAAAAGGAGTTAGTGACGAACTGTCATGAGAAATGTTTTGAATGAGACGCTGGTCCAACTAGACTGTGCCAAAACCTTGCTCGTCTTAAGAATATGCAACCTTAATATAAATTCAAAACATTTTATATGAGCAATTCAATAAACATCCAATTCGCATCGCAAGCTTGCACTCTTAACCTCATTTCACAAAGACAACAACTCAAGCACTCACACCCCTTTTTCATGTTTGCACATTATCATTATTAAACCCGGGCTCTGGCTCATAAGAAAAACTTTTTCATGATGAGAGTTTTTCTCCATCACTTTTGCAAGCCTCATAAAATTAAAAAGGATCTCATTTTCATGGCTATGCAAGCAGGAGAAGAAGAAGCGCCCCAGCAGCACCACCGACGCGCCGGTCGTATATAAATATCCTTAAGAAACTTAAAGCGACACGATATGACACAAATCTGTCCCATATTCATATTCAAATTTATTTTTCAACTTGAATTACTTTACTTCTTTACTAACCATGAAATTGATACCCAACCAAGATTACCATTGCCAATATTGTGTCCTTAAAAATATACCTTCACATGTATGCATATAAAATAGCTTTCAGAAAAAAAAAAAAAACTGAGGAAGACCAAGGACGAGGGAAGGCCAGAAAAGAACGAGAGAGAGAAAGATTTTGCATTTAAATTACATTTCGTCCTGGTTGAGCTGCAACGCAGCAGGACATAAATTACAAACGAAAGAAAGTTCCCGTCTGGTAGGGTACAAACAAAAAATATATTTCCCTCTACCATGGTAAATTGATCCTTAAGCCGTTTTTAACTTGTTTCCAAACGAAAAATATTATAAAGCTCCCCTTCCACCAATAAAAAAAGGAACAACTTTTTCCATATTTTCATAATACCTTTAACCATTTCCATTCTTATTCGCATTCGCATTGCCATTTCTCGAACACCATTATTGGGGCCAACAAAAAAGAATAAACGTTAAATAAAAAAGAATATTATTTGTTTACTAATATGTTTGTTATTTTTTTTTTTTTTTTAACTATGCCCTCTCCTGCCTTGAAGAAACGTAAAACGAGCAAACTTTGTGGATTAAGACTGTTTAAGTACCATAACAAGAATTTTTTAAGACTAACAAAAAAAGTAGCGAAAACTTTTCAAAAAAACTGAAAACTTTCCCTCGTCGTCTCTTCTTCAATAAATGGTCGCTTTTGATGTGTAAACTGTCTTTGGAGAGCAAGAGGGCAGAGAGAAAAGTGAACGTTTCCGAAAGCACTCACATAAAATTGTGAGCAGGACAAATAGCAATCGGAAATGTATTTAATGATGTTCAATTTGTCCATTTTAAATCGAAGGAGATCGGGTGGGAAACAGACTTGCTTAGGAATGGAATTTTCTTCCATTGCCCACAATCTAGAAAATCAGCTTCATTCCCATCGGCGCGGCGGCGGCGGCAGCGTTGCATTGCATTGGTTTTAAATTGTTTAAATATTTTTCCAAATTTCACCGGAATTTATAAATTTTTCATTAGTTTTTTCCTTCTTCACGGCAGTTCGTCCCTTCAAAGAAATATTTATAGAAAAAGCAAAATTAAGAATAATTTGGAATAATCCTTGGTAAACAAAAACAATAGCAAACATTATAAATGCAGATCGGAAAGGAAATTTGTATACTTTCCGGTTTGTTAAGTCTTACTTCCGGTTAGCGTAATGAATTTTTTTCTTGTTCATGTCTCGCGTAGTTTCTTCATCGCCTTTCGCCTATCGTATTAAAGGAAACTCTTTACAAAAACGCACATACATAGGTACTTTTTTTAAGGAAGAAGCTTGGGTGAAATTATCATTCTTATTGTTTTTTTTGCTGTGTTCCTGGATTTGTGTTTTCAATTTGAATTATGAAAATGAATGCACAAATTCTTTTTAGTTTTTTTTCGGGTTTGAAAGGATTTTTCTTTTGGGATATTTAATTAATTTATCCTCTGGACTGGGCAGTCTGATTTGTTTAGGTTAATGTCGTTCTTAATTTTGTACAAGGAAATGAAGTATGTAGTCCTTTTTTCGAAAATCGAAATTTGTTTCATTTCTCAATAAACAATGTTCTTCGTTTAAACCAGAGGCAAAAGGAGATAGGAAATCGTCAAAAAGGATTTGCTCAAATTGACAAACGGTAAGAGTGTAAGACGATGTTCACATTGGATTCTTTCCTCCGACTTATCTTGACGTCTATATGTTTTTTCTCTTTCGCACTTGCTAGTAAGAAAAAGACAACAAAGTGAGGCAGGATTTTCAAACCAAACTAAAAATTTATGGATTTTTTTTGACATTTGGCATCATATGGCGTCAAATTAATTAGGCCAGTTCCACCTTACAACATCTCACTAAGATCTCAGAGATTTTTTAAGTGAAACAAAATGAGAAATGAGATTTTTTTCTGAGATCTCTGAGATGAAAATATTTTGGATTCGATTTCTCACTCAGCTATTTCGACGTGACTGACATATGTACAATAACAATTTGTAAGGTAACTATTTTATCTCAATGAGAATTGAGAATTATGCTCCACCAAATGATTTTACCTCAGTCAAAATGACATTGAGATCTCATGTGGCTTTTCTTACAACCCAAGAATTGATCAGTGACGTAAAAGTGGTAATTTTTTTCCCTTAAACGCATTTCTTTCACAAAGAAATTTAATTTTTTTCTCGAAGGATTGATTTCTTTTGAATCACTTTTTGAAGACGGATTTACTCATAATTGTATACGGATTTTACACATATATACTACGTGTTTGACATTTCTGAGTTTTCTGTACAAATCGATTTAACAGCTGACCAGACAACAAAGACATTCCAAAAAGGAATTGATTCGTTTTTGCACATTTCTTACACGCCAAAAAACATTGAATTTCAGTAGCAATTCTTCTTGGTTCTAAGAAAAGCCACATCAGTGAGATGTTGTTAGGTGGAACTGGCCTATTGTCAATTTATGACAACTATAAGACGTCAAAGTGAGTCTGGAGCGTTCACACTACTTTTGTGTTTGAACACGACAGATTGGCCTTACTTCAAAATAAGTCGGCGGAAATAGTCCAATGTGAACATCGTCTAAGATATACATGTTTATCGTTTGTCAATTCAGTAGCTCACATTTATTCATGTTCACTGACAGAAAACAAAATGAAAAATGAGGGATTCAGTGTATTAAACGTAAGTCAGTTTTCAATCTCCTGCTTTCTCTAATCTCTTGTTGAAACTCAATCCTTGCGATTCCGCTCGTCAACAGACTTTCATTACTGACAGACAAAACATTAAAAAATTAGATGAATTCTAAAGGCTCAACTATAATGCTACATCGTTTTTCGAAGATCAAAACTGATTTCATATTTGTTCGATTTCTTTTATCCTCACTAAACAATATTCCTCGTTAAAACCCAAGATAAAAGGAGATAGGAAACTAAGCTGTTGTTTGCTCAAATTGACGAACAGTAAGAGTTTATTCTTGTTTTTCACAAATGCCATTTTTAACTTTCTTCAATTCAGTAAAAAAATAAGAAAATGTGGGATTTAGGTTTTTAAACGTAAATCAATTTCCGAACTCCTTCTTTCTCTAATCTTTGATTAAAACTAATTTTTAAGATCAATACTAAGGCCCTCCGCACACGAAGCAACTGTTTTGCAACTGTTTTGCGACTAGAATCGCAAATCAGTTGCTCAAGCAACTTTGTATATGAAGCTCTATAGGAGAGCTCACACGCTCGACTGAAATGAAACCGGTTTGCAATCGGTTTCCAACTAGTCGCACGCAACTGATTTTGTAGGTCGAATTTGAGTTGCTTAAACAACTTTTTTTGTTTTTGTTATTAAAATTATAATATTATATATAAAAACAGATGTGTTTGTTTGTTTCTATGTCTGGTATGGACTTCTAAACGGCCCAAAAGATATTTATGGATTTTGCATGTTGTATTTTTGGAATTTTTTTGGCATTGGAAAAACCATACCGAAGAGTCGGAAAACTGGAAATATGAAATATGATATGATACATAGACGTGAATTTGGTTTCTTGCATGTTCTTTTTGTTAAAGAATCACTTATCGAATAGAAAAATAGAAAGTTCTTGATGGAAAACCCGCAAAACTCATTAGAGTTGTAGGTGCTTTGGTTTTCAAATGAAATATTGTTGATATAAGACCGCGAATTTTAGGTGCATTCGTTTTCAAATAGAAAAATAGAAAATTGTTGGCGGAAAATTAAAAAAAAGAGTGAATCATTTGATGGTTGATAACATTTAGGATTTTGATTACGTAAAGGTAAACGATATTGATGAGATACGTGGTGTTTAATCTATCAAGGAGTTTATCTAAAGAATCTTAATTGGGATGAAAAGGGCTTGGTTTGTTTTTGTTTGTATGTCTGGTATAGAGACCATCAGCAGATACACATTCTCTCATGTTCGTGTCCATCTTTTGGATGTTGGAAGCAACCAACTTTGGCATCCGTTTGATTTAAATGTTCTGCTGCCATAAAGTCTGCATTTCAAATTTTTCTGTATGTATGGATGGGTCCAATGTTCTCTTCGTACAAGTTTTCTTTGTCTTCAGTACTGGTAATAGTCAATTAAATCGTCTTCATCAGTACAACTGTTTGACATGTTGAATAGTTTCTTATAAAAATTGTGAACAAAAAATTCAAAAATCAAAATTCGGTCGTACTCGTGTGCGGAGAGAAGTCACAAATCGATCGCAAACTAGTTGTAAAACAGTTGCTTGAGCAACTGATTTGCGACTCTAATTGCAAAACAGTTGCTTCGTGTGCGGAGGGCCTAAGAGCTAGATCTTACCAAATTTGTTTGTGTGAAAAAATTATCAATTTAGGACGTGTGTGAAATATGTTTAAATTTCTCAAATCTTGGCGTTTGGTTAACTTTGACACTGATCGGTTCTATCAAATCTCACACTTGCTACCGGATGTACAGCTTTTTTTCCAACATGGCTGCTGCAAGTTGCCTGTGAAGCAGAGGATGGACGACCAACACATCTTTTTACAGCATCAGAAGCACAGAGTTCTTTGGCAATGCTCAATCGGAATTCACACATGGTCATATCTTTTATTTGTTCTTCTTCTTCATTTACATTTTTTTCAGCATTCCGTCGTCTATATAAAACAAACGCATTTGTTGTAGCCATATCCAAAAGATGATAGAAAATTCTTGTGGCCATATCCTGTGTTTTGATTTGAAGTCCATTTCGACCCATGTAGGCATCCATCAAATCGACACCACCCATATGAGCGTTATACTCACGTATAATTTGTGGGCAGTCGATTTCGTAGTAGGTTTTTTCTTTCCTATTGTAGCGAGCAATTTTTGATGGCTGGCTTACCAAATTGGTTTTCAAAAACGGTTTTTTTCCAACATACGTTGAGCACAGTCTGACATTTTTCGTGTCCTTCCAAAGAGCTGTGGTAATATTGACACCATAAGCTGATCCGACGTATTCTGTTGAAAAGTCTCTTGCTGCTTTTTTGAGTTCTTCTTTTTTATCGGCCGGAAGCTTGCATTTTGGTATTCGATTTGCTCTCACTGTACCTTAACTATATATGCCACGAGCTCTCAGGTATACCAAGAGCGGCAAAGACGTATAAAAATTGTCGAAATAAATAATGTGATTCACAAAATTTGTAATACTTTGTGACAATCTGATGACGACATTCCCTGTTGTCCCAATGTGCCAGGCAAAACAATGTCGTCATGTTTTGCTCCTGTATAAATTTCAAACCTGTACGAGTAGCCGTTACTGTCGCACAAAACAAAGAATTTAACACCCCATGGATGCGGTTTGTCTGGCAAATACTGCCTCAAATGATGAGCCATTTTAGTTGAGCACATTTGTTCGTCAACACACAAACGAGCATTCTTTGGAATTGAATCAAAGCGCTCAATCAAATAAGTCGCAACTTTTCTTATGCGAAAAATTGGATCGTACCCAACATCACCTTTCTTCATTCGTTTAGACTCGTCGTTGAACGATAAATATTTTTTGATTTGCTCAAACTTATTTTTTGACATACAATCAGGTATGTGTCGAAACCCGTATTCGCCCCAGTGAGCTTCGATGTTCGGGTAACGAAAAATCGACATAAAAATCAAGACTCCAACATACCTTCGAAGTCCATGTTTGTCAATCTTGAATTGGGTGTTGACATTTTCTGAGATGGCAGCGCGATTGGTTTCGAGGGATATCATATCGATAAGATCGTCGGTGAAGAAGTATGAGAAAAACTCAAAAGGTGTTAGAAGTTTTTTGATTTCAGGCGGCAAATCAGTTTTCCCTCTAAATGCAACTTCATTCACATGCAGCTGCATGCATATTTTACGCCACAAAATTTCTTTGAATTCCGATGAATCCTTATTGATATTCACTAGATCTAAACGATATATAATGAAGCAAAGACGATTTATTTGTTTTGGATAGTTAAAAGATTGTTTTATTTTTTAAATACTAACCACCTCCGTTATAGCCACCAGCTGACGGCATAATTGAAGGGCCTGAAGTTTCTTCGACAGGCAATGGTGACCGGACCCTTTTCTTTGGCTTAAACGGTGTTGCCACTTTTTGTTGCGTTCCTGTTGCTAACGGAAGCTCAATTAGAGCTTCATCGTTTGCCACTTCTTCGTTTGCAGTCAAATTCAAGCTCAGATCACTAACATTCAGAGACAAGTTAACTGCATTGATAAACGATGAAGTATCCATGAGCTGCAAGCAGTCGCGAATCATAACGCTGTCTTCAGGTTGGACCTCATCACAGCAGTAATCAGGGTCTCCAATGTCATCATCGAAGACTTCTTGGTCATCATCGGATTCATATGAAGCCATCAATGTTTCAATTTCCTCATCATTCAAATCAGACAGGTTTAATTTTTTCGACTTGTCACAAGCCTTGATTCTCTCACTACGACGTGACATTATTATTTTACTAAAAAAAGCATAATTTCCTTTGATTGCAGTTAACAAAAATCATATAACACTGAAAATATAACACGGAACCAAAAACATGTGGGTGGACAATTTTTCACAGCTAAGCCACTAAGACCGTCTGTGGACGGTCTTCACAAAAACACGATATTCACAAAACTTTTTCATGTCACAAATCAAACAAAAAACAAAATATGGAAAGAAAACACCTCTTTACTTACCAAAAAAATTCCCGTGATGATTTATAAATTGGAAAATATTTTTTTTAATAATTTAATATTTACAAAATTAACTTTAAATTTTTGTTCCTGCTTGCACCAAATTCTTGATAGAAATGACTATAACTATGAAATTTATTCAACTCATAAGCTTTAAACCGGTTCTGTTGTAGAGATAAATTCAATTTACAAAAAACTTGTTTGGAGGTGGAGGCAAAAAAATGATCCAGTAAGAAAACAATTGGATTTATACGAAGACCGTCTATAAACGGTCTTAGTGGTTTAAGGGTTAACTGTCATCTGAAGTGTCATAACAAACAAAATTGACGAATATGGAAAACCAAATGAGAAAATAGGTGCCATTGCATCTAGAAAAAGTAACTGTCTGGTGTGCTCTATGGTCAAAAGACGTCATTGGTCCGGCGGATGCGATACTTACAGTCAATTCGAAGCAATATGGTCGAATGATAACCGATTTTTTCTGGCCACCGAATGAAGATCATGACTTGGACGATATGGGGTTCCAACAAGACAGGGCAACAAGCCACACTACACAACAAAACTACAAATTATGGCTTTATTAAGTGTGAAGTTTCCTGGTCGCGTAATTTCACGGTTTAACAACGTCAATTTACCACCAAGATCAGGCGATATGACACCGCTCGATTTTTTTCCTGTGGGGAACGCAGAAGACCTTGTTGTCTACGTGAAGAATAATCACCGAACTCTACATGCGTTAAACACCAACATTTCTAAAGTTTTGGGCTGAGATACCGCCCGATATGTGCGAAAAAGTGGTATAAAACTATCTTGAAAGAATTGCATGCTGCAAACATACAATATGGGTAGCTTCCTTGCGGAGTCTACCTTTGAAAAAAAAAACTTCCGAAGTAGCCATTTAAATAGTATTTTAATTTTTTTCACGCTTAATGACATACTTTCGAAACCGAAAAATTTATTGCATTTTCTTAAAAAACGGTAGAGCTTGTTTGTTTTGTGCTTGGAAGAACGCGCTTATCTCAGGAACCAATGCTTAAATTTTAAAAATTCTTTTGGTTGAAACAAAGTGTCTCTATTGTAGCTGTTAATCATAATGCAAGGACAAAAAATAGCGAAGCATCGCATCGCAGTAAAATTGCGATCATACAACTAAGCAAAAGCGGCCTCTTCAAAAAGTGTCCAAAATGACTCGTTCCCCTTCAAATAAACTATTGACTTTATGTTTATACAATTCCGTTGTGCAAATATTTATTTATCTTTCCGAATTGCGTGTCACGAAAAAATAAACTGCCAACCCATTCAATTTCCCTTTTATTTGGTGTGGATAGCTTTTTCATCCATCAGCGTACCAAAGGGCTCCTAAAATCTATCAACCGATCTCATCAGATGACTTTGAATATTTTTATCCCTTATCAAAAGGTCTTGCCTCCTAAAAAAAAAAAAAACAACGAAAGAAGGGTATATTGACTAACTGTGCCGTATTGCCTAAATATAAATGCCAAAATGTTCATCTCCTCCAAGCGCCAAAGAAACCTTTGTCAGAGATACAGAGTTTATATTGATTGGTGTCTAATGAAAGCAATGTTTTGCTCCATATTGCCGTATTGACCCAAGCACAAGCACTCCATTTGCTGCATAACAATGAACCATTTATTTATCCCTCCACAAGCACCCAAAAACAAAGTAAAAAAAAGTTCAAAATAAATATCTAAACAAATATCCAAAAATGAAGAAAATGGAATGGAGAAAGTTCACAATGATATGTACAACTGCCCCAACAAAAGTCTTGAAGCTGGAACAACAGAATGAACACGCATTGAGTTATGGCCAATAATTAAAATTGCTTTCATTCCCATCTAAAAGGATTACAACAAGAGTAACAAGGCAGAGAGTATAACCTTTTTTTTGAATATAATTAAGTATTCATGACGAAGGTCTCTTCTGCAAGGAAAATTTCAATAAATTTTCCGTTCGGTTGAAATTATTATACACGTTGACGTATACCTATACAATCCGCTCAGTGTCGGTCGTCATCCTCTCTGTTTGTATGGGACTCAAGAACGCTTGCAGGAGCCAAAATGCCTGACTTCTGTGTTCGGTTTGAAGAACAGAAGTAGGTGTTCCATAACGCTTTACACGTAGTTTGCTTTTATTATGTTCAGTGTTGAACGGGAGGATAATAATAAATTACAATGGAAAACATTTTGAGCGGAATCCCGAACTAAGAGCAACATTAAAAGAGTGTTAATTTACTTCCGGGCAATTCAAGAAAATATTTCATTCTTCTCGTGAAATGAACTTGCCAATGGTTTTTCCCTTTTAATTTTTATACACATACCGCTTTGTTTCTCACTCCTTCGGCACGTCATCTAAGGACCCGGATCAATTAGTCAATTTGATATCCTTAATAAATTGAATTCCGGACAGGCACTCAATTCATTCGCACTCCCGTTTCTCTTTCATACTTTTCTGCTCTTATACTTTTATATCGTCGTCCTTGCTCTCTGTTGAACCATCATTGAATTCGAGTGGGTTGAGAATTTGATTTTGAGATTCAAATCCTGAATAGAGAGGTCGTTGTTGGGGTCAGAGTTGGGACGATGTCTCTTAGTGGGAATGGATTATTGTTATTGTTTTGACCTTCGAATTAAAATTCTGGACATGGATTCAATTATGAATTAAATAATTTGCGTGCCGGTAGTTTGGTAGGTTCTCTTACGCAATTAGTTCGAGGATTCAAGTCGGAGCCGGATCCAAAGGATTTGGAATGTTGTTTTTTTGTGTGTTTGGACATGTTTTTGCAAATTTGATTCGACAAATCGTTTAATTTGTATTCGTCCGTTGTTTTTCTTAAACGGGAGCAGGAAGAAGATGTTGGTAAAGAAGTTTTGGAATTGGCAGAGGATGTAGATTAAATGTATGCAAAAATTAAAATATCTAATTGGTGACCATGGTGTTATGGTAAATTGAGTTCTTCGAGGAATCTTTGGAAAGAAATGAATTGAAGATTGAGGAATTAGCAATTCTTATGCAAGAAACTTTGAGATCTCCCATCCCTCCCACACTTGTGATTCTCCAAATTTTAGGAAGTTTCAATATGAAAAGATGATAAAAGTACAAATTGAGTAGCTTATTTGGTACCTTCGTTATTTTGTCATGAAATACTTATCTTTCAAGAAGCTTTGTAGCGCGACGAGTTTGACATTTCCATACAAATTTCAGCTGTCATTTTCGACTGGCGATGGCGACTGGAGACTGCATTCTGTTCAGCTCTTTATACGCAAAAAAGAATGTGAATTTGATAAATGTAAATATTAAAGTTTTAATTGCATATCAGAACTAAAAATCAAAAATAGCATAATCTGGTTAGTATAACAATTGACGTCCAATTTAGTTCATTCGTGTAACTAAGCAAAGTTTATGCAATCAACGTTAAGACCTTCTTATGTTTTCCCTAGTTTTGTAGATCACACAAAAGTATTAACCCCTAGCCGAATTCGGCCGCATCATACCAAACCTCACTTTGTACTGTGTGCTGATTTTTCTCTCATCATCTTATCCACATTTCTATTGCACTACAATAAAATGCATTAAAACACCCAAGGATACTCGGGGAATATCTTAGTTCATTACAAAGTAACATCATTTAGCCGCAGCTCGAAGCCATTAGGTCGAAAAGAACAAAACCCATCTCTATTGCTTTATGTTTTACAACACTCTCTATGGGCTAGGCGAAGCTCCAATGGCACCCATCATAATCACAGTGTAGACGATGTTCTATATCTTTTCCGACGGATGATGACGACAGCAGCGCCTCATGTTCCAGCAAAAAGCCATCGTCGACACCTTTTTTCCTGACCGAGCAACGAGCAAGGAAGATTCCGCTGCACTTCAACACAATACTTCATGTCAGCGTCAGAAATGGAATTTATAACGAAGTAACTCTGCTTGCGGGCGCAGTCGAGGCATTTTAGATCTCTTCGTCCATTACGAAGCCGGTGTGGTGCACTTTCTATTCTCCAACGACCTCCGCCAGTGCATAAGCTTTATAAAAAAACTACATATATTCATTCACGCTCTACCCTATAGTGGTGCATTCCAGCAGGCTCTAGGGTCTAGGGGAATCCAAAAATTATCGTGGTACTCATTCAGCTTTGATGTTCTCGGTTTCTCTGCAACCTTTCTGGGCATAGGATGAGACATGGAGAGTATAGCCTGTATAAATTTGAACGGAAAATGGCTTTACAATTGCATTTATAGACACCGTAAATGGGTCAGTTTAATGCAGTTTTATAAGATAGTTTTGCCTAATGCCATTTGAGTAGGGTGGAGGAAAAACTAGAAGAAGATGAAGTTAGTCCATTGTATAACATAAAGATACGATAACGGATAAGTAGGAACATGCACTTGGGAGTCCGATACTTATGTTCCTCTATGACATAAGACATGAATGATAATGATGACGTATTAGGACAAGGAATTGTTAGTAATAGTAAATATTTGCAGCATTTAAGTCTGTAATTCGCTTTATGGTCCTGCTTTTTGATGTCTTGTTTGAATATGTGTCAAAAGTGTTAAAGTTAAACAAGGCGTATGTTGTATGTGGAACATGTATGAATAAGTGGTGTGTTAGGCTAAAATGTTAATAGGAGCTGTTTCAACTATTAAAATACATAGGTAGACAAGTGAAATAAAAAATTTAATAGAATGAAAGACAAAGAAAGTATGAATTTCGAACTCCGAACTTTCGAACTGCGGTATTTTGAAAGCTTGAAAATGTTATCATTATCATACATCATTAAGTGACAGGTCATAAATTAAACCATAAGCCCACTATCACCTCATATTCTTGAGGAGGAACTAATGAGATAAATTCTTTCGGAATAAACTCGTGATAACTTTTCTAATAAAATATTGAAGTTTGCTAGGGAGTTTTATCCCAGTTTCATGTTTTTCGTTGGTATGCTTTTAAGGATGTCAAATAAAAGTGTCAAAATTAAATACCTACCTATTTAATATTACATATAACATATAACCCTGAATATAGTTCTTTATCTTGAAAAAAACTTTGCATGTCAAAAAAACCTTTTCTTGTAATTTCCCTGTCAAATGTTGTCATTCAAAAGAAAATTTTACCACCCAGCCAGATTTGCATCTTTATTTCCGTCTATACCGTCTTGCTTACTGAGATGATCTGATTTAATTTTTTTTTTAAATTATTTAAAACTTTATTTTATTAAACATGTTATTCTTACATTCATGAAAAAGAATATTTACATAAAGTTATAACATTTTAAATTAAGAAAGAAATACATATTTAACAAAATAGATAGGTAAATCCGGTTGTCTTAAGGACAAGAGTTGGATTTACCGCGAACAAATAAACACAGCAATATTGATGGGGATCATTTAAAAAAGTGTAGTATAGAGGAAGTGTACCAATTATGGAATACGCTCCTAATATGGAATAGTGCAATATTCTAAAAACCACGCTATGTATGCACCTGTTTATTTCAATACAAGCTTTTTTTCACGTGCATATTCGTTATAAGTAACCTTGTTAACGCCGGGAGGTGTTGAAGTGCGCAATTCTTAAAAGTTGTTTTTCGTGTAGGTGCATATGACATATTATTGCAAGTTTATTTTTTTATATTTTTGTATCCTTTTAACTTTACACATATTTTATTTGTCGCATCATTAGGAAAAAGCTTTAACTTTAGATTAAGAAAAAGTATTTAGGTGAGTTCAGTGAAATAAAGAGTGAATTTGTACATAGTTCAGTGGATCGTGTTGTTCCTAATATGGAATATCAGGGTGTTCCTAGTATGGAATAGTATTTTTACATAATATATTTTTTTTTAATTTGTATATGACACCAAAAGAAAACAAATGAAAGATTTGGGCCAAGTTGGCAATGCGGAGGCCATCGCAACCGTCAAGTCAAAAGAAATGGCTTTTCTGAGAGCCTTTAGACTGGGCTTGTTTACTGAAGATAAAGGCGCTCAAGAATGGATACAATGCTTGCCCTGCCAGAAATAGTATTTCGTAGATTGTTCTGTTGCAAAAATCAATAATTTTATTTATGATTTCTGCATATCAAATTAAATTTTTGCAAAAAACACCAGTGGTCCATATTAGGGTCACTTATTTCAAAGTGCTCATTTTGTGTTTTTTTAATTTTTTATTTATTAAATGAAGTGTGATATTTTTTTTTAGTTTTTCTTTTGTTTTTTTAAGTAGTATTATATATTTTTATAAACCTAAACTTAAAAGACTGTAAAAAATTTGATTTTTTCGTGTTTAAAAATGAGTTTATATTTTGGTATTCCATAATCGGTACACTTCCTCTACAAAATATAAATATAAATAAGTACATAAATTAAAAATTATAAGTTCGCAATGCACAAAATACAAACAGAAAACCAAAGCAAAAAAAAAAATCACAACAGTTAAAGTAATTAAACAAATAAACATCTTTGGGTAATCTTAAGTTATAATATTCAATAAACTACCAACTTCATCAAAGTTTAAAGAAAATAGGAAAAGCTTAATGTTGTTCAAATATGACGATTTGATTGTGTTAAATCTAATTTCTTGTGGAAGGTTATTAAAAAGACGAGGTGCTGTAACTTCGTAGAAGTGAGAATAGATAGATTTCTTAATAGTGGGAACTACAACTAAGATTCTATTATTGACTCGTAAATTGTGAGAACTGTTCGCCCTAGTTTGCAGGTAACCAGATTTTTCAAAAAATGTTTTTAAGACTTTATATGTAGAAATATAGATGTTGAAGTGGTAGGATTTTCAGGTTTTTGAAAAGATTAAAGCTTGGGGTTAGGCGGTGTGATCTACAGATAATTCTTATAGCATATTTTTGTTTTATAAGTAATGGTTCTATTTTATTGTAATTTGTACCACCCCAACAAGAGAGACCGTATTGTAGTTTGGACTTAAAAAGGCCGTTATAGACTAAACTCAGAAGAGTTTGACGACAGTAATGGCTCAAATTGTACATTTGCCTTACCACCTTATTAAAAAAGTCTTTTAGGTGTGTGGTGTGGTCATTCCAACTCATCCGAAAATCTAACAACAAACCAAGGTACTTAAAGCTTTGGACGCGCTCAATATCGAAACAGCCATTCGTGCATGAAAAATGTTCATTAAATGTGAATGAATTACTATTACAATCATTGTTTAAAGAATACTTAGAGCACGATGGGGAATGGTAAGAAACAGTTATATCTTCTCTGACATTGCCTTGGATATTAAAAATCATGAATTTTGTTTTGTCACTTATTACAAGGCGATGGAGATAAAACCATTTATGCAGAATTTCAAGATCAAAGTTAACGTCAACAACTAACTGGAAATAATTTTTTGATGAATAGGACAGAGCAGTATCATCTGCAAAGGCTGTAATTTTTCCTTTAAATGGTTGAATAAACAGAGAATTGACAAAGACTAAAAACAGAACTGGTCCCAAAACTGATCCTTGAGGCACGCCCATGTATATAGGCTTTTCTAAGCTCAGTTTGTCTTGAATTCTAACTTTTTGTTTTCTGTCCTTTAGATAAGAAGCTAGCCAATCATAAACATTACCTCTAAAACCGGATTTATATAATTTATTTAGTAAAAGAGTGTGATCTACCGTATCAAAGGCCTTAGTTATATCAATAAACAGTGACGAAGGTAACTCTGAGTTATTTAAGCTTTGATAAATCTCACCACATAGTTTTAAAAGTGCATCTTCCGTTGATCTGCCACTTAGAAACCCAAATTGATAATTACTAAAGAAGTTGCTTCTCCGAAAGAAAGACATCATTCTAAACTTCATACCTTTTTCAAATACTTTTGAGAATACTGAAAGAAGTGATATAGGCCGATAGTTATTTAAACAAGTAGTTGCTCCTTTTTTATGTAATGGTATCACGATTGCACTTTTTAAGGCATTAGGATTTTTCAAACTAGAATTAAAAATGTAACACAAAATATCGGATATGAGAAAAGAAATTTGTTTCAAAATATTACTCAAAATCATATCTTCAGAACATGAACTTGAATTTTTTAGTGACATGATGATTTGATGAATTTCTAGAGAGTTAAAATCATTAAAGAAAAAACTATTTGGATTAAAGCTGTCATCTTTTATCGTATTGTTACAACTCAATAAATTAGTATTACTTGAAGAGTTATTTATATTCTGCAGACCAATATTTGCAAAGAAATCATTAAATAGGTTTGCAACTTTTACAGGTTCAGACACATTTGAATTGTTGTATGCAATAGCTATATTAGCTTGGTTCCTATGTCTATTTAAAATATCGTTCACTATCCCCCACTCTTTTTTAGAATTCCCAAAATTAGCACTCAGTTTATTTCTGTAATAAAAGTCTCTACAGCGCGGAATTACAATTTTAAGGTTTTGGCAAAGCTTTTCATAATAACTTCTCAATCTTATATTATTAGGGTGTTTTTTAACTTTGTTATGTAGTTCTTTTTTCTTGTTAATTTTTTTTAACAGAGAGACATTCATCCAGGGCTTTCGACAAGTTAATTTTAAGTCCTTAGATTCACGAATAGTGCAGTTATTAGATATGTGGATCTGGAGCTTAGCGAGAAAAATATCAAAGGCTAAAGACGGATCATCTGTATTCAAAACGTCATCCCAAAACTCAAAAGTCAAATCCGATTTGAGCGTCTCAAATTAATTTTTTGATAATTTTTTGAAAAAGTTTGATACGTTCTGGACACATTAATATCAAATTGAAGACTAATTTAGGAATGATCAGTTATTTTGAAGTCAAAAGTATCAGCTTTTATAATCGTTATTATTTTGTCTTTGAAATTTAACAAAAATATGGTCTAAGCATGACGATCCTCTAGTTGGTTTATTTACCAGTGACATAAAACCAAAAGAAGACAAGACGGTAAGGAAATTGTCTGCAACAGATGCTGCTGACAATATGTCAATATTAAAATCCCCAAGAAGAATTTGGTTTTTGCAGCTTTGACTACCCAAAAACACTGAAAATTCATCCACAAACGACATTATACTAAAGAAATGTAACCTGTAGACACATACAAAACAATACGGAACGCCAGATAACTCACAATTAACGACAATCAAATCAGAAGTATTGAGATTAGAAAATATGTATCGTTAAGTTCAAATTCAAATTTTAATCAATCGTGAAAAGTAAATTATTTTTGTGCTTCGCGTATTTGTTTCTATTTTGTTTTTATGTTGCGTTTTTGTCTGTTTTCTTTAAACTCAATTTTTAATGTATTTTAAAACGGTAAGGAATTTAACTGTTACATTATTTAAATTTGAATCACTTTTAGCAAATTTTTATTATTGAATATTTATGGCTTCGTAGTCGGCCTGAGTAACAAGTCAAAATCGATTTGTTTAAGATCTTTTACTTTTTTCTAATTTCTTAGGATTAACCAAAGCCTTTCCTTTTTCGAAGTTGGAAAACCTACTGATTGTAGAAAAGAAAATCATATCCCCCCATTGGATTAATGTGAAAAATAGCGCACTTTGACAATTACGACACATTCTCACGCCTTTGTCCCAGTTTAAAGTCTGAGCTTTATTATCAATACTGAAGTCGCTGGCTTCAATAATAATTTGTAATGGGGCAAAACCTGACAATGATAGTTATCATTAATCTGAATTAAATCACTGATCGTATCTTCACAAGAACGTTTTCAAAATGTTTCAAAAACACGCATATCACAAATATTTTTGTTCACCCTTTTTCTAATTAATGACACAGATAACATTCGCTCCAAAAGCCAGTCGCGTGACAGGACCAGATAATTTTTAAAGAGTCAACACTTAGCTCAGCGATGATAATCGCAAATTGTTGTTTAAAAAGGATTTTTTTTTAATTTATGGTAAACTATGTCGTGTCAAGAAATTAATATTGGACCTGCTTCTTGGGGAGGGAGTTAAGTCGCTTACTCAATGAAAAAGTACCTTCTTGCTCCAAAGCCGTTTTCAATTAACAAAGTGTTTAAAGAACAGACACTCAATATTGCCTCAAAGTAGTTACCCTCCTCAGTCCTCACAATAAATAGTTTCTTCTCATTTCCATAATAAATTTCAAGGCTTCGTCGAGTTTGAGTGTGTGTCTTCTGTAAAAAAAAAAATTAATGGCAATATCATTGGCAATTTTATCAGAGTATCATGAATTGTAATGGGATTTTGTATTGGAGTTATTTATCTTTTTATTATTATTTTATAGCCTCCTTGAAAATGAACAGAAAAAACAAGTTAAGAAAAGAGAAACAAATGGTTTTCCATTACGCCAAAAGAAAATGGATAACCAATTGCCGGGATATTAGGAGAAGATGTCGTTGCGACTATTAGTCATTTTCATTTTGATTTTTGTTTGTTTTTGTTGAGTTAAAAAAATAAGCTTTTTATGAGAATAATAATTTTTCATTAAATGTTGACGTCTTGAAGGCAGTTTTTTTGTGTTAATTTTGTTGTTGATGTGTTTTCAAGGATATGTTTGTGACAAATTAGGTTTGGTATGAAGAAGCATTTTCAAACAATATCAAAAGAGTATGGGTAGGTACTCATTTCCTTCTTTGGAAGGGTTGTGAACAGTAAAGAATTTGATCAAACCGTTCAAGGTTATTTAAAACTGCCTTAGCCTAACCTGGACTTTTATCAAACATCTCGGATTTATACGCTTTCATGCTTAAGGTTGCGCTCTCTGTTTAAATATCAATAAAAATCCGTATTTACTTTTTTGTTCGATTCCAAGTCCCTCCACCTTTCCTCAACTAAAAATTACCTTAGGGTGAATTAAACCGCAGCAAGCACACAACAAGGCATTCAGTTAAATTTTATTGCATACAAAATAAATAGAGTGGCGTGACAGCTCTTGAAGAGCAAAGGCCTAAGTGGCTTACTCTCATCAAAAATTCTCTGGTTGCGTGTGAAGAATTGAGGGGACCTACAATTTAACACCGATTCCGAACGGCAAAGTTGAAAAGAACTTTTTCATGACAGATTGATACTCTTGGAAGTTTTGTCAGTTCTTCGCAAGAGGCAGTACCCGTGAAAGATGAAATAAAAACTTTTATGGGCACGAGTAGGACTCGAACCCACGTCTCAATGACGCACTATTGGTTGGAATGGCTCACCCATTATTTGCTGCTATTTCGCAATTACACACTTTAATGGTCTAAAATTATCCTTAACCATTAGAAGTGATCGCCATTCATTTGATTCTCAAAGACGTTCCACACATTAAGTGCTTTCTATAGCCAACCACCATATCAACACAAGCCCAAGGTCTGTTGCCCACACACACATCTCCCTAACACTCCTTGAGAATGTAATAAATTGAACTGAGCAACTTCAAGAGTTGACTAATTAAATGCTAATTTAATTGGGAGTGCATCAAAATGTCTACTGTGCTGTCCACGACCATGCTTTGCGTTATTATACGCAAAAGCGGCAAAGGTGTCTTCGTTGTTGCATCCTCTATAATAATGGCCATGAGAAAAGATAAATGGAAATACTCCCGCAACTCCCTTAGTTCTGCATTCATCTAGATATGTTGGTCATTTGTAATCTTAAACAACAAACACAAGATGACGCTGAATGCCTGGTACCTTGAAGCCAGGAGAAGATAATCTTAATGAGGTGTCATTTCAAATTGCTCAACTCAAACCCTGTAAGTCCACTGCTGACATAAATTATCACACGGCTATTTGTCTCGTGATGGTGAGCTAAAAAGGTCTTTCATATTCTGACTTTCCCTTTAATCAGATGGCCTGTGGTTGTGGTATGCGATAATGCCTGCTGCATTTGTGAATTGCCATCACCTTGATGGAAGGCAATGAGGAGTGTTGCCATGTGTGATAAGGACGTTTTTGCCGTTTTTTTCTAGGAAAAATAAATATACACCTATCATTTGGGGGGATTGGGAATATATATAAAACCTGAAAAGCTTAAAGGTTGTGTTGCAGTCCCGGTCGGAACAGAACCTCAACCAACAAACTTCTTCCGTCAGCTCTATATCTAGGCAGATGCTTCTAGTTTTGCGAGCCAAATTAGTTGGATCCTTGCTTGTGTTCTACCTGATTAGAAGTTTTCCTCTCCTTTGAGCCATATCTGTTCTATGTTTCTCCATAACAAATCTCAGTTGCTGATACCCAGCAGTCGTCCAACGAAGGAAGCAACGAACTTAGAGTATTCTCTATTCTGGTATTCGATAGCAACTTCCATCTGTTCAAAATCATTTTTGGAAGAAGGACCACGGGAAGAAAACACGATATAATTCTATACAGATGGTTCAAGGACCGAGTGCTGCATTGGAAATGGTGTCTACTCGAAACAAGTGAATCTAATTCTATCATATGGATAGACTTCCCAATCAATGTAGTGTGTTCCAAGCAGAAGTAATGGCGATAAGAGAGGCAATATCCTGGATCAAAGAAAACGTTCCATCTGCCAAGGGTATACGCATCATCTCGGACAGCCTAGCCGCTTTCATATCTGTCGCATCTGTTTCCACAAAACTCCACACAGTCCACGACTGTCGATAATATCGGAATGAGATGAAATAACAGTTTAACATTAACCTCATTTGTGTACATGCCGCGCCACAGAGACATTCCGGGAAATTGCAAAGCTGATGAGCTCGCCAAAAACGGAATACTTCTTTCCACTGTTATAGACAGAGACACAATATAGGAACACCACTTGCTATACAAGCAAACATCTTCTCAAACAATATGCTCTAGAATCAACAAATGCTAGATACTCATAGGTTACCACCTGCCTAGCAACCAAATAAATATGGCCAAGCATAGATCTGAAGCGGTCAAAAAGCTTTCCCTGACCAGACAAAGTATAAGCTCCACACTTAGAGTCATAGCAGGACACTGCCTCATAGGCAGACATTCTATGAGGCAGGAGGTCTACAAGAATGACTTCTGACTTGGACGAGGAGGAAGAGGAAACGGTCTAACACCTTCCGGCACTCTCCAATAGAAGGAATAACTATCTCGGTAATACCTTTTTCGATAATACATTCGTGAACTGCCAACGATCGACACAAGGTGTCTCCCTTATTTTATTCAAAGTACAAAATGGTGCGAAATCGATCAGCTTGAATCCACAAATAAATAAATAGAGTGGCGCGACAGCTCTTGAAGAGCCAAGGCCTAAGTGGCTTACTCTCATCAACAATTCTCTGGGTGCGTGTGATGAATAGAGGGGACCTACAATTTAACGCCGATTCTGAACGGCAAATTTGAGAAGCACTTTTTCATGACAGATTGATACTCTTGGAAGTTTTGTAATTTCTTCGCAAGAGGCAGAACCCGTGAAAGATGAAATAAAAACTTTTATGGGCACGAGTAGGACTCGAACCCACGACGTTCTGCTTAGCAGCCAACGCACCTAACTGCTAAGCTACGGGCAACTTCTTTAATCCACAACCTAAAGTAAATGGTGACGCGCATGCAGTAGCGCAGCTAGCATGGGTGGCACCTGGGGTGGTATGTCACCCCCAGAATGAAAAACAGTAAAATAAATGAAATTCCGCTATTCCATATATTGCTATTTCTTTATATTCAAGTAAACAATTTAAAAAAGGAGAACACAAATTAATGTATCTACTTATTCACATTGTATAATTCTTCCTAGCTCTAAAGCAGAAAATTCGCTGATAGCGTCTGTTTAATACTTAAATCGTTTGTTAAATTGTTCTTAGTCATGTTTAAATTTAAATTATTAATTGTTAACATTCAAAATTAATTATTGTAAAAGTTAAGCAATACCAAACATTGTAGTATTTACCCTATGTTTTTTATAAAATGTTATAATCTTATAATCCCTCAAAGTAATTTCATATTCTTCTTTCTTACGATATCCTCTGTTAAATCAATGCTATCATTGCCTACCTATGTAAGATTTTTGTAAAACTCGTTCTCTTTTCTATTCGAACCAGCAAGCCGACAACACCTAATAAAAAAGTATAAAATTTAATCGTCACTTAATTACTTATTTTTTGCAGCATATTGGTACTGGCACATGTTTTGCATCGTGTCGTCTGCTGGTTAACTATTAGAATTTTGAACAATAGAATTCGATAAAATTATTAGTCGTCGTTGATTTAGAAAACCTTTATGAACATTTTTTGGTCCTTCTTGAAGCCAGATGATAATTATTATATGAACCCTTTGTAAAGACAAATTGATTGACTCAAGTGCGAAATTTGTGAATTAACTTTTTTTTTTTTTTTGAACATTTAAAGTCGGTTTTTGCTTAAAGTCAAATTTTCGTAATGAATAAAATTAAAGCTAAGCGCGGAAATGCAAAAGGCATAATAAGTAGAGCTGCAACTTTTGCAGAATCAGTAAATATTGAGACACCCGCCGCGATGTTAGAAAATCGTTTGATAAAACTCGAAGACACGTGGGCCTTATTCGTTTCGCTTAATGAACAAATGTACGATTTTGCAAATGATGATGGATTCGTTGATCCAGAACCCGAATTAGAAGAGTATGAGGCAAAATACTATACAGCTCAAGCTATTTTTGCCAATTTTTTGCAATCCAAAAAAGCACTTAACGCTTCCCATGAGACTTCATTGGCTGAAACATTAGCTTGTCAGCAAGCCACGTTTCTTGAACGACTCAATGCTACTTCGAAGAGTCCGGCCACTATTAATTTACCAAAAATATCGATTCCAATTTTTTCTGGTGAGGATTATAAAGATTGGCCAACCTTTAAAGACATGTTTACGGGTTCAGTGGATTCTAATCCCACACTCACCGCGACGCATAAATTCTACCTTCTTAAATCCTTTTTAAGTGGCAACGCCAGCAAGCTTCTTAATGGAATCGCAATCTCAGAGGATAATTATTTAGAAGCCTGGGAGAAATTGGAACAACGGTACGATCGTCCACATCTTATCATTCAGTCGTTTATACAAACTTTCTTATCGCTGCCGTCGATAAACCTGTCAAATGTTTATCAACTTCGAAAATTGACTGATGGTGCGGACGAAGTAATTCGTGGCTTGAATGCTATAAATTGCAACGAAAGAGACCCTTGGCTCATATTTTTAATAGTCTCCAAATTAGATCCAGAATCGAAGCAATCGTGGGCTGAAAATATTGGCTCAAAATCAGATTCCACTGTCAAGGAATTATTAGACTTTCTTCAAAATCGATGTGTGTGCTTAGAATCAGTTTCTTCGTCTTCCTCTCGCTCGCAATTAAAAAATAAAAATCAGCCTGTAATTCGTTCTCATGTAGTTGAGTCTAAGAAAAGTATGGAGTGCCCACTTTGTAAGGAAGAGCATCAGCTCACCAGCTGCAAGCAATTTCTTGGTCTTACTATCGACTGCCGTCGTAGTTTCGTCAAAAACCAATCACTGTGCTTTAATTGTCTCCGGTCAGGTCATTCATCTAATAGATGCAAATCAGAACGACGTTGCAAGGTATGTCATACTCGTCATAATTCTCTCGTCCACTTGCCGCCGTCGTCGTCGTCGTAGTCGTCGTCGTCGTCGCCATCGTCATCGTCATCGTCAACAACACCGTCATCATCGTCGTCATCACCGTCGTCTCACCCATCGATATCGTCAAGTTCAACTTCCAATCCTTCAATAGGAATTGAAACAAATTCATCTCTCTCGCTTTGTTCTTCTTTGTATGCTAAAGATAGCTCGTCGTGTTCGAATCAGAATTTCCAAACTTTATTGCCAACTGCAGTTGGACTTATTCAAAACAACAAAGGAGATTTTCAAAGCATTCGATTATTATTGGATTCAGGATCCCAAGTATCCTTTATAACAGAACAAGCTGTTCGAACGTTGGGTCTTGTGAAGCAAAAGGCGCGTTTGACAGTGTTAGGTGTTGGATCCACACCATCAGGTGTAACAAACGGAGTCGGAGCTTTTCTCTCGTGTTTCTCAAGATTCTGTCGAGATAAATTGCCACGTAATCTCAAATTTGACATCAATCGTACCGGCTTCTGAGGTCAAGTTAGTTAGTGCTAAGATGTTTGATTCGTATTCGTTAGCAGATCCTGGGTTCAACGTTCCAGGCAACATTGACCTTCTTGTAGGAGCCGATAAGGTTTTCAGCATTTTTAACGGTTCAGCTGTGTGTGGACATAATGGTCTTCCAGATTTGATCCCTACAATATTTGGTTGGGTGATCTGTGGAAATATGGGCACCGTTCCTTCTTGTCAGGAGGGAAGTTTGAATTCCTTTGTTACTCACGTGGACGCAAACCAATCATTTGAGCTTGAGAGGTTTTGGCGCCTTGAAGAAGTTCATGTCCAGCCAATTCTATCTATTGAAGACCAACGTGCTGAAGATTCCTTCGTTAGTACCCATTCACGTTTACCAGATGGTAGATCCTCAGTTCAGCTACCGTTCAAGACGGATCATGATACTGATTTTGGAAATAGTCTTAACACTGCCATGAAGCGTTTTTCTTCTCTGGAAAGGAAGATGAACTCTGATCGAATTCTTAAGGAAAGCTACACTAAATTTATGAGGGAATACATAGCGTTAGGACATATGCATGAAATTCAGCCTATCGACATTCCACGCTCAACATCAAAGTGTTTTTACTTGCCCCACCATGCCGTTATCAAGACTGACAGTAGCACAACAAAGTTAAGGGTGGTGTTCGATGGATCTGCCAAGTCAGGAAACTATCCTTCTCTTAATGAAGCACTACTCACTGGCCAAACACACCAGCTCGACCTCTTTTCAATTTGTATTCGATTTCGTCGACACAAATATACTCTTTCGGGTGATATTGAAAAAATGTATCGCCAAATAAATGTGTCTGAAGAACACACTCATTTTCAACGAATACTTTGGAGAGAAAGCAGTGATCTTCCTCTCAAACATTACAAGCTTTCGACGGTAACTTACGGCACAACTTGCGCGCCATTTTTGGCCGTGCGTACGCTTTATCAATTAGCAATTGATTCGAAGGATAAATATCCCAGAGCAGCCGAAGTTCTCTTAAATGATTTTTATATGGACGATGTTATGACTGGTGCAAACACCATAGAAGAAGTAACGTCGTTGAGATTACAACTTGTCAACCTTCTACAATCGGGTGGATTCAATCTCCGGAAATGGACCACAAATTGTTGGCCATTACTTCTCGAAATACCAGAAGATCAGCGCGAGTTATCTCCGAAAGACTTTGAAGAGTGTAATACCGTGAAACTTCTAGGACTACAATGGTCAGCCCTCAAGGACTCATTTTCGTATAAAGTTAATTTGGTTGAATATTCGTCTTTAACTAAACGTCGCATTTTGTCCGAAGCCTCTAAAATATTCGATCCTATAGGATTTCTGGCCCCTGTCATTATTGGTGTGAAAATCCTATTTCAGGAGTTTTGGCTTAGCAAATATGGTTGGGATGATGTTATTTCGGAGGAACATTCAAACAAATGGAGTTTGATTCGCAAGGAACTTCCTGTTCTTGAGGCTTTGAATATTCCTCGATCTTTATTTATCAATCAAAGCAGCATTCAGTTCCACGCATTTTGTGATGCATCACTTGACGCCTACGCTGCCGTTGTGTACTGCAAGAGCGTAGATTTGAACGGTCATGTAACAACGAATATAGTCGCCGCCAAAAGCCGAGTTGCTCCTATTAAGGTTATTTAGCTTCCACGTTTGGAACTGTGTGGAGCAGCTCTTCTTACAAGATTGGTTAACAAACTTAAATGTTCTTTAAATTATAAAGATATGCAAGTTTATTCATGGACGGACTCATCAATAGTCCTTCATTGGCTCTCTGCTTTACCCAAAAAGTGGTCAGAATTTGTCTCAAATCGTACGTCAGAAATCCTGTCCTCAATACCAAGAGAATCTTGGCGCCACGTTCGATCTGAAGATAACCCAGCTGACTGCGCATCACGTGGAATTCTACCTTCTCATTTATTGCAAAATGAGTTATGGTGGAACGGACCATCGTGGCTAAAACTTGAACCAGCCCAATGGCCATCATCAAATCAATCAATCCAGAACATCCATACAGAACAACTCGAAGAAAGACGATCTAAGCTTGTCCAAGTATTCATCTCTACCGTGAACCAAACTATTTAATCAACAAGTTGCTTGAAAATTCATCTCGTTATGTAAAGACAATTCGTGTGCTCGCATATATCCTTCGTTTCGTTTCGAACTCGCGTAAAAAGAGTGACAGTGCTATTAAACGACACTTAAAAGGTTTAGCTCATTATAATTTTCCTCCCTTGTCTAGTACCGAAATTGCCCATGCAACACTGAAACTCAACAAGGCGAATCAGTCTTTAACCTTTTCTTCTGAAATTGAAGCACTTCGTTCCGGGAAAGAACTCAAAAACGGAAGTAAATTAATAGCCCTAAATCCATTTTTAGACAGTGAAGGAGTTCTTCGCGTCGGAGGTCGAATCCAGGAGTCAGACCTATCGTACGATTCAAAACATCCAGTCATCATAGACAAGTCATCTAAACTTACACGACTCATCGTCGAACACATCCATAATCGTTATCAACATGCAGGTGTTTCACAATTGCTCGGAATCTTAAGAAAACAATTTTATATCGTCGGTTGCCGAAATCTACTTCGCGACGTCGTGTTTAAATGTATTCATTGTTTTCGGTACAAGAAGTCTGCTTCAATACAACTGATGGGTAACCTGCCAGCTGACCGTGTTTTATATTCTCCACCCTTTAACAAGGTTGGAGTAGATTATGCTGGTCCGTTGACTCTACGTTTAGCCAGAGGACGGAATCCCAAATTCGTAAAAGGATATATTGCCTTATTTGTTTGTTTTACCACAAGGGCCATCCACTTGGAGCTGGTTAGTGACCTCTCCTTATCCGCATTTCTGGCAGCACTCGATCGTTTCGTCGCTCGTCGTGGTAAGCCCTCTGAAATCTTCAGCGACAACGGCACGAATTTTCATGGTGCCAAACGAAACCTCAATGAAATGTTCCAGCTCCTTATAAGTGAACAACATAACAACATAGTGACCGACCATCTATCAAAGGATCAGATTCAATGGAAATTTATTCCCCCTTCTGCACCTCACTTCGGAGGTTTGTGGGAGGCCGGGGTAAAATCCGTGAAATTTCACCTCAAAAGAGTAACCAAGGAACAAAGGCTCACATTTGAAGAGATGTATACTCTGCTGACTCAAATTGAAGCGCTTCTTAACTCCCGACCTATGTGGCCAACATCTGATATGGATGCAATTGCCCTTAGTCCGGCACATTTCCTGATTGGTCGACCATACACTGCTATACCTCGCCCTAATATTATGTCCTAAAAGCCCTATTTCTAATTGGTCTCTTTTACAGACTCTAACCCAAGGCTTCTGGAAGCGATGGCATGCAGAATATTTGACTTCCTTGCAGCAGCGTCCAAAATGGCAAAAACCCAAAGTCAATATCGAAGTCAATGATGTCGTAATGCTAAAGGATCCTAATCTACCTCCCTCGAAGTGGATACTCGGTCGAGTCAAGACTGTTCACCCAGGAAAGGACAACCTCACTAGAGTAGCATCCATTAAAACTCAAACTGGGGAATATGTACGCCCAATATCAAAGCTGGCTCTTTTACCCTTTACTGAAAGGTCCAGACCTTTCAGCGGGGGGCTGAATGTTTAATACTTAAATCGTTTGTTAAATTGTTCTTAGTCATGTTTAAATTTAAATTATTAATTGTTAACATTCAAAATTAATTATTGTAAAAGTTAAGCAATACCAAACATTGTAGTATTTACCCTATGTTTTTTATAAAATGTTATAATCTTATAATCCCTCAAAGTAATTTCATATTCTTCTTTCTTACGATATCCTCTGTTAAATCAATGCTATCATTGCCTACCTATGTAAGATTTTTGTAAAACTCGTTCTCTTTTCTATTCGAACCAGCAAGCCGACAACACCTAATAAATAAGTATAAAATTTAATCGTCACTTAATTACTTATTTTTTGCAGCATATTGGAACTGGCACATGTTTTGCATCGTGTCGTCTGCTGGTTAATTATTAGAATTTTGAACAATAGAATTCGATAAAATTATTAGTCGTCGTTGATTTAGAAAACCTTTATGAACAGCGTCATCAAAATTTATTTGATGGGTCGCCTCATGTTCAATTGTTAAAATTCCCAGATTGTTGAGCCTCTTTTCCGTCATTGTTGCACGCAAGAAGTTTTTAATTTATTTAAGCTTACTAAAACTCCTTTCACATGACGCAACTGGTACACATATCGTCATAAATATTTTTAATGCGAGAATAAGATTGGGAAGAGATTCTGCAAAGTCCCATTGAACCAATTAGATGTTGTCACTTTATCCGATTTCAAATGACTTCTCAACCTTGGTATCTCTGAGAGAAGTTCTGACTCTGACACCTCATCATAATCTAATCACTAACAAATTTTGAAACAGCTATTTTCAAATCATTAATGTTTGCTTAAAGTATCTAAAGTTTTCGCCTGTACAACTTCAAACAATGAAGCCACCTCCTTAATTGACTCTGTTCTTGTTCGAAGTTCAGTGATAAATCGATCAAGGCACTCGAACATGTCTTTCCGTAGTTCAGCGCTCAGAGAAAGTCCTGCATCAGTTGCCAACTCACCAGCCATTCGCTTTTTATGACGAATTTTTCTTTCTGTTGGAATGTCGTATTTCTCCGATGTTTTTATACCAAGGTTAATTGCGTTTTCTACGATCTTCGCCCAATTTTCTTCAACATAAATGCGAAGGGCTTTTTTTTTAGTCAAGTGATCAACACTTAATCCCTTAGCTTGTAGGGCAATCTGAGTAAAATTTATTGCTTTAAGGACATTATTCCAAAAGAAGAGAATAGAAAGAAACGCGAAATCGAACTCTTGGGTACCGTGCAGCACCTCTGGTTTCTACATTTTCTCTTGGGTACCGTGCAGCATCTCTGGTTTCTACATTTTCTCTTGCATCACACAACTCTTCAGCCGGCAGCTAAGATTTCATCAAAATTTTCGGCCAAAACCTTCACTGCAGCATAATGAGCACTCCAACGCGTTGTTGAAAGTTTTTTCACGGTTGATTTGCTGTGCTCGAGAAGCACTTCCCAGCGATGAGTGGAAACAGAAAAAAATGTAAAAGTTGTCTCTAATTTTGCACTCCCCACTGTACACCGCTCATAACAGTTGCATTGTCATATCATAACCCTGAGATTCTTAAGAATTTCTTCACTTAAATCCGCAGCTTTTTTTTTTTTAGCATACTCCTTGTAGCTTTTGGGTGTAACCCCCAAATGGGTGATACGCGGGGTGGTCCGCCCGCGCCCCCTCCACACACCACTTGCTACGCCACTGCGCGCATGCTCTTTCGTCCGATCCGGTTATTTCTTAGCTAAGCTTGACAATTTCAATATTACTAATTTAAATTTTCAAGGGAAGATCTTTCTAAACCGGTTAAGAATACTGCAAACTTTGAAGAATCAAATAGTTGTTAATACTATATCAAAGCACATTGATTATACCCATTAACAACATAAAGATAACTTCCTCTATGCAAATGCTGTCAAGTCAAAACACTTTTGGAAAATTTCTCTCAACAATTTGCCATCGTCTTGATACGGGTCTCTCTCAGACCATTTTAATTATAAACCTGTTGGAATGCCACCCATCAGCACCTATATGTGCGATGGATACTTCCTTCTTCTCTATAAACGCATAACTGCAGTAAACCGGTTAAAGTTATATCATCTATTTTACTCCAATCTATAGATACAAGACGAAAACCCATGGGATGAAGAACGGATTCAGCAATTATCTCAAAAGATCATTGATTTGCATTTACCTAAGTTAGGTTCCTTGGCAAAAGACATATTGGTATACTTAATACACACCGAATTTACGATGGACAAAAAGAGGATTCTCTAGTTGAAGATGTCTGCTTTATTTGTGTCTGTGTGTGTGTACTGAATTTAATAAACCTCAGAGCAGAGGATGATGGTTGGTTCTCTTTGATCTCGCTGGCATATTTTAATCTTGTAAAGCAAAATTGCTCTGGATGACGATGCATGATGGCTATACAGGAATCAATAGATTCCATGAGGATAGACATTTTACAGGTGGTTTCAGGTTATCTCTGACAGAATTTATTTGACAATTATATCGGTGGTAATTGATAGAATCTAGCATTATTAATTTGCATAATTTCATGGAAGTTTTGTGCAGACGAAGTGAGTGCCAAGTATTCAGGAATGCATATCTTCTCTATAGCTTCTTGATAAGTCTTTATTTTGCTTGGAGTTTGTAAGTGAATCGAGAAATTTGCATTTAATTGCAGCGTTAATGAGTGGTTCTGTATTGACGAGACAGAATTGAAAAATATTTAAATTCATTGGCGCAAAATTATAGTCCGCTAATGAACAACTTTAGTGTGATACTAGCTTAAAATGACGTTTCAGACATGACTCAAACGTCATTTTAAGCTTAGTATCACACTAAAGTTGTTCATTAGCGACTATAATTTTGCGCCATTAACTTTTAAGTGTTTTTATAACTTGTAGAGATGATAGCGATACCAGTTACGGTACTTACGTATAGGTTTAACTTAACTACTCAAGACTTAAAATATGGCAGAACTTTCAAGGTTAATGCCCAGCAAATTGCGGACTTGTTTTGTGTTTTCATGGGTTAGAAAAGAATTGACATCATTCAAACCGCTGTTCACACCCGCAAATGGAGTTCAAAAATTGTTATCTAAGTCGTCACATTCTAAATAAGGAACTAACATCTTAACTTCGTCAAAAGTCTTTAACCCTTAACCCGCTTTCAACATTAAACACAAAATCTGCGTCAAAATCTGGGGAGAATCGGGGAAGTTGATATGTTTTATTTCAAAGAACACAACATCACTTTTTGGCGTTTATTATTTTCTTGTGTTTTTCAGAGAGCACTTTATGTTCTCGTTTGGGGATGCAATAGTTTGGCGGGTAGGTAAAACTTTAACATGCTCGGGTACTTACCTTACAACAGAAAAATTACAGATTTCATCTTTTGTCTGCCGTTGGGGTCTCGCTCACAATACCGAAATTCTCGTTCGAAGATCACATTGAGCTATCAAAAAAGAGTGTCGGGAAATTACCTTCATAAAAATAATGTTTGCAATCTTCTTAATTTTCTTTCATTTGGCATCGCAGCTCCTTATGATACTGCCTAATCCGTGCTTTGCATCGTGTCGTCTTCCTTGGCCATTTTTGAAGTTTGATACGAGGACACGAAGGATGAACAAGCGATTCAGAGGAGAGCCCCTTAATTAAATATAAACGTCACCACGATGGCTTACCGAGACCTGCTTCGGGCATTGTGTTCGAGGCAGTAAATCCGTCGGCATTTTTTTTGATTTTTTTTATATAATGATTGGATTAATAAAAACAGCAGATGTCGGCTATTCCTATTCAACCGAAGCTCAAGTTTCACGAGTTTATTTTTCATAGTGATATCACAGTGGGTGCTAAACGTGACAGAATAGTTCTGACGGATACTCCAGCCAAGTGCTAATAAGACCCGCAACATTTTTCAAGATTCTGAAACGGAGCACCTTTTAACTTTCGATTAAAAATTTAATTCGATGGACGTCGTTCGTTTTGCATTTTAATAACCCTCCCCAGCCTCCGCTTACACTGATTTATTGTAAATAGCTTCACTGTTTAAAATATTCATATCCAACAACACAAGTGGGTATCATCGACTACAAACCAAGAAAAAAGAGAAACTCCATAAAAAAGGTGGGTTCACTTATGTGTTATTTACATCATCTTGTCATTTTGCAAACACTTAAGACTTGGCAAAATGACACTCTCAGTCTACAAAACGTCTCACTATCCTTAGACCGTGCGTCGTTGTTGTTGCCTCTAAATCATTAATCAAAAGAATTTCATAAAAATGGCAGGCGAAACTGAAAATGAATAATAAATGAAATCGTAAACGTGAAAGTGCAGACCCAAAAAAAGCCCTTCGCTGCTGGTTGAAGTCGCTGAAGTACCCAGCAGAAGCAAATTCAATGAAGAGCCGCTTCTTAATGATTCGGGAAACGCTCCAGAAAAAAAAAAAACGAAAAAATCACATTGCAAATGCCTTAGAGGGCTCTAGAAGAGTACCTACACTATAGAGGCTGAGAGACAAATTGGACTTTGATTTATGAAAATGGAATCCTTTGCCCATCATCGTCTCGAGACTCGATTGTACCCACAAACAGCGAATAAGGCACTAGCACACAACTAAACGTCTTCATGAGGGGCTCCGTGCAAGAAAGCAAAAAAAAGCGTGCACATGGGCAGGGCAAACACACTTTTATGAATGGCATGGTGTCAAAGTGATGGATTTGTGTTTTTTGCTGGAATTTTGAGTTTTTTTTTCTTCCCCTAAAAGCAAAAAAAGCTGAGAAGATACAAGAGTCGTTACACTTTTTTTTTTGTGAGAAGAGAGATACAACTTGAAATTGTAAGCCCGTTTCCTTCAACGCTATCAAAGTGTAGGTCAGCAAAATGAAGACAAAAAAGTCCTTCACTTCAGCTTTGCCTCAAGGCTCACAATGCCATTCCGTTTTTATATGCGCTCAACTGGGATATATTGCGGCAGTTAATCTTGTAACAAATAAATAGATGTCGTGCTCATTTATTTGGCAGGAGGTGCGGAATTCGAATTGGGCGAGGTGAATATGGTTGGCTACATGTGCCTGCTTTCAGGGGTTCGGTTGAGGTTTTCGGCTATCATTCAGCAAGTTTGATGTGGCATCTGTAGGCTACTTGGCATTGACGCCGTTGATCCGCTATATTTGCCACTGGATCCAAGGAACTATGCAAAATTATTGAATACCTGTCGTTTTCTTGCAATTGAAGCAATAAAACTTCCTCCAAGCATTCCATTTCTACCTTCGTACCTTGACCCGAGAAAGTGTTGGCTCCTCGGAACGGTTGTTTAATCTTATGCGTGAAACAGATTAAACCAGCAACAGCACCAGCGCCGTCAACAGCAAACAGCACGCTGGCTGGCCAGCAAATATTTTCCAAACACATTGGGCGCATTCACTAACCTAGTCACTACGTAGTCGATTTTCAACTAGCTTTGTGAATGCAAAATTGCACTACAAAGCTAGTCGAAACGAAACTGTCAAATAATGATAGTTCAGAAAATTAAGGTTTTATCTGCCGAAAAATTCCTAATGAGATGTATTTTTGTATACACCTTTATTACGGTCAGCGTTGTAGATAATTTCACGACCAATTTTTCTGTTTACATAGGTCGCGAGATATTTGCGAAAAAGTTAATTTCGTGACTTTTTTGACCCTTATAACTTTTTTAGTTGGCACGATATCGACGTCAATTTTTAACATCTTCATGACAACACCGTAATAAAAGTGTATACGAAAATTCAGCTAGCTAGGAAATTTTTCCCAGATTGTTTTTTAAAATGTTTATAATGCCTGGACTATGAACATATGGAGTAAGAAACGTTTGTGAATTTGTGATTTGAGGTTAGAGAACTTTAATCAAAAGTGTTGTCTTGTTTTGCTTATTGTACTATGAAAAAACACTACCTGATAAGATCTGATTACATAAGTTTCGTCTTCAGACCCTATCAGATAATTAATATTGTCAAATTGTACGATTGATTTCATTTTACATTTTGTTTAAATTGGAAATTGAATTTTTGTTTCTTATTCAACAGCTGATTATGAAATGTCAAAATCTGTCAACTAGCTTTGAAGTCAAAATTTTTACACTACGTCGGAGCGGAAATCTCAACTCATTTCTTAGTTGTATTTGGCCAATCAGAATGAGTTGACTACGTAGTGACTACGTTAGTGAATGGGCCCATTGCCACCAGCACCAGCGACGTCATTTCATCTGTTTTGACATTTCGTTCTCCTTGTTTTCATGTTTGTTTTATTTTTTGTTGTTTGGTGCCTCTGAATTTTGTACATTGAAAGTTGTCAGCAATGGACCAGCAACAGCAAATTAAGGACTTTGACCAAACGTTGCTGTTGACGTTGCTGGTGCTGGTTTATTCTGTGTCGGACGATTAAAATACATGGGTTCTAAAACAATGGCCACCGCTGTTGCTGTTGCTGTTGCTGGTTCAATCTGTTTCTCGCATTATAATTGAAGTGTGTCTGGTCCCTGTAAGGTGTGTTTTTCAATATCTCCTTATATACCAGAACTACAGCCTGTTTTGTTGAGTAGGTACTACAAGGGTCAATGCAGGGGCCTCATTTCTTTTTTTTCCTCCTAAGTTTAGTTCTACTAGGGGTTGAGCCTATTGATTCCTGTTAGTTAGCAAATGCAGCATAAGGGGTATTGTACTTTCTAGAATGTTAGCCTGCTTTGTTGAGTATCACGAGAGCCAGGGGCCTTGAACCTTTTATCTTTAAGAAATTGGGTCTGCTGGTTGGAATGGTACCTACTAGGTTGGGGTCTTGCAACTGTTGATTTCTCAGAGCTATATTAAATCCACGAGATGCGTTCAATCTATTGATTAAATACAAAAAATAAATAGAGTGGCGCGACAGCTCTTGAAGATCCAAGGCCCGAGTGACTTACTCTCATCAACAATTCTCTGGGTACGTGTGAAGAGTTGAGGCGACCTTCAATTTAACGCCGAGTCCGAACGTCAAACTTGAGAAGAACTTTTTCATGACAGATTGATTCTCTTGGAAGTTTTGTCAGTTCTTCGCAAGAGGCAGTACTCGTGAAAGATGAAATAAAAACTTTTATGGGAACGAATAGGACTCGAACCCACGACGTTCTGCTTAACAGCCAACGCTCCTAACCACTTACCCATGGGTAGCTATATATTGTAACGAAGCGTTACATGCTAACCTATTTTTTTTTTAAACAAACATATGGCCACCAACATCGTCGCCAATGTTTGCCATCAACAATAACAGCCGATATGGTTTTCCCCCCATTCATATATAATTTTACCATCCGCACACATACAATTCACATTTAGTTATCCCACGAAAAAGCATAAGGCAACCTGCACGAAACACACAAAACACAGTCCGCCGTGGTGAGAATAATCAATGAGTCATATTTAAGATAGTCCGCCGTAGTAACACAGTCCGCCGTGGTGAGAATAATCATCAATCAATACTTGAGACAGAGAGCACAACTCCGCCAGAACAAGACAACAACACAATCAAAACAAATACAAACCAGTCCGCCGCCGTGGTAAAATATAAAATCCAATCGCTAGTGTGGTGGGGTAATAAGCCACCTCGGGTAGTAAAATTAATATTAGATTTCGAGTCAGTTGGTGTCTGACCGCGAAGCAGATCGGATCGTCGCCGTAGGTAAGTGGTTGAGTAATTATAAACTTTGTGGAACTTCCCCCACCAGTGGTAAGGGGTTTCACGGGTATATTTATTATCAACCACCTTCTGCCCATATTGCTTTTTCGCAGTCAGTCGGTGTTCAGCAGCAGAACGGAGCAGGTCGGCTCCGAGAGGTAATTTATTAAATAATTTATTTTTCTTGGAACTTCCCCCCACCAGTGGTAAGGGGTTTCAAGAGTATCAGGCTTATTTTTCGTGCCACCAGGGGCCGTACTAGTACCTGCAGATCCACCAGAGCTATTGCCTGCTGTTTTTAGTGCTACCAGGGGCCATAAATCCTGCTGTTTTGCGTGCCACCAGGGGCCGTACTAGTACCTGCAGATCCACCAGAGCTATTGCCTGCTGTTTTAGTGCTACCAGGGGCCATAAATCCTGCTGTTTTGCGTGCCACCAGGGGCCGTACTAGTACCTGCAGATCCACCAGAGCTATTGCCTGCTGTTTTAGTGCTACCTGGGGCCATAAATCCTGCTGTTTTAGTGCGACCAGGGGCCATAAATCCTGCTGTTTTACCAGAGCTATTGCCTGCTGTTTTAGTGCTACCAGGGGCCATAAATCCTGCTGTTTTACCAGAGCTATTGCCTGCTGTTTTAGTGCTACCAGGGGCCATAAATCCTGCTGTTTTACCAGAGCTATTGACTGCTGTTTTAGTGTTACCAGGGGCCATAAATCCTGCTGTTTTACCAGAGCTATTGCCTGCTGTTTTAGTGCTACCAGGGGCCATAAATCCTGCTGTTTTACCAGAGCTATTGCCTGCTGTTTTAGTGCTACCAGGGGCCATAAATCCTGCTGTTTTACCAGAGCTATTGCCTGCTGTTTTAGTGCTACCAGGGGCCATAAATCCTGCTGTTTTACCAGAGCTATTGCCTGCTGTTTTAGTGCTACCAGGGGCCATAAATCCTGCTGTTTTACCAGAGCTATTGCCTGCTGTTTTAGTGCTACCAGGGGCCATAAATCCTGCTGTTTTACCAGAGCTATTGCCTGCTGTTTTAGTGCTACCAGGGGCCATAAATCCTGCTGTTTTACCAGAGCTATTGCCTGCTGTTTTAGTGCTACCAGGGGCCATAAATCCTGCTGTTTTACCAGAGCTATTGCCTGCTGTTTTAGTGCTACCAGGGGCCATTAATCCTGCTGTTTTGCGTGCCATCAGGGGCCGTACAGTACCTGCCGCTCACCAGTATTGCCAGATACCCTACTAATTACTCTTCTATTATATTTCTCAGAGTCATACCAGGCCACCGTCACGCAAACCGTACGTACCCGACGAAACGGATTACATCCAGTTGAAGGAATACCAGAACCAGACATACCTTCATATTAAACCTTACTAGAGACGCGTCACGTCCAGACCAAGTTACTTTTCTTTACTTAGTTTAACATAAGGCTATTTATTAATTAAGGAATATTAAATAAATAATAAAGAAATTGTGGACCTTTTTCACTGAAGTTTAGTGTTTTTCTTCAGAAGGAACCTTGGCGATCCGACGAGCATAACCTCGGCTGGAAAGCAAAAAGCACATCACAATATTGGTAGAATCTATTGATTACCCGGAACGTAATTTGACCTCTCCCGATTGTGACTGCATTTGTTGCTGTGTCACTGTTTAATAATAGAACTCAGGACCTTACAGGTACTCAGGAACTCAGGAAACAGGTAGAGGAAGAGTTTCATGACTGATTTACCTCCACTTTAGAAGTAAAACAAGAAAACGAAACCGTTAAAATTCACATTTCCTCCGGTATAACACATATGTGCACAACTAAGTGAGAAAATATTTAACATTTGCTTAATAACCATAAAACTAAGGACGACATTGTCATTGTCTTCCATCGCAGGAATCAAAAGCCATACCAACTTTATGAGGTGATAATCCACAACCAACACGCTCGGAACTCCTCGCGTCATACAGCCTCATAATGAAGTCTTCGTTTTTATGCGAAAGGTGATGTTTTATATTCTTTTGCGAATTCCTATTTGCAAATCCCAAAAGAACATGCTAAATCCCGTCGAAATCATACACATGATATCTTAACAGAAAAAAATCATTAGATAGTAGTATTTTTCCGCGCACGTTCGAAAGCTCCATAAGACAATAGCAGCTATGAAAGAAAGGTGAATTTTCTTTGGAAACATATTTATTTGATAAAATCTAAAGTAGGTTTGGAATGACAGAGGGCGCTTAAGGTACCTACAAACCCCTAGATCTAGAAGATGAAGAAATTAATAAACATACAAAAAAAGTGTATTTTAAGGTTATCGTTATCCTTCTAACAAGACACAAAAACCAAACGCATGTGAGCTGTAAGTAACTATTTTTGAATTTTGTGCACGTTTTTGTGTTATTGTAGGTATATGAGTAGGTATGCATAAAGAATGAAAATAATAGAACGAGAGTGTGAGACGACGGGTGATCGTTTTTGTTTAAGTTACACACATGGGAATTGGCAGAAGTCAAAAAGAGAGAGTTATGACTTCTCTGTTTTTGGTTTGTTGGAGCCTGTTTTTGGACACAAGTTAATATAAACAAAAAAGTAGATTGAACTGTGACTCTAGACAAAAATGAAGGGCGATGTCGGATTCCCGATTGGAATGTTAACAAAGTAACAAATTATTCAGGTTCGTTCAAAGTCGAGTGGATGATTTCTTGAGAAGTCTATTGTATATTAAACATGTGTGGCTTATATGATGCCAACTCGAGATTAAGAAGTTTCTGATTTCTATCTTGTCCAACAACAGTATAGATAATAGACTGAGACTCAGCGATGCTCCAACTTCTTAAACCTAAAAAGTACGTTTTTTAGAGGTGTACAAAGTAGGTAGGCTTCCTTGACAGCAATGACCTTCTCATTTGACTGAAATTTCTACTCGATGCCGATTAGAGGGTTTTCAATCTTAGAAGCAAATAGAATCGGGGCTGTTTCTCTTCAAATCAGCATCAAATCGGCCCAATATTTCAGCATAGTACAGCCCTGTGACTGTTTGGCCTTCTACGAATAATAATCGATGTGGTCTCCCTTTTCGATCTTCGGTTTCATTGGAGCACGTTCCAGCTAAAGTCCATTGTTTCGAAAATTTCTTGGTTGATCCAGTGGACGACACAGAAACGCCTTTGGATTGCTTTAACCAGCAGGGTCATAAACTGCTCTGGAGTGGGTGCTCCTGTTGTCCGAAGTGAGCAAACACTACACCACATTCCGCCAACAGCATTATCATGGCTTAAAAGTTTAGTCTACTGTCCCAGCTATCTATGCACTTGCAATTAGCTAGTTAGTGCCAGATCGTGGAATTTCGTCAGGATATTCTGCGTAGTTGCTGTTTACGGTAGTTCGACTCGTAAAACTAATTTTTGAAGGTTGCCATCCAAGGAGAATAATCACTGTTGACGTTTACTTTTTTTGCGAAACCATTACCTCCCTTTTTGACATAAGAAACAAATAGGTAGGTACTTTGCTTTGAAGTAAAATTATAACTCTAATCATCAGGCTATATCTGCAAAATACTTGATCTATTTTCGTACTTCATTAAGTACCATACAAAAATAAGCGTGTTCTTTGAAAATAAACTGATTGGAAATGCCCTTAATGATGGCGCCAACTCCATGCTATGGTCTCATGCAAAAATAGTCCTCGTGCAGTCACAAAACTGTACATTTGTCAACAAATTGTAACGCCCGCATTATTATCGCTTAATTTTCTAAGAAAATCATTCATCATTCATTACCCAGTTTAATTTTCTGGCTGAGTAAGAAATTATTTTGAGTCGAATTGAATGGGGTTTCACACAGGGTGTTTTGATTTAAATATAAAAACGCCTACTCCATTCTTATTCCAAAGATTTACTAACGAATAAGTAAAGTGACGTTTTTCGTTTACCCAAAATTCCCTTTGGAATATTTTTAGTGTTGATACTTGCCAATTGCCAACCGATTTGTTGTTTTCTTTGCTATATTATGCCTATCGACTGTGGCACCATCTAATGAACTGACAAAAAAGCAGTATTGTTACCTACTTTTTTTGATTCCTTCGCTAAATCATCCTCCACGGTGGATTAAGTTACTAAACGTCAGTTAAAGGACATTTTATTTTATTAATAGCATTTTTAACTACTTCCACCGAATAAAAGTTAATCCTCCGCTATTCTGGTATTTATCAATTTGGTAGATAAAAGTTAAGTATGACTTAAATGTTTTTCATATTTTAAATGTTTTAAAATGAAAATTGTACTGAAAACTCTGCACTCCAATACTCCATACGCTGGTTAGCGATCGTTTAATTAGAGCGTTAGAAGCAACTAAGCATGACTAAAGATAGATGTCGCTAAGGTTGGAAAGCTTAAATAAAGAGATGCTTTTCGTTATATTAAATTTATTGTGATTATGCTGCTTTCAAAATTAACATAAACGAAGTCTTAGAAAGATTATAAGCAAATACTTTCGGCCAAAAATAATCATTCCAATCTCCATCGTAATCTCTGGCAGAACCAACTCGACCCAATAAAATTGTAATTCCATCATCCGTAGGCAGTAGCAGGTACACAAAATGCAAATACCACCCGTTTAAGCATAAGCACAATAAAATTTCCAGATCGTTAACAGCGCTGATTAAGATCCTAATTGGAAATTCTACAAGCTGGATATCGCGATAGCAATCTGGCAAATGGCAATGGATGGATATATGGCGACCTTCTGTTGTGCGTGTACTTTATTCGAGTCGAGTAATGTCAAACCAACGCAATGCGTGCCGTACACACAACACAATGGTCTTATATTTTGATTCAACTTGCTTCAACATTTTCACTGATTAAATCAAAACGTTTTCTCTTGAATCACCGGAACGCACCTCAATTGCACACAATAAACGCAAATATGAGCGAAAAAAAGCTCCCCTTGTGTCGACTAAGAGTTGGCGACAACAAGACGCATTACCATTGCCACCAGCGATTTTGCTTATTTATCCGTTTTTAACGTTTCTTTTTTCTTTTATATTTTTCTTTTCCTGTGGTCGCGAGGTGTTGTTTTTTTTTAATTTTTTTTTTTGTAGGCCAAATGAACCAAATTAAATGAGACTCTCAGCGGGATTTACGCCTCATAAGGACGTTGATTAATTGGTCGGCGGCGACGAAACAGAAAGTGCCTGCGAACTACATACTCTTATCTACTCGTTTATTTCGTGTACGTAAAGGAATGATTTTGGTTTTACTCTTTCGTTTCGTGGACGTAAGAACAATTATTATTATTTTTTTTTTCGAATTAAAAATAAATGATTTTCCACCCTAAATCAAATTCAAGGAATGAAGAGCGTGGGGGGGGGGGTAAATACCCATTTTTAATGCTTGCAGCAATATCCGTAATTGATGCGAATGTTGCGTTTTTAGTTTCTTTTTTTGTAATTTTTTTTTCGAATTTGTGTCGGAAGGTATACAGTATACACACAATCCGACATGTTGTGTAGTTGAAGTTTGACAATTCATTATGTCACCCAATTTATAAATTTCTGACAGTTTTGTGTTTTTGATTTCGACGGCTAGAGGGGGGGGGGGAGGGGGGGGGGTATAGTGAAGCATGGAAGTAAAGCATTTTGATTGATGCGATCCGTGTGCGCTAGGCATGCATGTGCTTTGCTTTAATTAATAGCACATTTTTGTGTTTCGTTTTTTTCCCATTTTTTTGGGAGGGGCGGGTTCCGAGTAAGCGGGAGGGGGAGGATGGTATATTTTTGTGGTTGCTAGTGCCAAAAGCAATTAAAATCGAATGAAAAATGAGAAAAAATTTCATTGGGGTTGAATGACGAAGATTAGGAGTGCAGCAGGTGAATTGCCGAAATTGAGGGCAAACTATTTTCTGTCTAGAACAATTTATACAAATTGTACCTACTTTATTGTGTTCGTTAGCAGTGGCGTAACAATAGGGTGGCAGCGCTGGCAAAATGCCACGGGCCCCCGACCCAAGAGGGCCCCAGCCCGAGAGGCCGCGAGCTCAAAAATATGTTGATTTATTTTTAGAGATGTATGTAATGTTAGACGTTACCAGTGACCCGTAATTTAACGTACTTATGACCGTCAGTCAACATACCGGCAATTGCACATCTCTATCGTCTAAAAAGCGCTAACAAACAATTCTGTTAAATTGCAAATCAGATGAAAGAAATGAAGCAGTTTCACTCAAAAAGAAGATCTTGAACTACAATTTTCTTATGTTATGGTTTTCCATTTCAAGATCCTACTTACTTTTGATGCAGCCTCTAAAGCACTTCAGTCTAAAGCCACCGATCTTTCAGATGTTTTAAAACGTTTGAAAATTTGTCTAGAAGAAGTGGAAAAGTATCGACATGAATTTAAAAATTTAAAAATGGAAGTAAATAATGAAGCAGAAAAATGGTCCATCACCCCTGAATTTTCTAAAACTCGTCAGAGGAATGTAAAACGCCATTTTGATGAGCTTGCCGAAGATGAGCGTCTCCAAGATCCGGAAGTTTATTCAGAGTGAACATATTTTATCGAGGACCTAGTATTGGACATCATTTTCATTATTAACAAACTGAAATAGTTCGTTTTTAAATTGAATATCCTTGCTTTTACCTTTGAAATATTTATCGTTGCTGACGGAGTAAACTCGGGACAATAGATTTAGTCGACTTAATCATGTTTTAACATTTAAAGTCCTTTGCTGTAAAAACCTTGACGAGCATAGAAAACGAGTTTATAACATACGTGAGATGACGACAACGTTGGAGTATGTTAATTTATGAGCATGGATTATGAATGTGAAAAATTTTCAACATTTTTTATTGAAAGAAATCTTGGTAAACATTTGTGTGATTATGAATAATTTTTTATCTTAAAATAATGACAGGACTATTTAAATGGTGACAGTTTATAAAGAAGAACTGTCTGCAGAAGTCGAAATGTCAGTTTTAAGTTGAAAATAGAAGCTTCTTACACATGGTTACATTTGGTGTAATTTTGACTACTAACCTACCTAATCCTATTCTGATGAAATGTTCCATTTTAAACTCTTCTAAGAGCTCTTTTTTTTCTAATATTTTATCTTAACCTTAACGTCCATCCTAGTGAGTTTGTTTAACAGATCGCATGACAACCCACAGGTAAATTCTTTTGGTACAAATTTTATTGTTTCGCTTTCCTTATTTTTTATTTTTATTAAATCTCTTCTAAGCTCGGCTGTGTAAATTTGAATAATAAACCCTTGGCCCAAAGGCATCTGGTCATGCTCATTTTAATCATCGCCGTTCATCGTTTCATAGTCAATTTTTTAACACACCAGTGGCCAACATCAAAATTTAATTATAATTACAAAAGCATAATGAACTTACGCATAAATTTGTCATTTCTCTCAAGTACCTTTGCTCGCACATTCTTCCGTTTAATATCGAGTTTTGTGTTTTTGAGACCCTCTAGGTATTGTAGAGCTATGGCAAATAGGCGTCAGAAAAATGATAACGCAATCATTTCACCCGAAAACATAATTAATTACTCACGCTCTCAGACTTCGTTAGATATATTGGCCCAAGGGACCACCCCTACACCTTATTATAGCGCCAGGACTCTCCTTTGCTATCTGCACTTCATTCAAGAAGCCGGCCTCCCACGTCGTCGTCGTCGTCTTCGTTGAGGCGTTTTTAGAGGTGGCGGACGTCACCGTCATTATCATTATCAAATAATATACGCATTATTCAACCACCCACCTTTTCTTGATGATTTGCATATTTTTCTTCGAGGCGCTACGTCGCTCTCATTATGACAAAAATGTAATTTCCATGTTGTCGACCATAAAAACTCAAATTGCGGGTAATATTTGCAAGTGTGTGTATAAAAATGTTTTGCTTTTTTAATATTATTACTTTTTTTTTTTTGTTAAATCCAAAGCCCAGAAAATAGGTCGAAGCTATTTTTCTTAGGCGACGTTGTTCATCCTGTTGTTATGAAAAATGTTGTGCAGGAAATGTTTCCGTGAGGAGAAATAAGAATGTAAGTAGCATGCCTTTTTGGGTTAGTTAGTTAGTTTATTTTTTTAGTTCAGCAGAGTTTAGTTTGGGGCATGTGGCATGTGCCTTGGGATAACTTGAATAAATGAGAGGGTGTCACTGTGGCAAACACATGGACACGACCAGACGCCAGTAGTCAACAGCTAGTCGGTCATCACTCATCAATCAAAAGCAGAAAGCCTTAAGAAAGGAACAGCAAATCTGCTATGTTTTTTTCGTTTGTACATTTATTTTTCAAGTGAAAATGGTTGGAGTGGGGTGGAGGAATATGAAATGGCCATTAGGTAAGTGACAGCCCTCAAAAACTTGTCGTCGGGGATTTGCAATCGTCCTTGCTGTCGTCATAGTCATCATCACGGCAATATAGACTCCGTCGCCACTGTAGACGTACAGTGTATAAAGAAATGACGTCATGTTGGTGTTAAAGGTGGTCGCACATCAAATTATCCCTTTGCGAGCGTTATAACAATTTTTCAATCTTTTGTCAGGGGCTAGGAGACGGCCGGCCAATGGCGGAAGAGGAATGCAAATGGTGTTGTGTCATTTGATGACAGCCGACGACTAACGACACGACATCACGATGACACGATGATGATGGTAAGGAGCCAATGGTGGGGGCAGGTAATATTACTGGCTGGTGACATTTATCACGACAATCTATGGCTGTTTGTATTTTATCTTGAAAGCATTTAAGGAACTGGAGCTGTTCGTGTTCCTTATAACAATTTGATAAAATAAATGATTTGATAAAGCTCAAGTCGAATATGGAGCCTGTTCCGGTCCTATGATAAAATGAAAGAATAAGAATTTCGAGAAAGAAAGACTTTGAAAAAGTTATTTTTACTGATAAGAATAAGAAGAAAACGTTGCATTTAATGCCAAAATATCATTATTCGAAATGATATGAATATCACAATGTCAAAGGCTTAAAATATCATGAGTTTTAATAATAAAAAACTAATATTTTTAACGACAAAAATATCACAAGTTGAAGTGGTGGATATATCATAATTTATAAAGTCAAAATATAACTATTCTTAACGATTAAAATATCACAATTTTTACTAATTCAATAACCTCAATGGAATGATAAGAAAATCACAATTTGAAGTGTTTACACATTTAAGAATCTTATGATGAAACAAAATACATTATAATCATAACAGTATCTTGACTTTTAAGAATTTCACAACTTGAAGTACAAGAAAAGCGTAACTATTAATGACAAAATATCATGATACTTAACTTTAAGAATCTCACAATTCCAAAATCTTACAATGCCATGTTTTAAAATGATAAAAAATATCATAACTTGAAGTGTTGAATTATATTTATTATAATCATAATTTTTAAAATATCATTATTCTAAACGACCAAACTATCACAGTTCTTACTGATAACATTATCACAATCTTCAATGATAAAATATAAGGTGCCGTGAACGAAGGCCATATGAACTAACGCCATAATGGCTTTAATTCTCATTCAAATGTGAATTAACGCCATAATCCGATTATGGCCTAAATTCACTTTCAAATGAGAACTAAAGTAATATGGCGTTAGTTCATTTTAAGAAGTGGCCCAAGTACTCATTTCAATGTGAATTAAAGCCACTTGCCGCAATCCAAATAATTTTAATATGAAATATATTGTTAACCGAAAAAAGGATGAACGCTCTATTAGTCAAGTGGGCGTTAAAAACAATCATTGACATTGACATTTCACAGCCCTCCGCACATGAATGTAACGAACTACAGACACATAGCAGCACTGAGCAGCGACTGAGGCCATCGGCTAAAAAACAATTATTTTAAACACGATCAAATCAAATTTAAAAAACCAATACTGGTCACACATTTGCTTTATTCTTAACTTTTTTCATCACGCTTATAACAAATTTTTGAAAAATTTCTTTGTTATTTTATACTTTCGCGGTCTCCTTTTTTTGGGTCCAGAATCAAAAATTATCCGATTTCGATATTTTTTTTAAATCTTCGTTTTCACGGCGGAGTTATGAACAAATTCACGAGGATAAAAAAAAATGAAAACGTTTAATTGTTGATAATGTTTTGCAAAGTAATCGAATGAAGTTGCCTTATAAACAAATAAACAAATCAATAAAAAAATGTTGATTTTTCATATTTCTATTAAATTTCAGAATGAGTACCTAAGTTTCTTAATATTTTCGTAGATGCTTCATTCGGAAAATGAGTTTTTCAGACTTTAAAAGTAATCAAAAAATCACGTACAGCAGCGAGCGAAGCGAGCCGAAATTTTTTTTGGCAAATGGGGTGTGAAAATAAAAAAATTCGCGCGAATTTTTTTTATTTTCACACCCCAAATTGTTTCTCTGTTTGCCAAAAAAAAAAAATCTGCTCTTAGTACGCGATTTTCTTATTACTTCAGAGTTCAAAGGAGTCTAGAAAACTAGTTTTCCGAACGAAGCATCTATGAAAATTATTTGGTGGAACACAATTCTCAAACCTCAGTGAAATTAATATTGTTAACACATGATGGCTGACCAAGAAAACAGAGAAATTTTAAAAGAAAATTTTCAGCGCTCGCTAAGAGTGAGATCTCTTGTTCCATTTTAGAAATATCTGAGGTCCCTGAGATCTTGATGAGATTTTGTTAGGTAATTACTTGCTGCTAACTTTGCTTCAAAGCTCAAAGCATTTTATGGCATCAGTTCTCATTTGAATGTGAACTTACCCCATATGGCGTAAGTTCTCATTCAAGTGATGGCTTTAGTTCTCATGCGACTGTGAATTAAGGCCATAATCGGATTATGGCGTTAGTTCACAGTCGAATGAGAACTAAGGCCGTTATGGCCTTCGTTCACGGCACCAAATATAATACTTTAGAGTGCTTGAGATATCATGGATATCAATGAAAGAATTAAATGATTTTAAATGATAAAACTATCACAATTTTTAAGGCTGAAAAAGTAGCAATTCGAGGTATTAAAAATTCAGGACTTTTATAACAAAATGGAATGAAATTTGATCACAACAGTATCACAACTTTTAATGGTACAAATATCATGATTTCAATGTTGAAAAATACTATGAGTTTTCATTTTGAATATATCGTCGCTTGAAAAGCAAAGTGACATACATAAGTCAAAATTTGGCGATTTTGAGTTAAGTATACAGAAAGAATGGCAAAACAAAATATTATTTGTCTATCAAACCGTCATAAGTTGGTATAGTGATTAAACTGACAGAACGAGGGCGTAAGTGACGTTTGAATTAAAGGTAACATCCCTGGTATTCTTTCCAGCAAAATGACTTAAACACAAAAATGTCAGGCTGCTGGGACATTTTGCTCGATAAAAATATTTAATCGTGATATATAAGCTTCTGGAAAAGTGACACTTTTTGTTTTATGTCATTTTGATGCTGAAATAAAAAACGACACTTTTTCATACATTTTCGGATTTTCTTTTCTTTATAAGATATTTTGATGCAAAACGACACAAGTCTATCACTTTTTTTTTTAAACGGTTTTTTTTTTTTTGAAAAACTTTAATAAACAACTCGAAAGAAGACAAAAAAATAATACTTTTTTACTCTACAACTTTTTGGTTTTCACTGAAATTCATAATAGCCCAGGAGCCCCCATACAAGAATTTCCCGTCATCGCGCCCATTAAAACTTTTAATGAGGAATTAAAGTTAAAGCCAAGACGAATAAGATTCGCTTGGTCGGCGTGAATTGAGTTAGCCGGAAAGGCCGCGCATACCTGTTGCAATGTGGTGAAATTTCTCCATTATGACGGATTCTATTTTTGTTTCTTTCATTAAATGCGTCCTAGTGTTAGATGTAGAAATACCTTGGTTTGTTTGCTATCAAGATGCCGAAAGTATTGCGCAAACCAGATTTTTTATAAACGAAACTACTGTAGTTTGTAATAAAAACACAGTGTTTTAGGGCATAATAAAACCTTGTTTGCGCAGAACTTTCGGCAGCTTGAAAGCAAGCAAACCAAGGTATTTCTACATCTATCATAAGGACGCGTGTATTGAAAGAAACAGAAATGGAATCCGTGATGATGGAGACATTTCACAGTCATTTACCAAATTGCAACAGGTATGGGGGCTCCCCACCTATACCTAAATTGAATTTTTTAAGTAACGAAAAATTTCAAATAGCTTTCCTGAAAATTTAAGAATTTTGACTTATGTCACTTTGCTTTTTAAGCGACGATATGTATATCACAATTTGTAATCAAAAAATATTACGATCTTTAATTTCACGGTCGAAAGGATAAAATTATCATACTTTTTGACGGTAAAACATCATGATTCTTAAAGATAAGAATTTAAATGATTTTTAAAATATGTTCATTTTCGTAATAGAAAATCCTGCATCATAAAGAATCAAAAAGAAAACAAGATTTTTGATGATAAAAAAAAATTATGAAAATCTCACTTTACCAATTAGTGATTTATCATGATAAAAATCAACATTTTTTAAGATCTTTAATCCTGATTTTTTATGAAAGTACAATGATCTTTCGTGTAACGGATATCACGAATTTTTGTAACTTAGTTCTCCATGATTTAAAAATGATATGTCCATGATATTTGATGACGGAAATTGTTGACTTTTCAAGATGATTAAGTTAAGATATTTTACCATTTATTAAAATGTTCTTTTACTTCTTAAGACAAACATCTTCCAAGATAAACTAAACAATGGTATGTTCTTAATTCCGACATATCACAAGTTCCATTTGCTTCTAGAGTACTCATCTATTCTATTACCCAAGTCTGGTAACAAAAACATTGACTTAAATTGGATTTGTCTTGAAAAAACCCAATTTATTTGCTGTCTACTTTTTTTCCTTCTCAACTTAACAAGCTACTCTCGCTTTTCCAGTGTCTTACCCACTCCTCTAAAATTCACTGTAGTTGTATAAATATCTTAAAATCCTAAACGCGTCTCTGGATATTGTTATTCAAAACAAGTGGTCCGCACTTAAAAGTTCTTACGACCGAAAGTGTCTAACATAAATGTCATTGAATGAGCCTAAGGAAAAGATAATACAAATTCTTTTCTCGTTTTCTGGGAGTATTTTTGAATTTTTTTTTTAAAGGAATAATACTCAAATCAAAGAGTCCTTGCAAGAAATTATATTCTCAGTCTCCAATGTCGTTTGGTCTTCTCTGCCGGTTTTTCTCGTGATTTTGTGTTAGAAAAGTTTAATTAAGAAACAAAAAAAAGTCTTAAGCGTATCACGTTGGCGGCGGTGGTGGTATTCTTCTATTTTACACGATTTAGATTCAAAGAATTGATTAAAATTGTTCGAAATAGGATTCACATGCCCTTTTCATTGGAATTAAATTGCGTCAGAGTTTCAAATTTTCCAAGAGGCATCTTCAATGTCACATTTCTGCTAACGTTTGCTTCGATTTAGTTCTCTCAGGGATTTGAGGAATAGTATCTAATGAAAAAAAAAAGAATTGAACTTGTGAATTTTCTTAAAGTAGCAGATTGGGTTTGGAGTTGCCTCTTGATAGAATTCCCGCAGAAGAAAATAAATTACTAAACAGCAAACATCAGATCTTAAAACCTTTCTAGAGCACGCCAATATAGGTACCGCTAATCGAACAACCTACCCACCGCCGCACCGCCGCGCCGACCGTCCGTCGTCGTAAGAAAATTTCCCCACAAAACTACCTCATAAATGATTCTGTCACTTTTCCATATCATAACATTATTTTTATTCGCCTCATTGTGTTGTTTTAACACAAAAAACCAACCTCGCATTCGCATTCCACTATAACCCTAAAAAAGCACCAGCAGTATCCAGGTCCAGAAAATCGAGCATCTGCCATCTGCTGTCGCTCCCTCACAACAAGATCTTTTGCATAAATCATCTCCAACTAACTAAACTCTCCTCTGTTTCAATATTCTTTTGCGGCTGCTGTCATATCCTCCAAGGCTCCAAGCGAATAACTGAAGCCGAAACAAGGTAGAAAACGAGCAACAGCACAAGGGCTACGGCCTACTGCCTGTCTTTGCTTGGCCTTTCTGCCAGCGAACAGATAAAGTCAACGAAAATAAGATGAAATATTTAATATTGATTTCATTTATTATGCATCATTAGGTGTATCTATCGATCTCTGAGAATATTGCAACTGATTTATTATCAATTTTGCGTCTTGTGTCGAAGAAGCTCCTCGCAACTCAAGAAACTGCGAGAGGAACTCCCAAGAGGCCAAAATACAGGATGTGTAGCTAATGTTGCCTATCTGTCTTCCGCATCCTCTTTCAATAAATATGTGTGTATGTATTTTGTGTATCAACAAGCACTTTCAATGTTGTCGTCATCGTCGGATCGTCATCGATCGGTCGTCGCATTAGGGTTTGTGCGAGAGGTGCTGTATTATGGGGTGATTGAATTGATAGCATAACTTATAGCATTTATATCTACAAATTTCATAAATTGTAATGGGTATTGATACCCATGCTATTGCCTGTAAGCTGTAATATTTATTCGCATCATCTTCTGGACTATATACACCGCCCGCGCACTCAAATTCGACAAGCTCTAGCAACTTGAACGATACGACTACTAGAGGACAAGGACATCGATAACATGCCAAGATGATGACGACTCTGATGATGGTGATTGTGACTTTGATGACGATGACAAAAGACACGAAGCCGATGCCGATAAGACACGTTTACGATCCAAGTTACTTGATGTTTATGTTGTTGTAATTGTTGCAAATTTTCTTGTTGTTATTGAGGTTAAACGTAACCTTAACTCAAGTTAGCAATTATGCAAATTGTCGCTTAGTAGTTTGAAATATAATTTGCCAAAATCAGCCCGTTGTAGGTTTATCGTAGGGGCAATTATGCATGGAGTTGTATGTTGGGAGTCTTTGCAGGGCTTATTGCAAAATGCAAGATTGCCAATTATTGTCGTTGCCTTAATGTTGGTAGTAGGAATTTGTAATGTGTAGGTTTAGTTACTGTTTTCCATACCAGTAGTTCCGTGATGGAAAGCTAAATTAAAGTAAATAATTTGTTAATTTCATAATTAAATATTTAGGATAAAGTCGAAATAGGTAAGGTTTCTTTAGACAAATGGATAATTCATAATGTAAACAAGTTTTAAGGCAATTGTTTCTTAAAGCACCTCGTTTTCCAATTAATAGAAATTTGTTGACCGATTTAACAGGGCCTTATGATAAAATATGTATGTATTCCCAGCTCCGAATTTTTCAAGCAGAAATACAATAGGTCCTAAATCAGATTCATTAAAATATACTCGATATTTGTAAACGAGGGCGATGCGTTCGGATTGAAGATCCAGGGTAAAAGAGAAAGAGTTTGAAATGAAAGCGACTAGATCCCTTAACTTCTCGTATTAAACTCCACATGGATGATCGCAGGCATGTTATCCAATCAAATATAAGGTGCTTAATCGTTGAATGTTTTCTTCATTTTTATGAAACTGTATTTGGTAACATTTAATTAGGTATGAAATACCATTATAAGCAATGCTGTATTACACGGCGTATACGTATCTTTTTTTTCTACTAAACCTGTGTATTACTATCGTTTTATCTTTTGTACGTGCTTCATTGTATAAAGCCGGTTAATAGTTGTACCGCACAACTGGCCTCGCAGAAATTTATTTGAATGAAGAGGTCCACTTTGCACACCTCGAGAAAGCGTACTTTTGAGGGGTTTAAGTCACAGCATCGCTGCTGGCTCACGTATATCGAATTAGAAGGAGACTCTATTCAAAAATAAATCACCACTTCTTCATATTATAAAAAAGCAGTTCACTTACATATATTTCAATTGCTAAGTTTTTTTTCCAAATCTAGCAGCATAACAAAAATGTGTTAATAATCAGAATCACAGTAATTGGTCATGAAACGTATTCCCTTGAAACCAATGTTTTTTTTTTATTTATCCAAACAAAACATACAATTTTCCAAGACATCCACAAAGCAACCGATTCATTACCTATTATAATTACTTATTTGTCTAATTGCCGAGCAAATCTTAGCAACTTGAAGATTAATTAAGGCTCTGTTCTACTTGGTGGCTCCTTCTGTTGCTATTGCAACATTGAGATTTTAGAGTTCCTGGTGATGATGTTGATGTGCGACTTGGCCGAGCAAGTTGTCCTTAAATATTATGTTTTCTATAATCCTTCTGGTTCACCTCTCAATTCTCTAAATCATTGTCATTTCCGTTTTCATTTTCCTCTGCCTAATGAACGCAATGTTCTTGTCATCATCATCGTCATCATGCTTTTTGTATACTTTTCACCAGCCCTCAAGATATGTAGCTACTAGAAAGGAAATAAACTTCGAGGACGACTGCGATGAGGATGACAATGAACACGCGATGCGATGTATTCCAGGATGATCCTGTTTTTCAATTTTTTTTTTTGGTTTTAATTCTGCTGCCATTTTCGTTTTGTGGATTTAAGTTGGTAGATTTCCATTCGTATGTGTTCCCTGTCAAATAAAACACCCAGAGCCCAACCATGGTAACAATGATTCTTTTGTCCTGTGCGGCAGTGTTTGCTTTCAACTATAATAATAATGTTTGTGCATGAACAATGAAGAGGATTCTCCTGCTCAAGCTTCAGCTTCGTGTCGCCCGTCCTATTTGTCTGTTAAGCTATTTCTCTTTATACAAGCTTTGATGGCAGAGTGGGGGAGCTTGTTTGAAGGAGTTTAAAATGAAGAAATCCAGAGACGAATGGCTGTTATATTTTTGTATGAACATCACATCGTCGAATAAAATGACAGGAGCTTTGTGTAATGTTTTGTTTCAATGATGTCTGAAAATCAGTTGAGACTGCGAGTAGTCGACTACTGTGAGAAAGCATCGTTATTCTTTTGTAGGATTAATGTTGTCATCGTTGGAATCCGTTGAAGTGGAAGCTGTGAGTCAACGCCTTGTGCAAGTAATATTACCGATACGACCTAAATGAGCAGCACCGTGAGAACGTGGCGATGACGAAGCGTGCCAAACCACAAAGACATCTTTGTGGGTTGTGTGGGTTATAAAGTGACAAAATATCAACGCCAATTTAAGGTTCATGCAACCATTTTATGTTTTCAAATGATAATACTTGATTTTGTTCGCTTTGTTTGCTTTCTTTGCTCATGTAATTTAAAGTATGATTGGTGTCCTTGCAGGAGGTTTTTTTTTTGTTAAAGAGGAAGTTTACTAATTTAAATTTGGAATTGGATGTTACTGTTTTGTTTAAAGATCCACAGTCTTTGCTCTACATGATTTCATCCTATTTGGAGAAATCGTTAAACCAAAATTCGTTTCGAATATTTTCATTTAATGCCATTGCCTCACATTTGAATATCCTTATCCTTGTTTAATGAAAAATTATTCGTTATTTAAGGATTTTCAGATTCACTGTCGTTGTTGGTTTGGTAAAAAGACTTTTCTCTGTCAAACAAGGTTTTTGAACGCGATTTTTAACCTAATACTTTCAATTTAGCTCAAGGGCCGATGCGAGCATTGAATATTGCAAATTCACGCTCTTTTTGTCAGTGGTCACTTTTTCCTTTATCTCGTTGGAAATTAAAACAAACTACAAAAATGTCTGTTAATTCTTCTTTTATTTTATTTATCACAAAAATAAAATTAATGGTTTATTTGACCCTCTTATATAGCCATGGATTAAGCATAAAACAAACAACTATCCTTTTTTGACCGAGCGAAGACGACAATCAAGCAAAAAATTCCCACAGACTAAAGTGCTCCATTTACGGAAGCAATTTATGCTAACGACAAATCTCCGTAAAGGTTCAATGTTTGTTTTCAGAAAGCCCAATAAATGCCATTCACGATGGTGTATCGCGTGCAGTATCCTTGATCGCAACGCAAACCACAAAAGAGCACACACACATGATGCGATAAAATCGCGCATTCATTTTCATTGTAATTCTGTGAGTTTTATAGCGCAAGTATATCGAGCTCGAACATAATGGGACCCGGACCGTGCGTTTAACGTCCCAAAGAGGCTTTTCATAAAAATCATATTTGTATTTAACGGTGGTTGTTTCTTGTTTTTCTTTTTTTTGTAAGGCCTTCAGGCCTATTAGGCCAACCACAAACCGAAGCGGACAAAACGTTCGCTTGTCGCAAGACAAAATGTCGTGTCGTAATCCACCCCACACCGAGGACGACACGGACAAAACATTTTGTCGTTGTCGCACTCGGTGTGTTTTGCCAGCGGACAAACAAAGAAAACATCCACACAAACATCCACACAAAAGAAATCTCTACGTTTTTCTTAATTCTTCTTGTTCTTAATTCTTTTTACCATTACAACAACATCCATACCAAATTGAACAAAATACAACAAGAAATATCGCAATAAAATACAAATCCAACTATGAGCAACCGACATGTCCGTTTGTCGAAATCTGTTTGTTTGTCTTGTTCGCTTTGGTGTGTGGTTCTTCATAAGACGGTGTGTACTTTCAGGCTTAAACATTTTGTCCGGGACATTTTGTCTTCTTTGGTGTGGTTTGCTCCTATACAACCCCATGTATTTACTGCAACCGACGGACGGACACGACTTTTTGTCGTGTCGTGTCTTGTTCGGTGTGTGTTGCCTCGTAAGAGCAATGGACTTGTGTCCGCGACATTTTGTCGAAAGACAAAAAGTTCGTCTGTCCGCTTTGGTGTGTTTTTAGCCTTAGTCTGTGTTTATAGTGTGGACTGTGCAGTGCAACTAGATTGCTGCTGTTTCATTTCGTGCGTCCGTGTTGTCGTCGCTGTTATTATAATTTATTCGAGAATTTTAATAACTACTCTCATGAATTAAACATTATTATTTTTAAATTCGAATCCAAATGCTATGTGGCAGAGTTGCACCACAAAGTAAACCGATACGGACTTGCCAAACGACGAAAAATCATCATCATCAACATTTGAGGCGAGTTGAAAATAAATACAACAAACTATTTGCTTGCACTTTGTTGTTTAACTACGAGTATGACGAAGAACGACAGCCAACGGCGATGGCGATGACGATGTCACAAGCCTTTAGAGAGGCAAAACGATGAAATAAAAATTCTGGACAAATGCGAGACAATAACGTGGGAGAAGGATCCATACGTGGTCGCTCTGCCTGTTGACGGTCACCAAGTTACCACTCGTTAGTCTGTTGATAGAGTTGTTGTTTCAATGTTTTTGTTTTTTTGCGTGCTAAAATGACTGTCAAGCCAAATCCGAGCAATGAATGTGGGTTTTGCCATGATGTCGTTGTCCTTCTGTTATACGATCAAGGAATCTCATAAGAAGCAGTGACATGGCCGGCGGCAGTCTGAGTACGTAGGGTGTTTATAATCTGGTTAAAAATGTATTGTTGATACCTTTGGGAAAAAAATTCCTCACAAATTCAGAATTTTAAGAAATCTAAACATTCAGAGGTAACTCAAACCCTGACGGGAGGTTTGTTATTGTTTATGTTTTTGACCAAAATTAATAATTTATTCTGCAATATTAATTCGTGAGAACACAAGTTCCACGGGACCTCAAGTTGAATCAACTTTTTAGAATCTTCGTCGGCTCAACTTGTAGCTTCACTGAGGTCATAAAAAAACAGAAATTCCTATGAAACCGCTCATAATTAAAATTTTACTACTCCAAATGGCATCTCAAATTGCAATTGACGTTAACTTGTTGAGCATTTATTAGTTAACAACTCACTCTATGTTCACATCGTTCGGTGATGTTGTTAAAAAATGTTTTAATTTTGAAACCAAGTATGGTGCAGTCACTTTTTTAATAGAACCACATTTGCGTGAGTAAATAAAATCATGTTCCTGCAGCCATGTTGAGGAATAATAACCATAAAAGCAATTTTTCGAACATACTTGCTAAAGAAGGATTCGACTTCGGCTTTGGTTATTAAATTGCTGATTTTGTATTCATTTTTGGTTGATCTGTTACTGATATGAATATCTTTAATTGATTTGTTTGTGTTTAGAGCGATGATAAGGTGGCTAAACGAAAGAGCTGATGTACGAACTTGTTCTTGACATTTCCGATTTGCGTAAAATTTTATTTTTATGTTAAACTTACTTTAAAATAGATTTTATAAAGTGTGATATCGCACAATTTAGGCGGCATATGCATACATGATTGTTGGCCACCATCTTGTTGAAACCAGAGCTCACCGAGGCCATGGGATTTAATTTCAGTAAGCAGATACTTATGGTGGCGATCCAGTCCAGGTCGGACCAGGGCCTCACCCAACAATCATCTCCAGCCAGCTCGGTCCTTACCAAGCTGTCTCCAGTTTTGCACGCCAAGTTGGTTCAGGTCCTCTACCACCTGTTTGCTCCTTCAGTAAGCAGATGCTGTAAAGAAAAACAAGAGCAGCAAGAGGAGAGTAGCTAGCTACCGAAGAAAACGTAAAAATGAGAAAATGACTCTGCGAAAAAGAAAAGTGTATCCCCAGTTTCTCAGCTCAAAGATCTAGAAGATTTACGTGCCAAGAACAACACCCGACGTTTCTTTTAAAAGACCAAGCAATTAGCTTCTGGTTTCAGAACCGGGGCACAGGCTACTTGAAATAGTGAAGGAAACCTAGCTACCGAAGCAAAGAGAACTGTAGATGTTATGAAGCAGCACTTCCAACGGCTGCTGAATGCGCCTAATGTCGAGCGAGCCAATGACGAGAGAGAAGCAAGACCAGGGTTGGAAAAAAAACATGTTTTTTTTAAAAAGAACAAAACACTATGTTTTTTTTTGTAAACAAAAAAAAACATTTGTTTAAAACAGTTTTATATTCTGTTTTTATTACTTTGTTTAAAACATGTTTTAAACATGTTTTAAACAATTTTTAAACATTATTATAATATAAAAAGAAAAAAATTACTCATCAAAGTTTACTAAATATTTGATCATTTTTATTAAAAGAGGCCGTCCATAAAATACGTTTGCACTTGAGGGAGGGGGTGGGTCATGCTGAGCGTGACGAGATATGACAAGAGGGGAGGAGGGGTCTAGGTCAACGTGACGTTCGCTAAAGTTAGACTTAAAAACCTAAGTTCATTGCCATTTTAAGAAATTAATCCAATAGAGTGCCACTTCATTTTATCTTTTTATTAAAAACAAAAATGGAATTAAAGCAAAAAACATAAGACATAAAAGTTTTTTTTGTAACTAACTAACTAAATTCAGTTTACTTTTTTTATATTTTTTATTTTATTTACATTTTATGTTAAAATACAATTTATTTTTTATGTTTTGAAATTTGTGTTCTATCAATTAAATTTTTTTTTTAAGGGGGGAGGGTCTTTGTTTTGTGACGTAATATTTTAGGGGGGTACAGCAAGTGTGACAAAACGTGACACCGGGGGGGTGGAGGGGGTCAAAACAGCTAAATTCAGCGTGACGTAGATTATAGACAGCCCCAAAGAAGTAATCATAATTCAATCATAACAAAAAATATAATAACTACAAAAAAAATCGTTGTAATGTAATGGACAAGCTACAGTTATTTTGGACCAACCGACCGACGTTGGTGGTCTAAAACTATAGACTATGGGTTCTCTTTCTCTCCTAAAGGTAGCCCTAAACGACAAACATGATCGCCGAACATGCTCGTGCGCGGTATTAATTCGTCGTGTAGGGGATGGTTTGCGAACTGTTCGCTGTTGGCAAAAATTTTCGATTTTCTAGTGTTTGTCCGTTTGGTTGTTTGCCATGTAGGGAGATGTTCGCGAACAAATCTCATTTTTTCTATAAGATAACCATAAGCGCAATGACTTGCTTCTCTTTTTGACACATCCTCACACTTTCAAGAATCAACATGAAATTATATTTTCCAATTATGTTTTTGCCGTGTAAAGATAACGAATAACGCAAACGAGCATGCAAAAAAAACGTAAAATCAAAGTAAGGTGGTGTGTGATGTGTTTTGCAAGAAAACAACCAACTTTAAAACGTCGGATGAGCAATGATATTACTTGTTTTTTTTATGTGTTTTAAACAGTTTAAAACAGTTTTAAACAGTTTATGTTTTAAACAAAATGTTTTTTTTATGTCGTGTTTTAAACAGTGTTTTAAACATTTGTTTAAAACAAATGTTTAAAACATTGCCAACCCTGAGCAAGACCAGTCAATGGCTGGACATTAAACAATTGACAATTCAACTCTGACATTCGTCCAGTTTTATTTATAAAAAAACGCTAAGGAGTGTTCACGGATTCCACCATGGTCTTCTGGTGTGTCTAGTGAAAAACTTTTTTGCTTAATACCGACATTTTCGTGTGAGTAATGTACATATATTATTGTCAAACATATATTTTCTAAACGACCACCAACGATCTCTTAGTCATTCACACTTACACCAGAGATTTATTTGTCTACATTTCCTTGACGCCATAACTCAACAACAAAGAATTGGTAAAACAAGAAAAACACAAAGCAATAAATTATTTCGATATCATTTCACAGTCACACTTTACAACTTGTCAATTCGAAAGAAACATTTTTATTTGATTAATGTCATTTTTATGGACTTTAAGTCTGCCTGGAAGGTAATTTTAAATTCAAATTAAATTCTCTATTCTTTCTTCATCCACTTTTGTCGTATAAAACTCACTCTCATCTATGTACCTACAAATTAAAACAAAAAAGACAAAAAAAACTCCTGACCATTGAACATTCAAGTTCAGCGCTTTCCATTTCAGGATTTCAGCCACGTAAGCACGTTAACCCTCATTGACTCTGTGTGCTCTTCTCTTTGATCCTCCAAAGTCTATTCCTCCCCCGCATGACGAAATTACAATTATTTGCCCTTTAAATAGTCAATTTTATCTATTGATTCCATTCTCACACTTTTCCAGCAAAAGAGACCATCCGAGTGTGTTGATTCTTGATTCTCTCCTCCTAATCCCAGTAATTATCTTCTTTGTCCTATGATCGCTTTTGCGTTCTTTCATTGTGTGTTCTTCCGCTTTTCAATTGGAAATCATCTCGATAAACGAGTAAATTTCAATCTGATAACCGCAATACCTACACTGGCTGGCGCTTGCTGCTGTCCGAAATCCTTGTTAGTCATAGTGTTCTGCAATTACAAACAAAAAGATTTTCTAGTAGCAGTAGTTTATGGGCGAGTGTGTGTGTGGGTAGAAGCCATCCAGTATTGAACGTTTCGGGAAGATTAATTACATTGACTATATCAAGACGATGCCAGAGTGAGTTCCAGAGATTCACAGACTGAAGACACCAATCTAAACCACTGCGTCCGCAATAAAGACACTTTCCGCTTAGATAAAGTATCCATGCAGTCATCCAGTTAGACAATCTTAATCTTACATCTTTCTGCACAAAAGAGCCAGAAAACCAACAGACAATAACAAAATGTGAAATAAAATAAAATTGTATTTTTCAAGATTTTCACATTTTCCAGGATGGTCATTTTTGAACTGCATTATAAGCGTGTGTGAATGTTGAGCTGCAGATATATATACGACAAGCCAAAAGATCGTGCGAGGATTTTCTTTTTGTGAAGAATTTTGTCATTTCCTAAGTCGCTGGAGCTCAAAATCTGATATGGAGTTGAGTTGAGACAGCAGAAGTGATGAAAGTCAAAAACTAAATGAGATTTTTCTTATGTTCTCTACTACCAGTTTAAAAATAGACATTCGGAGTGAATTTAGCTTTTAATGGATCAGTGAAATTGGTGGGATTGCGAACAGGAAACAGTATGGTATGGTGGTCATAGATGATTTTCAACGCTCAAATGACTTTGAATCAGAGCAAGTAAAAATAAGTGCAGTTTAAAACTTTTAAATTGGAAAAAGAGACACATCAAATTGCGATGTTCGAATTCAGTAGACACTTAGGTTAGTAATGATGATATTATGTTGTTTGTCTCCATGTTTTCTGTTTTATGTATTTATGTTTATTTTTTAAATAAAAAAGCAGATTGTTTTATTTTAAAAATTAACAATTTATTTAAACTTTTTATTACAATTAATACTATTTTAACAAGATCAGCGACGCGTTTCAGAACTCTTGTTCCATCATCGGGCTACAATCTCCTTTTTTATTTAAAAAATAAACATAAATACTTAGAATAGGTTAGGTTGGATTGGCTGTCTAGTTGTTATTGACTCACTTAGACCTCAAAGATACATTGGAGAGTAATGAACTTAAACACACCATTTCGTACTTTTAATGATGTTAGAGAGACATTTTGTGACGATCGAAGAAGGGATTACCAAGATAGTTATTCCTTCTATTGGAGAGTGCCGGACATGTACAGAGAAGGTGTTGGACTGTTTCTTCTTCCTCCTCGTCCATGCAGCTTCTACAGAAGTCATTTGTGTAGACCCCTAGCCTCAGGTCAGTAGATACTTACATTCCAAAGATCTTTTTCTACAAAAAATGTGCACTCTGAACCTCAATGAAACATAACCTTTAGTTAAAATTCCCAAAATCAAGGTGTGTAGCATTAATAACTAATTACTTGAGTCTTCTTTGACTTTTAAGCGATAAGATAGAATACCCAACATCTTTTCCGATATGAACCAAGGAAATGAAGAGTTATTCCATCTTGGCAACTTTTTTAAACAAAAAGATAAAACATGTATCTTAAATAAAAGCAATAAATCCTTGACATGTTTTCAACCCGCGCGCGTGAAAAGCACACCATTGAGGATTACCTACAATAAAAACACACAAAAAACAGCGATAACACATTTTTCAAAGGCGTATTTAACCCGTGTAGTTATCGTTGTAGTCGTTAATTAATGCCCATACGTTGGTTTTGTTTTGTTTTTTGTTGTTTTTTCGTTCTTTCAATCTTAATGCATAATTCATTATTTATTTAAAATGAAAATTTACGTTTCGTGTTTTGTGAATTATGAAATTGCTTTTTGAATCAAGTCAAATTAGGCGCTTGAGGCCAGGTTAACACCATCACATGCTCAAAGGGTTTTTAATTGGATTCGCTGTTTTTTTTCGTTGGATTGGCACCCAAATGTTTTTATTTGAACGTGACTTTGTAAGTAATTGTTTTTTTTTTTAAGCGATTATAATAATCATTGTGCTTGGTAATTAGCGTTTTCCAAAAATTTTACTTCTCTTAAAAAGTCTTAAAAATTGATGTCAAGGATGTGGCAAAGATAAGGGCACGATTGTTGGTTGAAGAATTTTTGATGAAGTTGTACCCTTTCAAATCAAAATTTAATTAATTCTTAGATTTTGTTGTATATTGACATTTTTCTTTCACTTGAATTCTTATTTGTATTTCAATTTCAGTTTTAATTTCAATTTCAGTTTCAATTTCAATTTATTTTCAATTTCAATTTCGATTTCAATTTCAATTTCAATTTCCATTTTAATTTCAGTTTTAATTTTAATTTCAGTTTTAATTTCAATTTCAACTGCAACTTAAGGTTCAATTGTAATTTAAATTTCAATTTCAATTTCGATCTCAATTTCAATTTCAATTTGAACTTCAACTTCAATTTCGATTTCAATTTTTATTTAGATTTAGATTTTAATTTCAATTTTAATTTCAGTTTCAATTTTAATTCTAATTTCAAATATATCAGTTGCATTTAATGAGCTTACAGTATTCCCGAATCCAAGTACCTCTGATTTCTTGTACTTCAAATTGTCACAGTACCATGTAGTGTTGATTCATAAAAAAATCTCTTAATTGAATAAATAAATCAAGGGAAATAACGACAACAACTGATACGCACACATAGCGAGTTCAGCGATTAAGGATAGATAATGAGCCCAAAATTCAACGAATTGCCGACAATTAATTTCGTAAACACCCCATCAAAGTTTATTAATAACCATTATTATTTCTCTCGCGCAGTACACTTAATTACACGTTCAAGAGACATTCCACAATTTCTACACCCTTATCCGAGCTATCCTTTGAATATTGACCTCCCTCCATCCTTCCCCCCATCTGCATCTTCCCCTCGAGTTCTTAATATTTCACTTCGTACATTTTGTATATTGCATCACCATAATCATCATCCTTATAAGCCACACTCACGCACACACATAAAACAATTACAAAAAAAGTGCAAAACTAATTAGCACAATTTCAGTTTAAGAATTTTCCAACAGTGTGAATCGTTCTGCAAGGTTTTCCGCTCCATACTAATGCGTACAATTATTTTGCACTTTTGATCCTGAAATTTTAACATACAAACAAACACACACACGCGGACACACGACGAACTTCTGATAAGGTCGAAAATGGGGTCGCACAAAGCAATCCTTTGCTTTTCAAAAGACATTGTAAGCCGGATTACAAGAAAAATTATAAGAAAAATAAAATAAAAATTACTATATCGTTGCATTTGCTTATGTTGGTACCTTTGTACACAAGGTGAAAGTAACCTTTCTTTGAGAGGCTTCCTTCAATGGTTTAACATTACAACAAGGGCACGTTGCCGCCACCGAAACTCCTTTTTTCTTATTTAAATGCCAAAGCACACAGGTTAAACGCAAATAGACAGTTGTTTTTAATTATTATTTAACGCATTCAGGACTTAGAGCCTTTTGACTTCAACAAAAGAAAAAAACAACTACACACAGCCACAGGCTATTAAGGTAATCATCTTGAAAGGGGTGAATTTTGTTAGTGTGTGCGTTTGACTGTTTATAGGTGTAATAGGATAAGCACTTCGAGACTTGAAATGGCTGTTTTAAAGTTAAGTACTTGTTTTAATGGCTAATTTCTGTTTGGTATACATGCAAGGAGCTGACTAGTGGAATGTAACTTAAGTAAAATAAATCAATTTGATGTCGCTCTTTTTTGCGCATTCTCCTCCCGATATGGTTAGCAGCCCTGAAGTCATAAAGAGTAAATTTAAATATTGCTGAATATTTTGATAAAGTTATTACCAACCTACTAAAACATTATTTCAGAAAATTTAGAAGGAATTTTAAATTTAATGAATTGGTCACTGGAGCGGATACTTGCTTTTTTTACATTCATATGCTTTACGCATCAAATTATTTGATTGTACGATAATTAATTTGAAGAACGAAGATGATTTTATTTTCGACTTTTATCACCAACATTTGATGGTTTTTTTTTGCACACGGAAAAGTCGGGAAATTGGAAAAATTGAAAATTCACTTTTTGTGAGGTATTTTTTGCTCAAATGCTTCGGAATGATTTTTCAAAAGAAAAAAAAAAAGAAAAACGGCATCTTCGAATTTCATACATGAAATTGACGAAGAGATGCTCATCGAGGAGCCAGTTGTAAATTTATAGAGTGCGTGCGCTTATGTTCGCCAATCTGAATTCTATGAATTCGACCGCGATGTGCAATGGAAACATGGCTATGATCGAGATGCTCTGAAAGAGTCCGAACAAAAAACTTGTACCATGTGTGTCAAAGTGTTTGCCTATGTAACGAGGGGCTTTTACTTTGTTGATGCTCCCGACAGGAAGCAAATCACTTGTCAATTTGCCATTTCTGGCAAGAATTCGGAAAAAATATCAAATTTTGATGGCCTTAACAACCTATGTCCAATGTCCATAAAGGGTTACATAGATTTTGTTCGTACGCAAGTGGAAGTCAATTCAAATTCAGGATTTCACAAAAGTAAATTGGCGGAGCGGTTCCCTTTCAATTGCTTTTTTTATTGAAAGATTAAACAATTCAATTAAAAATTAACATAATCAAGCTCCCGATTCATTCGACAAGTCAAGCGAAGCGTCTTTTGTTCAGTAAAATATTTTGCAGAACTCTTATCCGGATTGATTGGCTGAGCCAATGGCAGCTTGAGTCTATACACCGGCGTAGCCAGGTCGATTTCTTTTTCATTCACTGAAATATCCATACGATCTACTTCAACTGTTTCCTCTGGCAATTTAATTTCTATAATCATGTCTTCACAGCTGCTAGAGGCACTCGTCCTATTGCTCATCTGCAAGACAAACAGAAAAATCAATAAATAACTTAACCCAAATAGACGTCAAAATTTCACCTGAAGATACACATCCTCCGTTCCAATTGACTGCTTATAGGTGATTGAATATTCTGGTCTTTTTCGAGTGTCTAAGATTTCTTTGTCTTCCTTTTCCTGAGCATCCAACCATTCATCAATCGTTATGTCCTTTTTCGGTTCCGTTTCAGGTGTTCTTCTGCTGGTTTCTTGGCTGCTGCGTTGGATTGGGGCTTTGGTCCGAAACTAGCTGGGCCTTCAATAAAGGAAGTATAGTATTCATGAAAAGCGTAGTGCATTGCTCTTAACTCACCTAATTGTTTTTTCTTTGATTGCTGCTCATCTTCTGAATCCGAACTGTTATCGTTGTTTCCATTATTACTAAGAAGTTTTTGGAGCAACACAATGTTTTCAGCATTCTCAAACAGGGACATTTCTGTTATGAACTCGTTTCTCAATAAAAGTGGTGAAAATTATACAAAAACTACACATTCGATCGATTAAACAAGCAATTGACGTTTTTGACCTGGCAACCTTTCAAAGAACTTCGTTCTTTCTTAGTAACGCCTTTCCAGGGGTTTTCTATCTTTCGTAATAGTCGTTTTACGACTTATTGCACTTGGTGCTTCATACAATGCTCGATAGGATCAGAAAGCGAAAAATGCAATTTCCAATTCATCATTTATTAAACAGCAAAATTTATCTCTTTTGACACAAAAAACAGTCAAAAGTGCCCAAAGCCAAGTGCACGAACATACAAAATGATGCAGAATACCAACGACTTAAAGTAATTGCCCATTGTAAATAATTTTTACACTTCTTTTTGTCTGATGTGTACAAAAATTTGAATTGTTTCCAACTGAGCAATCACAACAAGTTGCCAAACAAATACATTCACGAAACACATTCGAGCATAACGACTTTATTAACTGGAAAACAGTTCCTAACATTTTACATCAAACAAAAGCCTTTCAACATGCTACAACCAGTTCCATTCCACTTGCAACATTTTGCGAAAATTGAAAATTCACTTTCTGTCTCTCTTTGTGTGCACTGTACGACGACTGTGTAATTAATTAAAATTTAAAAGGTAGCTTGTGTAGTAGGTGGGCTCTCTCTCTCTCCCTTTCCCCCCGTAGGATGTGTGCACACTTATTTGGTAAATATCCTTGTTGTCTTACATTTTGATGAATTCTGTTACCTGAATGGATTCAGATTCCAACAGTGTTTTAATATTGAATTGAGAATACCGACATGACAACGACGACGACACGGCACTGATAATGTCAGTGTTGTTTTTAGTTTTGAGTTACAAGAAAAATGCAACCGGATGTGGTTTGTGGCAGTAGTAGCGTTGCAGGATTCGTTTGTTTGTTTACACATATTCGTTTAAAGCCTTGTCTTCTATGAAACGGAACCGAATATATTGTAGGAGCAATGAGGTGGAGCTTCTTGTCTGCCAACGAGTTTTTGAATTGTTATATTTGCTTGCATATCACTTTGCTGCAAATGTCAAAAGTCTTGTTTTCGAGATGCAAAAGAAAATAATAAACAGACAAAGTATTATTTGGTCGGATCTTAACCTCCGGTATATCATAATACTCGTAATATTTAATCTGAATGAGTTAAGGCAATCAAAGTGAATGAAAAATGAGTTATGTCTTATGTGTCTAGGAATTTAATTTTCTGGAGCTTGATTTAGATAGCCCAGATGCCAAGAGCCAAAGCATTTATTTGTTTGAAGTTGCAGTTGCAATTATGAGTGTTAACGTAAAATTAAGCAATTAGGGTTAGGGGCTTGATAGCTATCAAGAATATTATATCAAGGGAAACTATGTACTCGAAATCATGATGGAAGTTTGTTTTCTTATTCGTTTGTTTATTAAAATTCTTCTGAATGAATTGTGATAAGATAGAAGATTATGTCTATACAGACATTTCGAATAATTTTGACCAGTTGTCCCTAGCCATTTGAACGTTTTTCTCCTTTCATCATTATATAAAATTCAAAAATTGTAAACGTTTCTAGATCATTTCTTTCTAAATCTGGTGTCCCTCAAGGTAGCCATTTAGGACCCCTACTTTTTACGTTGGGTGTTAACTGTGAACAAACTCCACTGAGGTTGAAGTGAATGAGTCAGTGATGTCTGATGTGTCTATCACCAATCATTCTTAATCCTTTTCTTTCTACAATCCAAGAGGCTAAAGTATGTGACAAGAGATGGGAGTTGTACTCGGCTTTATGTTTCATAGATAGTACTCAGATTAGAGTGGGAGCAAAATGTCTTGCATTGCCTTAAAAAATCCAAACATCTTGCGGCATTTTCGGAGACATCGCATATGTGATCGTTCTACAAGAGGTGGTCAGTGCACATTCCGACAAGTTCGACATGTTCGGTCACAGTGATAGCTCCCTTTAATGATTCAAGAGAGCATTGGGTTTTCGAAGCATTTAACTCTACGGGTTTGTTATTTCCCATTTCCTAAGCTTAGAGTTTAACAATGGACAAAGAATTCAGGCTGATCGATATAGACAGTATACAACAATCATGTATACATTTTTAAATGAACTTTAAAGTCTCCTGTTTGGGAGGAGAATCAACCGGTTTAAGAGCTAAATCAGCAGAATTTTCTGCGAAAATTAAGAAAGCATGAGGAGTGTGTCTTAGAGCAAATAAGGAGGTTTAGAACAAAAGGAGTTAATAAAATCCAGTCGGCGTCTTAAACCCCAAAATATGGAATGTAAGGAACAACTCTCCAAGCTATAAAAGGGCAAAGCGTAGTTCAATGTTAGAGCATCCAACCAACAAAATTTCCTACCTTTCATTTGTGAAGAGATATCGTTAAAAGAGAATCTGATACGAGTAGAACATCATCATTTAATTCCTGACTCTAAAAAAAGCAGTCCCTGCCGGTGCAGGGAATCTGGTCCCGAAGTCAGAAGTCCCAAAAATGGTTTTCGGGACTAATGACCCACTATGGTGGGTCATAAGTGCCGAATTTTATTTTGGGACTACTGTCCCACTCTGGTGGGTCATTAGTCCAGAAATCAAATTTGGGGTTTCTGACCTTCGCGGTTAATTTTAAATATTTTGTAAGCAATACATTGAGTGGACAGTTTTTGGATATTTTCAAAGTTTTTTTGTGCATTATGGTTGAAATACACCTCACGATCTAAGTCTATGTGACGTAAAGGAAACTTTGTCCAATGCAAACGTTCTTCTGAAATTTGATAGATAGATCTGATAGATAGATAAGATAGATAGATAAAATAGATTTATTGAATTATCAAGAAAAAATTTACAAAATCATTGGGGCATATTCATAGACATTTTTAAACTGCTGTTAAGCTGCTATTAACTTAAACTGGAGTTTAAGCTATTCATAGTCACATTTAGTCCTAGGATTAAGCATTAAACTGGAGTCTAACTTTAAACATGGGTGATGCTATGTTTAAGTTGCTACTTTTCTATTAAATCTCAAAATATCATTCACAGCTTTGAATAAATGACTGTTTTTGAAAATGAAATGCATCATTTGGAGATTTAAGTAGTTGGCGGATTTTTTCTGGTGGCAGAAACGCATTTTCTATATGGGATAAAAAAACAGTACATTTCCTTGAGTTGAATTTTCTGAAACTGTCTTTTCTTTTGGTTTCCACAAAAGTTGCATTGCTTGGAATTACGTGTAAACATTTTCAAAAGAGTTGCGTCAACAAGTTTTAATTCCTCTTCACGGTGGTCATTGTCAAATATTGCATTTGCTTTATTAAAAACGATGAACGATTTCTATGAAATAACCATAAGCAGAGCGAATTGCGCTTCTTTTAAACATGTCCTCACACTTCAAAAAATCAAAACGGAATGATTTTTGCCAACTGTGTTCGTCGTGTAGGGAATAACGCAAACCAACATTTTCGACAAGCGGTTTAGGGCTACCTTTGACGGAAGTGAAATTTGACGAAAGCTGGTGATGAGAAGGTGGATTTAAATATCTGTTGGTGTGGATGGGCTTCCTATATACCGTGTGTTCAATGGTTCAATCTTGTTTTTTAATAGCTTTGAAGACTGTAAATGCCAATGAACTTTCAACAACCCCACAGTTGATGCCATTAGTTTTGCATGCTTACAAGAATTATGCAAAAAACAAAGTCACAAAAACAACAAACAATGCAGTTGCAACATCTTGTACCGTCATTAACACTATAGCACAAACACAACGTTACAATCTACAATCGAGAGGAAACAAGAGAAAAAAAAAACAAAATAACATCCACCCACAAGCCATTATTCATCCCATGAACACGATTGGTGTAACCTAAATCGAAACCTCGGGAAATCAACGTCAAATACAAAATTTGATTTAATTAATTTATCGTGGTATATGTCCGATAAGTTTTTCAACATTCACAATTTCATAGTTCCACGGTTTCAAAAAAAAAATAAGTTAAACAGCTGGAGAAATGTTCAGTATTCAAATTCAATTTAGTTTAATTTTCTATTTTATTGAGCAAACACGAATTCATAAATTTATAACCTAGAATTTACTTTCTCTAAAATGTATTTCATTAAACTTTGTTTTTTTATATTAATTTAAACCAGACCAATTCTAAGTCGGTTATTCTAAATCTAAATGTAAAAAATAATGAAACCCAGATGTAAACCTTTTTAAGTCTCAATAAAGTTCCATTCCATTCTATTTTATTTTGACATTACTGAAGTTTAACGTCTTTATTTGAAGCATAGTTATAGTAGATTTCTTCAATAAACTCTAGTTTAACTAAACACAGCTAGAAAATGGTCTATGAATAGAAGCTGTGTTTTCTTAAATTGTTTAGCCTAAACTCTGGACTAGAAAGTAACGACTTTAGTAATTCTCTATGAATATGGCCCATTATGTTTAATTGATTTAAATCTTATAAGGCATGGCCAGAGGGGCCGTCAGCCAGATGATAGCTTTGCTTAATGTTTTTAATTGAATTTGAAAATTAATTGATTTTTATTTTGAAATTCTGAAATTTGATGGGATGTTAAAGTTCGGTGAGTAGGGCGTTCTAAAGCACACTGTAGTTGAGCCCAGTTTCATCTTATTGCATTTTTTGTCACCTAAAATAACTGAGCTGTTTCAATTACATTAACAACTCCATAACAAAGAAATTTTTTTATTGTGAATCCTGTTCATTTCCATAAAGATTTTATTTCATCTTTCACGGGTACTGCCTCTTGCGAAGAACTGAAAACACTTCCAAGAGTATCAATCTGTCATGAAAAGGTGTAAATTGTAGGCCCCTTCAATTCTTCACACGCACTCAGACAATTGTTGGTGAGTGTAAGTGTAAGCCACTTAGGCCTTGGCTCGTCAAGAGCTGTCACACCACTCTATTTATATATTTTTTAAATTAAACATTTGAAGCTTGAACCAAAAAACATAGCAGATACAATTCCTATAGCGAGCGAAGCGAGCGGAAAAAATTTTGCCCAAAAGAGAATCAATTTGGGGTGTGAAAATAAAAAAATTCACGCGAATTTTTTTATTTTCACACCCCAAATTGTTTCTCTTTTGGGCAAATTTTTTTCCACTCGTTTCAGTCCCAATCAAACCAAATCAATCTTGAATATTTCGGATCGTCATATCATCTTCAGACGAAGTGAAAAAAGGTGCTTAAAATGAAGATACTAGCATGCATTACAATATGTGTGGTGGTTGCTTTTCCAAATTGAAGGAAATGGCAACATCTTTGAAAAATTAATTGCTCTGTCCATTTTGAAGACAAATCGTTAATAAAAATTGTTCTATCTCTATCTCTATATATATAAAAAAGGATGTGTGTTTGTTTGTTTGTTTGTTTGTATGTCTCTTATAGACTCCGAAAGGGCCCAACAGATATTTGTGAAATTTGCATGGTTCATACTGTTGCATTCAGTGATGATTTCTGTGAAAAATTGGAAAAACCTCATGGAAGAGTGGGAAAACTGCAAAAACCAAGGTAAGGTCGGAAATTAGATTTTTTTTGCTTGGATTTTTTGTTTGTTTCAAAATGGGCTTTCGAATAGAAAAACAGAAAGTTCTTGATGAAAAACTCGGAAAACTCATTGGAAAAATTGCATAGATATTATTGCAGGTGCATTGGTTTTCAAATGGAAAACTGGAAAATTTCTGAATGGGTTTTCCAATGGAAAATAGAAAGTGCACTGATTCTCAAATAGAAAAATGAAAATTTTTTGATTGGGAACTCGGAAAAATCTGTGAGAGCACGAAGAACTTCAAGACCTTAAATCAAGTTTTTTCAAGGAATTTAAGGTGCGTTGGTTTGTTTGTATGTCCGGTTTGGACTCTTAATCCGCTCACTCCTCAATGCATTTTTATAAAATTTTCATTGTAGATATAGCCTCAGTAAATAATAAATTTTTGGGACAATCTTACGGGAAAGTCAGCAAATAAGGGGGACAACAGTAAGCTGGAATTCTGATTTTTGTGAAATAGTCAAAACAGAGAATTTTTTTTAATTGTTCAAAGAAAATTGCAATTTACTTCATGCTTTGATGAAAGAAGAATGTTAGTTGTAGAGCTTGGAAAAATTCAGATACGTAGTTCTCTATTTCAATTGGACTGAAGCAAATCACATAGCATTTTAACAAAATCTGTGTTACTCATAATGATTATTCTGGGAGTTGCTCTGAAGGTGGCGAGACGAAGTTCGCGGGGTCGGCTAGTCTATATATATAAAAATGAAATCCTGTTCGTTTATAATCGAATGACTCACAAACGGTTGGACGGATTCGGCTAATTTTTTTTTTTATTTTGGTTGTGTTAGTCCGTAGATGGTTCTTAGGGAAAAAATTTTGAAACTATTGCAGGTGCATTGGTTTTCAAATGGAAAACTGGAAAAATTCAAAATGAGTTTTCGAATGGAAAATAGAAAGTTCTGATGAAAAACTGGGAAAACTCATTGGTTTGCAAAGGGAAAATTGCATATTATTACAGGTGCATTGGTTTTCGGAAAACTGGAAAATTTCAAAATGAGTTCTCGATTGGAAATAGAAAGTTCTGATGAAAAACTCGGAAAAATCATTGGTTTTCAAAGGGAAAATTGCATATTATTGCAGGTGCATTGGTTTTTAAATGGAAAACTGGAAAATTTCAAAATGGGTTTTCGAATGGAAAAAAGAAAGCTCTTGATGAAAAACTCGGAAAACTCATTGGTTTTCAAAGGAAAATTGCATATTATTGCAGGTTCATTGATTTCCAAATGGAAAACTGGAAAATTTCAAAATGGAGTTGCTCTGAAGAGCGGCGAGACGAAGTTCGCGGGTTCAGCTAGTTTATTTATAAGACTTTTTTGTAGTTTTTATGTGTAGTGTAGGTATATACATAAGTACACGAATTAAAGTTTTATGTTTTATTTTCTTAAATGAACATTTTTTTTCACGTAATATTGACGAGTACAAATAAATTAAGTGATTCTCATAAAACATATTTCTTATCATTTGGGATTTTTGTCCCAAAGAAGACAAAATAAATTTGGGACTACTGACCCACCATAGTGGGTTAATAGTCCCAAAATCTAATTTGGCACTTATGACCCACCATAGTGGGTTATAAGTCCCGAAAACCATTTTCGGGACTTCTGACTTCGGGACCAATGTCCCTGTGCCGTCGCTGCCAACTTCTCAAGCAAGGCAGGCTGAAAATAATCTACGTGACCTTGTCTTCGTCTGAATGCATTTGTCAACAACATGCGGTAGTCCATGATATAAAACCTACTTTCCTTCAATGATAGTGGGCTTACTTATGACTCCGTCTTAGGACCTGAAATTTATAGAGCAATGTATAGCACTGACGCGTTGGGGTGGAAGGACTCGAAATCATAATCCCGGATAACGAATTACCGGTTTTCATTTGCCCGTAAAGTAACTTTTTTTCTTGAGAATATACTCCTTTTCTCAATCAAAGCTATGAGAATTTAGGAGATCGAAATCTGGTACCTTTTTCAATTTTTTAGCAGACCTGAACAAGGCCACAACCTCCTCCAAAAACTGAAATTTTATGAGACTCCATATGCTGAGAATCATGCAGAACGAAACATTATAATTTTTCGTTCAAATAATTCACATAGGGAAATGATCCTTGCACACCGAAGGAGTCACTCCAATTTGTCATCCTTAAAATGATGGTTCTGCTTCTTAGAAAACAACCCACAAATTATAAGAATCATATCGCTTGTTTCTGGCTACAACCAACCACTCAAAGTAAATAGCTCCCCCTTGTTAACGTTTGTAATGTTTCATCATTCAATAGGCAACTAATTTCTTTACGATTAATATCACGTTTTAAGTTCAGAGTCTCAAGAACGACTTCGGCCCCACAAAGACACAAATTATAACCATCATAAACTTCGTAACTTCGTTTTATCTTTTTTTTATGATTTTTATAACCTCTGAGAAGTTTTATCCTTGCATCGGCACAATAAAAATCATAGAACAAAAAATTGTCTTGCCATGATTACGATGGAGATGGAAATGGTGTGTACAACGACTTCCGGTAGAAGATACTATAAAAGTATGTACTTTCCAATTTTTGTGTGTTTGGGATAAATATTGCTCAAGGCGTTAACATGTGAAAATGACAAAATACTACAAGCGCACTACAACGACAACGACGACGACCAGGATGCGAGTGGGAGGGATTCTTTATTGCCTAAGATGAGAGCTACAAAAAATATGACAAAGGGAATAAAAAAGAAAAATTATGGGTAAATATTTATTTGGTCGAAGGGTGCTTGACAGGATTTGCGATACTCTCAAGCGTTCTTGGAGAAAGAATCCATATTTGTCGCTTCATTATCAGATCTGGAACATAACCTCTTTATTGAAGCCCATCTATAAGCTCAAATTCAATTGAACTCAGGTTGAACTTTAAGCGGCGATAATAATGAGCCATATATTATTTTTCTAACCGCTCCTTTCCGGGGTCCTTAAGTATGTAAACACTCGTAGCATCTTCCATCATCGCACAGTCCCTCGTAACCAATCAATAAATATATTCTTGGATCTATAACAGCATCCTCTTCTCTAGGAACCTCCACACACGAGTGGCTTCCTATTTCTTCATAAACCTTCTTCCCCCCAACAAATAAATTCGCACAAGGGAAATTTCTTCGAAGAAATTTAATATCCACACAGGCTGACTGGACTGAGCCCAAACCCAACATTCATCTAATTGATAGATAGGTAATTTCGTACATTATTCTACTTCAAAGTTAGATTGAGGTTATAAGGCCATCGAGTTGTGCTACTCGAGTGTGGCCTCTTTTTATTTTGAAATGAGAATATACGAATCGAGTTAGAATTAAGGAGAAGAGGAATTTCATGGCAATTTTCATGCAAGGATGAGCTTCCAAGTTGAATTAAGGAAGGTTGAAAATCATTTCTTTGAGTGATTCAATTTGGCTTTGTGTGTAATGAAAATCGATCATGTAATCACGGCCAATTGGCTTTCGCATTTGGATTGTAGAGAGGACGTTGATACATTTCCGAAATGCCAACTGTTACAGTTCAATGAGTTTGTGGAGAGAAATGTTTTTGTTCTTTTCAATTTCTTTCGTTCTTTCAAGTGACTCGTAAGTATATTGAAGGGAAATCTATTGGTCAGTGTTGCTAACCAACATAATCAAACCACAGCGTTAATTACTATAGTCTGTTAACCCATAATTGATTCTGCCTTTGCCACATATTAAGTTTAATTAGTTGACTCGATTAGGCCGACCAGTGCGTGGGGTCTAATTATGTTTCAATTTCTATAAATGCTGAGTTATTGAAGACGCACACAGCACACTTCAACAGCAGGGTTTATTAAATGTCATCCTCACGGTGATGAGTGAGAATTGGGCTTTTGTGTATGGAGAATGTCGAAATCAAGTTTGTTTTGTCAAAGAAAATTTTGTTGAGATCGATAAGATGAGTTTTAACTTTATTTCGCGACTTGAGTGAGTGTTAAACTATCACTTGCAGCAGCCTCTTTCACGTCTGTGCGCTGCATGACGAAGGGACAGTCCCAAAAACATTTTTTCATAAGCGCAGGCTGTTTTGTTGAGTACCAAAAGGGTCACTGCAGGGCCTGATTTCTTTTAATCTACCAGAAATTGAGCCTGCTATGTTGAGTGCTACAGGGAATCTGAGAGTTAAGGAGTTCTGAGAGTTATAGAATGTCAGCTTGCTTTGTTGAGTGCCGCCGGAGTCAGAGTTTCGGTCTGCTAGACCAGGGGTGTTGAACCTATTGATTTCTCAGAGCTGAAACTCGGTTTACATTAAAAACAACTGTTGTACTTGAATGATGTATAGTCTTTTGTATTATTGAACCCGCAATAAAATTGTTAAATAACTTTTTATTATAAGAATTTAAACCTATTTGTATAAATAATTAATTAAATTGAAAAAGAATATCTTTAATTATAAATATTAATTATATACATTGAAAGTTCAGTCTTAACTCAATCTGGCAGACGGCTACGCCACAGCCTATAATTTTTATTTTATTTTATTGGATTTTTATATATTATCAACCAAAATTTGTATGTTAAGTAGAATTTTTTGTGAATAAAATATCTATCTAAATCATTAAAAACAACAAGAGTTAACTCGTTTTATAAAATTTACAGTTCGGCATATCACTTTAGTTAGAAACACACTGTTCTGTTCGGGGTACATAGCTTTCACTTTGGAAATATCTATGTCCTTCATTCAAGCGAAATTTAAAGAGCTCTAATGACTACTTTTCCAATTTTAAGCAATAGCGTATGTATTTTTCTTTTCTCAAGGAACTAATCCCTCACCCCCTTCGTCAAACCAACTTTTAAGAACCCAATAATGACCCACCAGGAAATAGCTCATCACAACAATTTTATCTCAACACCTTGCGGCATTACCTACTTCCACCTTCAACACGACTATCTTCAAAGAAAACTTTCGGAAACCGTCAACGCATCCTCCTTCACCGCAAATGGTACATTAGCCCGCAACACAACTAAAATCTCTAACATCTCTGAGATACTTGAATCTGGGAAAACCCAGCATGTAAGATAAACACACTAAAAAGTCTCCTCACGCAAGCTGTTTTAAGGTGGTTACGATGACAACGACAACGGCAGCCCCGTCAGTGACGGCGAAAATTATGATGCTTGGCACAAAGTATGAAGAAAATCACAGTTCCGTTGTGGATGCCCCGATGCGATGCGATGCGATGCGATGCACAGTGGCCCGTTTTCACTTTTTACCTTGCAAAAATCATAGCTCCTAAACGAAAAAAGATATCGCTTCAATTTTTTTTTTGTTTTGCAGGGAATTTCCAAAGCTATGTTTCGTGAAAATTTTAACAAAATATGTTCACAGGGTGTTTCAGAATTAAGTCCCAAAGTTGGAAGTTTTTTCAATGTCATAAAAATTGTTAAAAATGTATCCATAATGGCGAAAAATTTGTTTTTGTGAATGATTAGAGAACAATTAGTTTTGGTATAGCAGGAAAAAGAAAAAAAAATAACACTTGAATAGTTATAAAAGCAAAAAAAATTTTTTTTTTTTAAGTTAAAGTTTTTAAGTTTTTTTTATGCAACCAATCAAACCATCAATATTTACATTCAAAATCAAACAGGGTGTTTCAATTTAACTGAAAATTACCATAATTTCAATATTTCAATGAAAAAAACAACCCTCAAATTAGAAAAAAGTGTTTTAAAAGTACGAATATGGAAAAAAATAAAGCATAAACGTTAGATTTTTATCTTGTTTTATTCTTAATAATTTACTTATATTATTTCTTGAAAACTATCATCTAAATTCAATGTTGAATCTAATAGATCTAACATTTCTGAGGAGTAGTGTGCTTTCAGTTCTTTTTGATTTCTAGCATGCCTTTTGGGAGAAATAAGTGGATCTGATGAGATTGCTAGCATAGTAAACAGGTCTTCATTTTGCCGAATTCTTGAAACCTTGCTTGTATTTTGATACCTGTATCTTTTGTAGTCCTTATTTTTGCATTCCTGACCTTCTTCTGATAATTCCCCAAGTAGAAGTGACTGATACTCCATAATATTTTGACTATGAAACAAAATTTTATGAAGAGTAGGGGTGAGTTGTTTTTCTGGATAAAGTTGTCTTAATAACACTTTTGTTTCTCTTGTATACTCCCCAAATTTTACTGTTTTAAATTTTTTCTCGACATACAGTTTAAGACATTAAGTATTATTTGAAGCCTTTTAATAATTTCTTCATTGACTCCAGTTGTTCGGGCAGCTGCATCCGGTTGTTCAAAGAATCGCCTGGAAGTATTGCCATCACTGGTATTTCCAAACCCAGGCTTAGGTTTATCCACAACAAGTCCAAGTTCTTCATGGAAACGCTTTTGAATATCCTGCTTCCTCTTTTTTTCTAACTCTTTGATTCCAATAGAGCTATCCTCTCCTTCCTTAGCAATCGTATAGCTAAGTTTCAAAATGAATTCCATGCACCTAATTCTAGCATGCAATGGAGAAATCCCATACTCGTAGTTATGTTCGTCCGTAATATCTCCTTCATCCTGTGCATTAAACTTCTTTTGAGTTTTAATTTTAATTATTTAATTTTGGTGATAATTCTTTTTATATCAACAGCTATACTTAATCCTCATTTTTTTATGTCTTTCCAATGAGGCTTTCAATTAAAGGTACTTAGATTAGTTTGCATAGTAAAATTGTTTGCGTACCTAATCCTGTTAATTTCACTACCTGTAACCCTAATAAGAATAAATATTTAATTCCATATAATTAATCTTCGATTAAAATCCTTTTTTTTTGGCTACCTGTAATCTACCTGTAACCCTTATATGTATTAATTCTTAATCCAAATACAGTAATCTTTCAAAAATAAATACCTGTGCACAACAAATGTTATAGAAAAAATAATGGCAGGAATCATCATTGTTTTTTTTTTAATTATTTTTTAGAAATAGGTAATCCCCAAATCATACATTTTTTTTTAGCTATTCCACTCATTGCACTTATTTAAATACCTAAATAAGTCATGCATATCCAAAATAAAGGTTGCGACAAAAAGATTAATTATATTCTTTTCATATGAAAAAAACTAAAAAAAATGAATAATCACTGACTTGAACCAATTAAATTGCCATAACTCGGCTTTATGCAACTTTACGCAGCTGAGTTTTTGAGGACATGTTAAGGAATATGTGGGCATTCATCTCTCACTTAGTTTGGTTTGACGGGTTTTGACGTTTTTTATATGAGCCAAGTTAAAATTCAAAAATAGGTGCAAAAAGTGATTATTTTTTTTCATTAAAAAAAGATATGCATTTTTTTTTCCAAAATTTGATTAAAATAATGTCAAACTTTTCAACAAAAAAAAATAAATGGATCTACTTGCACCGTTTTTCTAATATTCAAGTTCGAAGTGCAACAAAAAACAAAAAAAAATATATATATTTTTTTTTAAATATTTTCTGACTTTGATCGGCTCCTCAAGCCAAACCGTTTATCTAATATTTTTTTGTTTTTGGATTCTTACACTTTAAACAATTCTAAACAAAATGTGATTTTTACTTTTTCAAAATAAAATCACGCGAAAAATGATTTTTCCCACGTTCCTTGCCTAAACGGACCACTGTGCGATGCTGGAAGCCTTGAACAGGTTGTGTTTGTTGTTGATGGCTGGGTTGGTGTTAGGTGCGCCCCCAGGGCCTTAATTAATTTCAGAGTCAGAAATATGCGTACAGAGTAAAATGACGACAAACTAAAGAAGAAGAAGAAAAAGTAGTGTATGTAGAATTTGTCACAATGAGTTGTAAACATTAAAAGGCAACCCAAGCGCACAACCACAGAATTTAGAAGCAGTTGATTGCTGCCGGAGTCCTTTCCCAATGCCAGAGTCCTAAACTCACAGTTGAACAACTAAACAAAAACGACAAAAACAAAGCGGCGACCGTCTCGAGGACTCAACAACGCACGGTGGCGACAGACAGCCAAGGAACCTACAATTCTTCTTCGAGTCCACAGGAATTCTTCCTCTTTTTTTTTGCTTTGACTGCCTTGTTATACATTAAAGATGCGCGTTTTTAGTTGTTCGTCATCATCTGGCGGTGGCGGATAATGCCAGAGAGATGGAATCTCTTGCAGGAGCAACGACAACCCAAAGACGACATCAAATTGCCTAATAAAGCTCCGTCAAAAAATTTTGCCAGATTTCTGGTAGTTTTTTGCATTTAAATTGGTAATTAACGTTGAATCTGGTGTTTTTGCGGTAATTACCGCTGATTTATTTGTTTTAGAGTTTTCTAGAGATGAGCAGAGATATTCAGCATTTAGGTCCTTCTCCAGCTGCTGGCCTGACGGTGAAGACCAGGTTTTTGTGTTGCTTGATGAAAATTTAAGTGATGGAATGTTTTTGGTTTGTTCATTCGCCAAATCGAATGCCTTTAACGCTCAAACGAACTTGCTTTATGCAATTCAAGTTTTTGTTAGCAGAATATGGAATGCAAAGTAGAAGAAATTTTGTGATTTGAGTTTTACTCAAAATTATTACGGATTTCTTGGAATATATTTTTTCACTTCGAAGGGAAGTTTTTCATTTTTAGTAATTTTAATTTTGAGTAAAATTAACATTTTAACTTTAGTTTCAATTTCACTTTTAATTTCTTCAATTAAGTTCCCATCTCAATATCAATTCCAATTTCAATTGCGATTTCAATATCGATTCCAATTTCGATTTCAATTTTAATTTCAATATAAATTTCAATTTCGATGTCAATTTCTTCAATTTCAGTTCCTATCTCAAGAATAGTTTCAATTTCAATTTTAAATTCATTTTCAATCCCAATTTCGATTTCAATTTAGATTTCAATTTTAATTTCAATTTTAAGTTTCAATTTCAGTTTTAAGTTCGATTTCAATTTCAAATTCAATTTCAATTGCGATTTCAATTTCCATTACAATTTCGATTATAATTTCAATTTAAATTTCAATTTTGAATATCAATTTCAATTTCAATTCGAGGTCAATTTCAATTTCGATTCCAATTTCAATTTTGATTTCAATTCAATTTCAAATTCAATTTCACTTCCAATTTGAATTTGAATTTTTATTTCAGTTTCAATTTCAATTTCAATATCAATTTAAATTTTTATTCAATTCAATTTCAATTTCAATTTTTTTTTTATTTCAATTTAATTTTGACATGATATTAGGTATCCTCAGCGATTTTGATAGCCATCTGAGGCAACGTGCGGAACTATTTGAAAGCAAATTTTTTTTTTTAATAAAAAAAAAAATTCCAAGACAACCCCATGACAAAGTAATTATTAAACTGCTTCCTTACTAGATCCGACATTTTTATTGGTCAATAAATAAAACAAAGTTTCCATCCTTTTTGCCATTGCTTGGAATCCTTACAGCCTGATGACATAATTGAATTAATCCCATTTAAGTATAACGACTTATTGAGAAGGAGAGACACATTAAACGAACATAAGAAGCAAACGATTTATATGTCTTTTTAACTTTTATTAGTAGCAGTTAGAATGACCTCAGGACAACCATCAAAACAGGATAAGGCAATTTCTTTTCCAATTAATGAGGTTTAAGGGGTTACTCATCGCAGAACTATCGAATATGAATGGAATCAATGTGAACTTGATTTCCAAGAAAATTTTACTTAGCACCATACCACTTTCACTCAGTGCTATTATAATAACATGCCCATGAGTCAACATAAACAACGCAAAACCTACTTTTGTATATTTTTGAGTGCAAATAAAAGAAATCTATCTTTATTGACAAGGTGTACCATCTGGCGATGGTGTTTTCGACCGTAAAATTGTTCCCGGACAAAAAGGATTCCAAGCTCATAAATCATTGTTTTATTTGTCTGTGTTTGCTTTGTCCTTTTTCAATTATTTATGGGCAGCATTTTGACTTAACACCAAACCACAAAGTCATATCGTCTCGTTACTGAAAAAAGGTCTTTCGAGACACAAAGGCTTTCTCAAAAGTGTCCACACATCATGTTCATTGCTTTCTCATCAAATAATGATTGGTGATGGCATAAAGTCGTCTGCTGGCTAAGTGTTGCCCAAAAGCCGTTCAGAAAAAATGGAAAACAAGGACTCATGATAATTTCGACTTGAGGATGATTTTTTTTTCAAGCTCCTACCACCTTTGCTTTTTATTGAAGTTCCCATAAAAGATATCACAAAATGCTTGTTTTTTCACTTTATTCCTGCTATTTTTCAATTTCCGGATACCATTTTTTTTAGTTCTAAATTATTATGCTCTAGCACAGCCCCAACACAGGTCCTTTCTTTCGAATTCGATAAAGTCACTGCAAGTTAGTCGAGAGGATAGAGTACCACTATAATCCAAAGCCGAGCACACAGAGTTCAGAATGTGTTCAATCAATAAACTGATAAAAAACGGACTTCAACTCGAATCCATTTAATATTTTTCTTCGATCTTTTATTTAACCCACCCGACCCGGCCGAACGAAATTCTAAGCTTGGCACAGCAGGTAAGGTATATCCGGTTAACGGTTAAAAGCGAACGCAAAAAAGTCTTTCAGTGTCCATTGTGCTGCAATTTTATTTATTGCTTGAGGCTACCAGACGACAAACAAACCATATCGGGGCATCGCATCGCATCGAATCGACCCCAAATATGCTTCAAGGGCCACTCAATTCATTACTTCTCCCCTCACTTGTTGCCCTTGCCAGTCTGATGGTTTTGTTGTAAGAGAACCGGGACCTATAGATGCGGCGCAACAATGTAAATTGGATATTAACTGCACTTCAAAAACGGATATTTACCTTAAAAATGTTCATAAAGTGAGTGTCGGGGTTGGGTTGCAAGCAAAAAAAAACAAGCACTTGGGGGAGTTGTAAGTGGTTCTTGTTCGAGCCTTGAACATTTAGGATTGGAGAGTTGTTTTTTATTGTCAGATAAGAGGTGTTGAGGATTAAAATGGTTCGAGATATAAGAAGACCGTCGCGTCGGCCTGGCTGATGAAGTTTCCGGGTAATCAATAGATACAACACTCCTCGTGGGACTCAACACTGTATACTGAACGCTCTGAGAAATCAACAGGTTCAATATTCCTGGTAGCACTCAAGCCAGCAGACCCAATCTCTTGTACATCAAAAGTACAAGGCCCTTGATTGCACTCAACAAAACATGCTGACGAAAATCTAATCTCTCAGAAATCAGCAGATTCAAGATTACAGCTAGTACTCAACCTAGCAGGCCCAATCTCTTGTATATCAAAACAAAAAAAGGCACTTGCAGTGACCATTGTGGTACTCAACAAAACAGGCTGGAGTTCTGGATAGATCAGTAGATATTGAAACACATAACATAATTTTATATCTTTTAGGTAAACAGAGCTGTGGTAAGGTTCTTATAAGTAAGCAAGAAATTCAGATTTGCTAGTTAAGAAAGTGTAGATTGTGACTCATAGAGCCAAATGATATGAGGCATTTTCCTGGCCGGGCCTTTTTCAGCAAGTTCTCCTTAGTATACCGATTTTTAGCCAATACCATCCAATTTTGCACCGCAATGCTTCGGCCATCTTGGTTCACGCCATCTTTCCAGGGTAAATTTGGTCTGCCGCGCATTGTCCTCTCAAGAATACCAAGCTAATTTTTTTTATCAAGTCTACGGTAGAATTGATATCGTCCTTCCTCACAAACGGGACCATCTATTCTTTGTAAAACTTTTCTCTCAAACCGAACGGGGCTAATAGTTCAGAGTGCCTTTGGCTAAACACCTAACTGGCGGATCTATGAGTAAGGCTATAGTCTTATTCTGCAGCAGTTTCGAAGTAATGGTAAGATGGTTGGATTCAAAGAGCCTTAAAAGACTATAAAGAAGGTTCTGTTTGCTTTGAACAACTGTGGGCGTATTTCTTCTTCCATATTGTTATCGGCTGCTACTACTGACCCAATAAAATTGAAGGATCGCTTTTTTGCCAACGTTTTCTGCAGACGAAGTCACCATGTTGGTCTTTCCTTCACTTATATGCAATCCGAGGTTTTTCGGTGCCTGCTCGTGGGTCTCTTGTAAGCCGATATGATTGACTTGGTGGCGAAAGTCCCTTTTGTAGATGTGGAAGAGGCACGGATTTTTTTTCCCCGATGCCAGGTTGAAGGAGGGGCAGGCTAGTTTATCCGCTTACCGCAAAGCAATCCGAATACCTTAATTTTTCTTAAAACGTTGGTCATGGTCAGCTTATATAGTCTTTTCAGTACAATTGGAATGTCGAATTGCCTCATAGATACCTTTGTAGTCTAGGCTATGCTGTCGTAGGTGGCCTTAAAGTCTATGGAACAGTCTTCCGGCATTTCTTCCTATTCCCATATGTGCACTTCAAATTCATGGATTATTTGGTGGTATGCGGTTGTCCGTCACTTTTGATCAGCTCGACTGGTACGCCATCGGCAACAGCGGTTTGCTGTCCTTTGAACGGTAGATAGCTCTTTGGAATTCCTCAACGCTTGGTGGCTGCAGCATGATACTATTGTCTATCAGATTTAAATGATAGGTATTTTAGTGATACATACAATTTTGAATGCAGTTAACAAGAAACAGGTCTTAAACATAGAGGTTATTCCATCAACCACGGAGTTAAGGGGCTTAAACTCTAGTATTCCTTAAAATAAATACAAGACGGGAAAAACTGAAAAAATCTATTCCAACTCTAAAAGACATAAATCACTATCTCGTTTCTATTTTCCGCACATTTACTTTATTCCTTAAGGACAAGCCAAAGTTAATGTGCGCGTAAATTACAACAAAATTAACCATCCTAACCACCTCAATGATCACAAAACCGCGCATAGGTGGTATGCATATCCACAAATAATAATCACAATCGGAACTATCTCCCGCAATCTTCGCCAAACAAAGTACCCATTTCCCGCAATATCTGCACTTCTGGAGCATGAAAGATCAGTAGCCTGAGGCAATCAATTTATGATGATTGCTTATTTGAAAGGGAATATGTAATTGGATAAAGCCTGCGTGCACATTCGTTGGTGGACTATGATCGAAAACATTTCATTTTGTCGATTAGGGCTCCGTTTTGAGAAACGAACACATTGCCAACCTTATTGCCATTTCACGCAGTGATCATACCGATCGGCCTTTCATTTGGTGCGATTATAAACTGTGTCCTCCGTGCGTATACTCGGGAAGAAATTCCCATGTGAATCCAACGAAATCAGTTGAGCAGAAAATAAAACAATAAATAAATAAGGAACCCAATCAAAATTCTCGATGGTACATAATTTTTAATTCGAAAAATTCTGACACACACGAAAAAGCCAAATATTGGAGGAGCAGCGTGCAAAAGAAATAAGTCATTTCTGGGCGGTTGGTCTTAGTTTCGAGGGAGGGTTACAATTAGGAATGTTTTGCACACCACACCAGTCAGTCGGTTGTGTGTTGTGTCACGCTGCTTTTGAAAAGTCTCACCAAACACTTAAAAGTGGAACGGACATTATTATGCCAAGCACGCTCGCCGAATTAACTTCAATTTCAGTTAAACCCTAATAACAGTATGCCATCACTAGTAGTGTCTTCTGTTTTTGGGGCACCCGGTAGAACGGATGTTAGGATTTGGGATTAGGTCGGTCGCCTTTCTCATCAAGACATGATGGGGTGTGTTTCGCATTCTGCACCAAGCTAATGGCTTGTTGTAGTCAATTAATATTCTCCGTCTTCGTTGCATACTAATGAGGGCTGGATGTAGCTTTAGCAGTAGTTCTGGTTGTTGTTGAAGGTCGGTATTTCTTGAGTGAAGTACTTTGACTTCGAACTTCGAAGTTTGTTAAAAGGACTTCTTAACCGACTGAACGAAAATTTAATTGAAATTTTTTCATTCCCTTTTTGGGATTTCCTGTTGTTTTTTTTAGAGACACGAAAAGACATGTCCGAGTGAAATCAATTACTCAAAAAAAAGGGTTTAAACCACGACACCGGACAAACACGCCGATTGGCGGTCATGTCCTTCAAATCCATTTTCACGAAAACTAATATCAAACACCTGTACGTGGTTGGTTGGGTTGCATGCGGCAAAAAGTCCGCTCAAAAGTACACAAGCCATCGCGTCAAAGCCGTGTCGTTTAAATGAAAAATTTCCTCCTCAATAAAATTAAACATCCTGCCAACGGCATAACAAACACAGGAACATGGATTTTACATTCGAAGTCGAACAGACTCTCGATGGATGGAGAGGAGATGGCAAAACGGTGCGAGTGCAAACAAGGATTAGGGTAAACAACATCGAGCATGGCCGAGAGAGAGATAGAGAGAAATTCTGTTACATCCTTACTCACCTGTAAATTAGGAAAAGCTAACCAGGACGGTTGCTATTTAGTTGGGATTCGAAATTTCGGAATAGGGTTTTGGGTTAGTTTACACTTGAGGCATTTGGAAGTTCAATAAGCGTTCGTTGCGACAAATGCCAGACGAGGACGACACGCAGGATGCAGCGACCATGTTGTTTGTGGCTGGGCTGATCGAAATGAGAAGTGGATGTTTGAACAACGATTGGTAGAAGGCTCCACCACCACCACTACCACTCTCCTATGGTGCACAATTTTGTCAATGGTGTTTGTTTGAACGAGACGGTCGATGCTGTTTGGAAGTAAGAATATTTGATTTTAGAATGTTTGACGTTTGTAAATGTCTGAGTGTCATTTTGGGACTGCGAAAATCAGGGATTTTCATGCACAAATAGGGAACCTTAAGCAATTTGGAGTAGGACGGTAAAGTTGGATAAATCGAATGCTTTTGGGGAATTTTTTATTGAAAGAATTTCTAACATATTGACACACTTAGAGATTGGGAGTATGCTGTAAATGCTTTTACTTTCGATTTCTGAGCTAAGCCAGCATTTTATTTAGGTGCCTTACAGATTTATTTACAGTGGAATTTGATCAAATTTAACAACGAGAATTTCCTTCATTTAACTAATTTTCGTTTAAATGCCAAATTATCTGCTTGTCAAAACTTGTAGATATCACAAATCAAAATAAAACAGCCAATCGATTCTGTTGATTAAATTGTAAATCTTATACCCCATTGCGAAAATCCTATCAAACAGCCATTACAGTCAATTTGTACCTAGCCCACCGCCAAAGGATTAAGATCATCGGTCCTTCTATCTCGTTGCATCGCACGCCACGCGCCGTTCCATTTGAAATCCCGTTGCGAGTTCAAAACGACCGTCTCAATGCCAAGATCATGTGTGCCAGTGCCATGTCCGAAAGTAATAAAAACGAAAACCATCAATAGCGAAATAATAATTCAACATAGTTTCCCCCTTGATAAAATTATAAATTCCAAAACGATCAAAAGCAAACACGATGATTGCTCGACATCACGGCATGGGTTTTATCAAGATCGAGATATCGGATCGCAACTGCTTGTTGAGCGGCATGCACATATGATCTGGATAAGCAATAACACTTCCCGGCCAGTCGATCGATACGCTGAACAGGGACGATATAGTGGTACGTTTGCTTGGAGCACTCTATCAAGAAGACCGCCCTACTTCAATTGGCCATCATCGACATCATGTTGGCCTTTGGTTATGGGGTTTTGGCACTCCGCGCACTTGCAATTAATTGAGATCAGTTGTGTGTTATATAAGTATTTGCAAACTCTGGAGCTGCAGCTACAGTATTCATATACGCCAAGCATGCCAATTGAGTACGCCATCTCTCTTCGTGATTCTTTCAAGTTAAATGACTCCAATAATAACGGCCGTCTCCTTTAACATGGCAGCATTACGCCTCTGTGCGATTCAATTAAGATATCGACATCGATGAGCTCATATCCCCCTGGTTTCCGATTCCGATATGGACGCATGAGACTTTTGGACTGAATCATCATCTTCGTGGCGTGTTGTCGTCGAGTACAAGGGCCGCAGTTGAAGTCACGAGCTCATATCTCTTGGAATCATCGAATACAAGCTGGTATCGTAAGTTAGTAGCCGTCTTTCTAAGTTCCCATCGACAAGAGAGGACTTGCACTCTATGAAGACATTTGTGCAAAGAAATGACGACAACGACGATGAAGATGAAGATGATGATGAGGATGATGCTTTTTGAATTCGATTTGTAATTAGGTACTACAGAATCCACTTTGAAGATTGAAGGATCAAGAGTCGTGTCTTGAGATAGAGTTTTACAGTTTACGTGTAATTCTGCAAATATGATTCAGGCGGCTCTTGATGATTATGATGAATAATTTATGAGTGATGCGTTGAAGAGAGTCGGTATGCCGCCTGCTCTAGAGGATTTCCATGTTAAGAGCAATCTGCATCTGCATGGAGAATGGTTTGTTGATTGATTTTGAAGCTGTGTACTTTTAAGTGGTTTGAAGAACAATTAGTTGAACACGATGTTGTTTGGGGTTTTTGGATATTTATTTGGATGAATTTGAATTAAGTGCTGTTTTGTGGCTTTTAAAAGAGCCTTAGAAGAAGTGGTTTGAAGGCAGATTTTATGGATCGAAATTTGATTTTCGAATTCCATTGCAGCCAGTCACTTGACCTCACTTTAAACGAGTTTGAATTTCCAATTTGAGAATGCCGTCAAAGTTGTCAGAGTCCCGACACTTTCCTTTTCTGTTTTTAGAAAACCAACTCAACCTTTGACAATAAAAAAGTTACAAAAGTTATCCACTCCGAGTTATGAGATAAAATCACAAATTTACATTTCATTTATTTTGTCAAAGTTTTTCATGAATCTTTTTTTTATTTTTCCAAATAAAATCGCATTTATGATATTTTGTCATTTCGCTTATAAACTTGTTTGTAATAAAAAATCATCAAATCCAAAAACAGAAAAAAAATAAAAAATAATTTAGTATGAAATATTATTCTTCTTTGAAACAAATTTTGTCCCGTTCGGTTTGTTGTTTTTTTTTTTTTTGTTAAAATGCCTTAAGCAACCAGACAGATGAAGAAAACCAAACATACAACTTCAGACAAGAGACGTAGAAAAACTTAAGCAAAACTTTCAAAACCAAAAGTGACCACAAATATACCACAAGGAGAAAAAGAAAAAAAAACCATAAGAGAATTGGAGAAAAGTTTGGTCCTTTGTCTTCCTGGCCTCACTGTCAAAATTTTATACGTTATGGTTTGGTCATCATCTTTTATTATAACACATTAGTGGCTTAAAATTTGCATAAAGGAAATGAATGACCTCAATTTTTTGTTTTCTGTTTGTTTGTTGGCTCTTTGCTGAGGACACTGTTTGCTGCCGGACGGCCGGTGGGCTTCAGTTATTTTTGTGACAGAGCAGAATATATTAATAATGATGTTGAATAAAAGTTTTTTTCCCTGGGGGTCTCATATTGGTTATATATTTGAGTTGGATGGAATTTTGGGAGAAAATTGAAAACAATGTCATTTTGGAATGAATAAAATGTGAAATAGTTAAGTTCATTGGATTATAGATTGAGGCATAGACATTGAGACCCAAATTCTGAAAAAAGCAAGTGGAATATAAAAGTAATAAGATTGCGTTGTCTCATGAAAATATAGGGCGACAATCGACTTGAGATAATACGCTCATCAAAGTAACTCTTCAACAAATCGATTGTAAGATGTGCCGATGTGGCTTGTTTCAGCACCCTGTTGAAACCACATAACGCTCAAGTATAATGATTGATTGATACAGATTACTTGCAACGGACGGACGCCAGAATGTAGAGTTCGAGTGGCAACAATTCCAAGCAGCTATTAGAGATGCCGCCTCTACCACGATTCTTACAAAATACGTTGACCCCTTACTTAGACTTCAATAAAACCTTTATTAGGTACTAGCTTCCGCAATAGACAAGATTGGGAAAACAGTGTTCCTTACACTAATGAATCGATTTTTACCGTCTTTACTGATGGTTCGAAGATGATTACTGGAGTAGGGGCAGGTTTCTTCTCAGAAAACCTTAACCTCGCCACTTCATTCAGACTCTCCGACCATAGCAGGGTCTTCCAAGCCGAGACGACCTATGTAGAGGCTGCGGCAACGAAAAAGAGCACGAAAACACCACTCACTTTGCCACTGTCCAGCACTCTGCAAAACATGGAAAACATTTTAATGCAACTATTTATATAACAAACTGGAAGAACTGGAAGTCCTCTAAATGGCTCGACCACTCATAGATTTCATAGGTTAAAACACTTTTTCAGGAGTTAAAATACTTCAGGGTATCACTAGGGATAAATATTGAACTTATTGTGACGGTAACATAACCAACTGTCATGTCAGCCCATATAACCTACCTAACTTATCGTATATGCTCAACCTCCAAGAAAGGAGATACTGTGTGAACTTTGAAGCCTTTCGTGAACAACCTGATAAGCACTTATAGGAATGGCTTCAGATCCGGAAAGTCCACCATCGATCAAATATTCACTCTACGGCAAATCTTCGAAAAGACCCAGGAACTTCCGATCGGTACCTACCACCTTTTCATCGGTTTCAAGGCCACGTATGACAGCCCTATCGAGACCAACAATCTTATTTATCTCACAACCCAAAACTTCACAAGCTGTTCAGCGACCCAGAAGAAAAGTAAGGGTCCACCGACTTAGATAGTTGGGTCATGTAGAGCGAATGGAAAAGAAGAATCTCGAAGAAAAAAAAATACCAAAAACCTTATTAAAGAAAACCCTTAAATCCGAAAATGAAATAGGTAACCCAAAAACCGAAAAAATCGAAACCCCAAAAACCTAAAAATTCTAATTCATTAAGGAGGCTTCAGATGTTCATATGTATGTATAGCAATATATTATTTTTCAAAGCCAAGGTTTTCAATATTCATATAAAAAAAAATAGAGTGGCGCGACAGCTCTTGAAGAGCCAAGGCCAAAGTGGCTTACCTCATCAACAATTCTCTGAGCGCATGTTAAGAATTGAGGGGACCTACAATTTAACGCCGATTCCGAACGGCAAAGTTGAGAGGCACTATTTCATGACAGATTGATACTCTTGGAATATTCTTATAGCCTAAAATATTCTCAACTTCAATGATGAATATGCATCGCCTCAACATTCTTGTGATTGCGTACTTTGTTTACAGAAAATACACAGAAAAAAAAATATTTTACTGACCTGAAACGTATCCTCTTCATACAGTACCCGAAGCTGAAGCCGAAACCGAATATATTTTCTTCAAGTCTTAACACATTCCTTTGACAATAGCCCAAAGCTATATTCTTCTAATTTTTCCTTTGGTTATTGAAAGATTCTTTCTAAGAGTATCTATATCTAGTGAGGCCTCGGTATATCTAAGTTAATATTTCAGGAGATAGGCATAGACTTACCTTACAAAACCTAACAAAACTTTCTTCTTGTTCTATGCCGAAAATCTTCAATTTATTATGTTTGCCACATAAATATTTGTTGAGCATCAAATAACGACATAAACCATAGAATACCGAAATCGATGATATTAAAAAATATATTAACCAACAAACTGTTTGCCTTTTTCTGCTGGCATGGGTTTTCTAAACGTGTCTTTTTGATAGGACACCACAATCGTTGACAAACAAGGGATAGAAAATACCTTCATTTTTTCTCGCCGCAAAGGTTACTTCTTTTCTATTTTCGGTCTGATACTCTGATACAAAATTTCTAGAAAAAAAAGTGAGTCGGTACACGAAAATGTTAAAAATTAACAGAATTTGGCAACATGCAGGCTTATGATTGCCCTTTTTTCTGAAAGGAAATAATATCTTCCTAATCGTCCAAAATGCAAACCTCAAATATAATCAACTGATTATTCCTGTTCTTTTTCAAGAATCTGCAACTTGTTTGATTAAACAATGGTACCTACGAAGGGTAACTCGAGTCAGCTCTTTCAATGTCAAATTTCGCCAGAAACTTTTTAATTAAAAAATGAAAGATACAAAGCCTTTTCAAGACAAAAAAGAAGTTATCAAAATTAACATTTTTCATTAGAGTATGCCAGCCCAGCCATACTTTATTGCCTGGGCGTGTGTAAGAAATTGCGTCGAAAATTCCCCGCCTCATTGGCACATTTTTGGGGGCTTTTTGAGACATCACAATTCAACTGTCAGCCTCGAGATTGTAAGGCTGTGCCTTGCCCTTTTAGTTCAAAATATTGACTCCTCCTCTTCTGGCTTCTCTGCATAATCCATTATGCATAAAATGTTTTGTGCCAAAAAGTTGAATGCCTTCCAAGGAAATTGCACAATTACACAAGTGCTCCTGATAAAAGAAAACAGTTTTTTGTCGTCCGCTATTTTATGTTTCAATAGCCTTGTCTGAGCATTCTTTTTCGTGACACCATCAAGAGTCTATAAAAACCCACTCATACACTAAAACCCACATTGCATCTTAATGAAACAAAAACAGAAAAAAATTACTATACCGACCAATCCTCTTGGAACCTCCTTCTTCTCTGTAGATGCATGCACAAACAAGTCAAATCGGTGCTATTTTCATTTAGGAAGGCAGCTCAGAGGCGATGCAAGCAGAGCATGCAATGTGGCGCAGTTGCTTATGAATTCGTTCCACGCAATCGAGTTAACACAACACCTCAAAATATTTATGCATGTTCGAATTAGCATAAATTTAAATTACACTACACTACACTACATTCCCAATGGCAAATTTCCCAATTTTCACCAAGGAATCACCATGCGATTCACCAAGGAATGGAAGCTTCACTCATGAATTTGAAGGTGAATCATTTGGTGAAATTTACATAGGGCTGTCATTGGAGTTCACCAAGTGAATTTCTTGGTGAATATGCATCAGTGAAATCATTGAATAAAAGTCTTCTGTGTTTTCATTCGTTCTCTAACTCCTATGAAATGTTAAATGAAAGCTCATTGGTGAACTCATCTCTTCTTTGAAAGTTGAATTTTCCACTACTTTTTTCATGAATGAAAAATATTATGAAAATGCAGCTGTGATCTCACCAAATGTAAATATCAAAACAAATTTATTAAATTTTGTTTATTGAAATATTTCTGAAAAGAACACAATATTGTTTTAAATAATAACATATAAAAACAATTCAAGTCTTTGGCTGGATCTGCTACTTTTTTTAATATTTTTGCCGCTAAACGACTCCTTTAAGGTTGCTCCACATTCCAAATTCCAGAATACCTTTAAAAAATGTTAAGAAAATTTGTTGAATTTCTTTTCTATACAAGTGGAAAATAAATATTTATATTTGAGTACCTGGTAAATATTTTCGATTTCCCTCGTCTTTTCTCCTGTGCTGTTTATTATTACTAATTCACTTTTAAAAACAGCTTACATATTCTTCACATCAACCGTCTTTGACTAAGATTTCGATTGCACTGATTTTACATAGAACAAAACATTTTTTTTTACGATCGCAGACAAAAAAAGACAGTTGAAAAAAAACCAAAACCGTTGCGTCGTCACCGGTCGTCGCGTCGTCCTCGATCAACAAAAGTAGAAAATAGGTAGAAACATAATGTTTATTATACACGGATTCTTGCAGGTCATTTCCACCCCTAGAAATATTTGTGTTTCTTTTTTGTTCGTTTATTCTTCTTTGTGAAAACAACACACAGCGCTAAATGCAAATTACGAACTCGTGAAGCTGTGCAGGACTTTTCCTTGCTGAAATCACAACGTTTTGGTATGCGAAGAAACGAAAGCGTTAATAAAATAGAGAAAATGTACAGAGGAAAAAGGGCATTACTCTGTTCCTATGAAATCATTACCTTATTTTTCCTCTTAAAAGTGTGGAATGAATTCCTTGCTCTTTTCACCGAAATTTTTCATTGAGGATTAAATTTGCCACTGGGTTCCCTCAATGACAAACTACCACTGCCCAGAACCTATACAAGGGCCTATGCAACTACACGATGATGACGAGAATGGCGCTGACAACGACAAGAGAAATGTAACAGAAGAGGACTCTTTGCAGACTGGTATGTCTGTAGTCTGGTATAAAATTAATATAGTTATGAGCTATGGAGTTTAAAGGACAGTGACTGGCACAGTGGATTACCTTTACCATGCGGAACCTACTCTCGACGACACAAGAACAAGATCCGTAGGTACCTACTTCGAGTATAAATGTAACAAGGTGAACTTGTTTTCCTCTTTCTTTTTTTGAATTATAAAAATATTGAAGAAGAGCCTTTCGAGATATGATTATGAGGATGTCGACATAGAGGAAAGGGCGTTGGAAAAGGATAATTCTCGTGTTCGTGATGGGCTCTCTTGAAACACAGAACTGAATACGGCCGACCGTGTCGGTCGGTCGTCGGCGTCTTGGCGAACGACCCTCGTTCCAAGGTTGGTGATATTATGGTCTGCATGACTTGTTATGTCCTTGTGGTGCAGTCCAGTGGATTCATACACTCAAGGAGTGAAAAGGGTTGTTCCTTGCGCAGGGCTGAATTCAGTTCGTATACCGAGCAGTGCTTAGAACTGGGCTCATCCTTTCGTTCCTCTTCTCTTCTTTCGATTTCAATATAAACTGAAATAAAACAACATGACATGGATCAGTACATTGAAGAAAAAGGATGGAACGGAATGGTTAAACTGGAATGGAACGAAATGTAAAGGAAACTACTAGAAAAAGTTATTTACTCGTCCAGACAAAATTTTTTGTTGCTGAGCCGTCAATGAATAAAGTAAATCGAACACCTACTGGATATCCCTCTGCCTGAGTTGGACCCATTCGCCCTTCGCCAGATGTCATCTCACAGCCTTAGTGCATAACGTTATGCTGGAATGCATATAAAGTAGACTTATTGCAAAAATATTGATTTCACGGGCACTTAATTTACTGCAAATTACTTTCAATCCCTTATGGCAGGCAATTTGTTGTATGTTCTCTTTACGTACAACAATGTTGTCTGGATCTGATTTATAAAGCAGAGTTGATTGTTGTCACAATATAACGATGATATAAAGCTACACACAAAAAAATCGGTTGTAGATATGATGAAAATCGCGGTTTTAATGATTGCATTCATTGTCGATTTTGACCCTACATCCAATGTTATCAAAATGATTAAGACATGGTTGTAAAATCTATCACCAGCTTGTAAAAATTACAAAACCTGCTGTAGAAATTAAAACCGGAGAAATTTGAAAACAACAACATTTGCTGCAGAAACTACAACATAATTTGTAGAAAATATAAATTTCGCTGTGATTTTTATAAATTTCTGCATTCAAAATGAACACCCTGTTGTCGGAAACACAACTTCGGTTCTGGTTTCAAAAAAATTTGCAGTCAAATTGAACACATTGTTATAGTTTTCTTGAATGTTTGCAGTCAAATTGAAATCGTCTTTATCAAAATTACAACCTTTTGCTGCAGAAACTACAACTAAAAAATAAAAAAGTACACACCAATATAATTTATCTTTCGCTTTAATCAAATAAAATAAGGATATTTATCAAAACATAAATTATTATTATCTAAATTTTTAACATACTTATTCCTGAAAATTTTGGATCCATCATTCAGGGCGTAGCAGCTTTTGCCATCGCTGGTTAAGATATTTGTTGCTGTTGGTTTGATCTTAAAGATTTTCCCCGTCAGATTAACAACATGCTTGAGAGGTTTTTTCTGTGCAGTCCGAGGTGCTCATCTCGCTAGTTACTGTGTGGCATTCTGAAAACGAAAACCAATATTTACGTTGTTTTAATAATGAAATTAACAAAGTAGATAAATACAAGGACATTGAAAGTCACCACCTAAGACAAAAACCCATAGGAACCCAAATTCATGTCTCATAATATTTTTCATTTCGAATCACCTCAAAAAAACGAAGTTTCTGTCTGAGATGGTGACTGTGGAGCTTAAATTCATTGAGAATTATTATTTTCTTACTTCGTTTTTCTTTCACTTGAGCAACTCGTCTTCGATTTCCAGCTGCAGACAATCTGGTCGAATGCTGAATAAATGTTCCGACCTTGGTAGGAGTCACCTTCTTTTTTAAAGCGCTTGACCTTTTAAATATAAATAAAGATAGTTTAATGTTTAGATACAGAGGTAAAATAATGAATTCTGTAGGCTCTTAACTTCTAAACCAGCTCCAAATTCAAGAAGGATCTCAGCCTGAGACACCGAACCTTCAATCGGGAACGGTCCCTCGCATGCACTCTCAAGTCGTCAAAACCAAGCGCGCTCTGGCATCCGCAATCACTTGGTCCTTGTACGGTAGGTTCGGTCTTCCTTGTCGTCTCGAACCTGGGGCCTGCGATGAGTAGACTCTCTTGGCTAGAGCGTTGTCGATTCTGTAAAAAAAACCAGAGAACTATTATTAAAACTCCATACTCTAATTTTATTTTTAATGTATGCAAAAAAGTTCGTAATTATGATAACTTACCTGATTAAAACATCACCACGCTTAAAGTCAAATCGAAATCGCTGACTATCTGGAAAACTTTCAAAGCCTAAAGATCGTTGCTGTTCTCAATACTTTGATAATTGACAAGAAAATCACTGTTCATATCCACTTTTGGCACGTTGACCGACCTGATTGAAATGCGAAGAGAAAAAGATAATAACCGGACCATTCCTTCAAGAGTTTGTTTGGATTTTGATTGCGCTGTTGTGAATTCAACCAATTGAATGTTGAAAGCACAACTTTTTGTGCTTTCAATGCCATGATGGTGAATTGAAGGTTTTTTGTCAATTTGACTACCTTGTTGTCAATTCAACAAATTCGGTTCTCATTTTCACAAATTGTTGTACTTTTGATAGAGTTAGGTGTTAAATTTGAGACACCTAAAATAATGAAGAATTGACAACCAAAATTGACAACACGTTGTGAATTCTACAACAGGAAGTGGTAATCACTTTTACAATTTCATTGTAAAAATGATAGAAAATCTGTAAAGCTAACAATTAATTGTGAATTTTATCACAAATGTTGTCAAATATATGAATAAACAGTTAGTTGTATATTTGATTTCCACTTGTTGTTAAATTTACAGCCTAGATTTTTTTGGGTGATGAAAGGTCACTACATGCAACGCATAATTGAACGGAGTATGACGTGAACAGTGTACACATACGTTGTCTGGCTCGGTTTTGCCGAAATTTGGCTAAAAAGCTTATTGGTGTCATTGAAACATAAAACAAAAACCTTGATTAGAACAAACACAAGTCTTTGAACTGTTTTTGTGTTCCTTAAAATTCTTTTTTAATCAAGAACAACATAAATAAACACAAACGACTTTTTTTAAAGTTTCAATTTACTAAGATGATCAATCACAAATTGAGATTTTATCAAAAGCCATAGAACAAGAAGGCTGCACTTGAAAAGCTATTTTTGTATCCAACATGAATCGCAGTGGACTAATCGGGTTCTGCATTGAAGATTGCATAATTTATAAAATCGATAAAAGGCGTTAATATTCTTAATTATCACCAGTCACTTGAAAATCAGGAAAGACTTCTCTAGTAAAAGTTATAAATCATATAAGATCTTGAAGCTGATTAAAGTTAATCAAATGACGAGGCCTGAAGGAGTCTGCTGAACTTTATAGCATTTTGTATCCTATTATTTGAGAAGAAGTTTTGATTGGGAAGAAACTTAATTCGCTTCATACCTTCCGGTATTCAAAGTTAGGAGAATTAAGGAGATCACAATCTGGTACCTTTTCAATTATTCTCACAGTCCTGAATAAGGGCACACCTTTTTTCAAAGAAAACAAAAAACTTATGAGATCCGAAGTTCTGAGAATCATAAAGAACGAAGCAAATTAGTTCTTCTTCAAATAATTCAACCTGAGCAGTTGCTTTTTTGTGTTTTTTCTTGCTCTTTAACGTTGCAACGAAGCAATAGTTTGACGTGATTTTTTGTGTGGTTGTAAAGAGTTGAAAGCTACTTTTTACCGTGATAAAATATTTCATTCCCATTTTATTAAAGTAGAGAACACTCCTACGTATTGACTAATTTTTTGCCTTTCATTAGGCGCTTTTCCTTTAATTGGGAAAATGCGGCAAAAAGCTTTGTTATTTAACTTGTGCAAGGGAAAAGGAGGAAGGGGAAAAGTGAAAGGGTGAAAAGTATTTCTTATGCGAAATTAAGATGCCCCTCCATTAGGTAATGGTAGAAGACTTCATGTCACACAACTTGGGCGAAACATATAGTTCGTGGTACAATTTCAACTGGCGTAGAAATGGGGAAAATGTTATCATTCCACAAATCTGAATAATTCCTAGAGATTTACCCTTCCCATTCACAAGGTTGCAATTCCCCATTCAAGTTACTTTCACTTTGAATATTAGAAAAAACTAGTTAGAACCTAAAAAAGTCGTGCTTCTTCCTATATATGCGGTATGTGTTCGCTTGTGTCCAATCTTTCCATTCTTTCAACAAATATCCTGTACAACACCATAATAATATAATAAGTTAACTTTAACTTAAAGCGGGAAAAGCCACGGGAACCATCTAGTAATAGGTAATATTGTAAATAATTGAGTTTGGCTTTCAGTGAAAGGCTCAGGATAATGAGAATTTTCAAATATGCAGCGTCAATTGAGGAAAATCAATTGAGGTATAATAGTAAAATTATAGACAAAACTACGTCATTCATGTTAAATATCAATTTGTTATTGTAAATTTTTAAACAACCTCCTGACATCCAATTTTCTTATTAATTAAACTGTCCAAAGTAAAAACAATCGAAACTTTCGGCTCATCAAATATTATTCACTTGAATAATAATTACCAAATCACTAATTAACCATTTGCACAAAGCACAATAATTCATCGACCACAAACTAATCCCACATCTAATCGAAACTACATTCTCCACACGTCAAGAGCATCTTAACAGAATCTATTATTTGACCTTTCAAATACAACCCTTTAAATGGGAAGACTTAGGTAACTATTTGCTAGCTCACCTCCAAGCAAATTGTTTTCCATTCAAACCATTCGAACAAAGTCCTAATATCAATATTGCTGGCAACTGTAAGCAATGCAATAATTTTGTAAACAGCAAAATCGACAAGTGCAGCTCAGATATTTTCTAATTAAAACATTACCTTAAACAGCACCGAGCAGTCAGCGCAGCGTAAGCTTACTGCAGGACATCACCATGGATGGCGTACAAGTACAATGCAGTCGTTTGCACAGCTCTAGCACAAACTACGGCCATCCGGCAAAAGTCAAGAATCAACAAAGACCCCTCTTTCCTGTTGGTTCGCATGTCGGATGTAGCCCCTCAAGCTCAATAATAAACAAACTAACCAACTAATTCAGAAACACTATGGCCCACCTCCCTCCCAGTTTCAATCCATAACTAGGCGAGGTGCTGTCCACAACTCCTGCCCCATTCTCATCGTTGGCCTATCAGTCCCAGCATATCTCTATTAAAAATTTGTAATTACAAATCAACTGGTTCGTTTAGCGATCAAGATCGAAGGTGGTTCAGTAGTGGTGTGTCGTAAATTTGTGACACTTTCAGTTGTGGAAACCCGATAAGTCGATTCTCCCTCCCATTCTTATGCCAATCACAACCATCGCGTTGCATGGCGTGTCCGTCGTCCGTGTATAGAAACAAAAACCTGCTCCTGAAACATGCGACATGCAATTAGCCGAGACGGCAGCAAATAAATCATTTAAGACAATTGAACCGTGAAACGAAGCAGTTCCGTTCAGATGTCTCAGATAAGAGATTGAGAGGCACACAAAAGCAGCTTAGAAGGCCGGACTCCTCCATAATATCATCGACAAAATCAGATGACGACGACGACGATGACGATAATGGATTAAGGATGTTCCGCAATTAATGTTAAATGAACAGGGCTGCTGTTTTGTTTGTTGTCTAAATCCAAAGGGATGCGGGCTAATGCTGGGCTAAATCAGTTTAAAGTCGATGGCAAGCGTTATGCGCGACCTCCCCTCGCTTCTTGGCCTTGGCCTTTTTGTTTCTGTTCTTTTGAGTTATCTTTTAGTTGATGGAATTTGTTGTTTGTGTTTGATGAGAAATGCGAGATGAATTCTTAGACAAAAGGACATTAAAGTCGTCATCACAGCTACGGATTCATCACACAAGGGAAAACCCCCTAAATTTGATTAGGTATACGTCCGCACTTCGCATTAAAGCTAAATATGTGGGGATGAGATGCGAACTTTTCATTCGTAAAGGGAGTGATTATGTCGGTCGTCTTAACCCCCACTCCCCATGACATTAAATTCCTTTTTGTTTGTCTTTTTTGTCGGTCTTTGGCTTTGTTTTCATTTGTTTCAATTATACCTAAGGGTGCTGTAATAAATATCCCCCGGATAAGATCAAAGTTAAAAATTCCAGTTCGTTTTGGCACGTTGGAATTGCGAATGTAGGACAAAAGTAATGTCTCTGGCGGATGCACGGTGGTGGGCGAATTAAAGTCGAGGAACATGAGGACGAGGAGTGGCAGTGCAACTATGTGTGTCATTGAATGCCTTCATTTCATGCTTACTTTAATATCGTCAAAGTTGCGATTCACACTGGCGCGATGTCCTTTTTTTTACTGTTGGAATCTCGACTAGGAAAGTATGGGGATGAGGGTTTGATGAAAATTTCCTCCCGTTTTTTTTTTTTTTTTTGGTTTGTTGGGGTGGATTTTTCCTCTTTCGACACATTTACGTTCATTTGTGTATCAGTGGAACAATCTCAGAACAACGGTATGCTAAACATAAGCAAATTTGCATTTTGTCTCTGTTTGTTGATGAAATTAATATAAATCGTTTGAAGTTTGAAGGGGAGGAGGAAAAAGAAAAGTAAAATAGCGGATAATTCCAACAAAATTTTTTTAAGGAAATGCATTTTCTTCTGTTGTTTATTTTTCAGTCGAATGGTACATATTTACTAAGTTTACCTTTAAGCATACTAAGAGGCTTTAACAATGACAACAAATGATTGAGGTATAGAGGAAAGGCTGCTAAAAGTGAGAGTATACATTTTTGTAAAGCCTGAAAGCCTTCAGGAAGCGTTCTCATTTACTTTTACCCCTATTCTCTACTGTTCACAGGCTGAGAAACAGCTCGACTTTTTTGTTTTAATTTTGTGTGATAGCTTTGTTTCAACCGTCAAGGCTAAGTTTAGACATTCAACATTTAACTTACTGGTAGGTCCAAAAATAGGCTCAATGGTAAACTGAAGAGCAGTCGTGGAACTTACTTAATTAAGGTGACGCTACAGTCCGGGGTGGACTTGGGCCTCAACCAACAAACCTCGGTCCCTAGCTAGCTGTCTCCAGTTTTGAGCGCCGAGTTTGTTTTTGTTGAGGTCATCTTTAACACGCGCGCGCCATCAGAGCCTTGGTCCTGAAGGGCCGGAGCATTAATGTCCATCCTCTCCACATGACTAAGCTATCTGAGTCTTTGGACCTTCACTCTTTTAGATAGGTCAGTGTCACTGTACAACCCGAAGAAACAGCGATTAGCAAGAGTTATTCTCCTTCTGATATCGGCGCTGATGTCATTATCCATGTTAATAGCAGAGCAAATGTAGATTAAACCCTTAACTACCCTTAACTACTATCGTGACGTTTTGTCCAAGACGTCAATGTTGGGTTTAATTTCTTTATGACAGCTTATACTTTGTTTTGCCCTCATTGACCGCTAAAAACCCATTTTTTCAGCCTCTGTGTGTATAATAATAATAGTATAATAATATCAATGGCGCAAAATTATAGTCCGCATTTTTCTTAAAATCGGACTATAATTTTGCGCCATTGTCATCAGCGTACGCGAGTAGTTGTTCAGACTTCTGGAAGATAGTGCCTCTTATGTTGACACGGGAGTTCTGCACTTTTCGTTCCAGTATAATGTTAAGAAAATCGCATGACAGTGCATCACATTGTCTAAAGCCTTTTTTTACATCGAAGGTTTCGGTGAGGTCGCTACCCACTTTAATGGCGCAGCGTGAGTTCTCTTTATTGTCATCCTGTAAGACGAATGAGCTTTGTAGGGGTGCCTAAACTGGGCATGGCCTTATACAGTTCTCCTCTATAGATGCTGTCATAAGTGACCTTAAAATCGATTAAAAAATGGTAGGTGTCGATTTGGAGCTCTTGTGTTTTTTCCAGGATCTACCATAATGTGAATGGTATGGACCTATCAGTTTGTTAACTAACGGCTTCAGGCGTTCACGTAGTACTGCAGAAAAGATCTTGTAGGCGATGTTTAGGAGGCTGATGCCTCTATAGTTGTAGTTTGCAGGTGCAGTCCTTTCAAGTCATCGCCGGCCGCTTTGATTTGAAGAGTTCGACAGTGATGCCGTAAACTACCGCGGCTTTGTTGTTTTTAAGCTTAGATTTTGATATTTTCACTTCTTCAACGTAGGGTAGACGGAAATCTTGGCTTTTGACGTCGCGTCGTCTGCAGTCCTGGAAGCAGGAGTATGAAGAGGACGGATGCAACTTGGCTCTTTCACATTAGCACTGAGTGTAAAAAGGTGTTCCGAGGTCGTAAGTGACGATATTACTATTTGTTAATCATTTTAAGGACTTGTCTTTGTTCACTATTCAAGTGGCTTAAGTTCGTCTCTGGAGTACCAGCCCACAAATGGCAACTATTCTCAATCTTTAGACGTATATCAGTCTTGTGAATGAAGTCAGATCAGAAGGGCTAGATCTATTGCCATACACTTGTTGACATGAGGTGGTTGGTGATTCCGACACCGAAAATATCGACAACTCGTGGATACATAGTCGAAATTAAGTTTATTCCGATTCAATGGCATGATTCTCACAAAAAGCCCTAATGAGGATCGATATACCACTCTTTTAACTATCGAGGAGGCGGCTATCAAATTCTGTTTTAGTAAAGTCTCAAGACATAGGACCAATTATGGAATGCATGAGTCCTTGACACGACTGGAAGGCTTTTTAATTGTTATGCAGATCTTGCTGAACTGTACCAATATTCAAAGATTCAAGTATTAAGAAGGAGATAATATTTAAAATTTTCCCCACAATTCCGTAAGTATATAATAGCCCAACCAAATTTTGTTTTTTCGTTACTTTTTAACACTTTGAAGTGTGTAAACGGGGTCTTAGCGTCTTGGCTTCTACTTTCTAGGCAGTGACTTTGACTGCCTCAATCGTAAATTTCATTTTTTATTATGGGTAGTGGGAGTAACTACTTAAAAAACAAGATACAAAAGATTGGGTTCCCTTAAAGTAACATAACTTTTCTTCACCTCAATAAACATAAATTTATTCAAATTGCTTACAACTAAAATTATGTCTTTTCATTTACTGTTTAATTGTCCACTTTGAAAACTATTTGAGTGATTTATTTACAACGACCATAACACTTAATTAAATATGCATTTCCATTTTGATTTTCCTTAAACGCAAACAGGAGTGCCCAATTGCATTCTTATAAAAAAAAACAAAAAAAAACTTCCAACTGAAAAACAAAGACAAACGATTCGAAGGTCTCATATCGATTATAACCAAATGAAAGTCGTTAAAGTTTTTTCCGACTTTGAAAGTAACACCCAAAACAAATCCAATTATATTAAAATCTTTTGATTTTATTTAAAATTCCCTTTTTTTCTGTTGCAGATAAGAAAATAAAGAAAACGAAAAAGGGCTTCCGCTTAATGTCATCGATGCGATGATGTTTTCGAACAACCGTGCTTCCCAAATAGTTGTTCAATAAACGTTCCCTCCCGCGCTATAAAATTGATTGGATATGCGGTTCGGCTTAGAAGTTTAAAGTTGGTACAAAGGGCCTCATTTAAACCACATCTTGATGTCGTTCCATACAGAACGGTGTGTTGGATATCGTTGAATGGATCTTTAGTTTCATTTTGTCTCAAAAGTGTATATAGCTTTTGTGAAAAAAATCAAAAATTGCTTAAAGGGAGCAGTAGTCAGTTTCCTATCATCTTCTCCATCTACAAGCATTTATCGATCGCTCTTCGAGTTGCAATGCGTCCGTCGGTGATTTCTAACGATGACAACATTAAGTGGAATTTATTATCACTCTTTAGATCGAGAGGGATGCCAGCAGTTAGTTCAACTTCAGCGTGTTGTAAAAAGCAAGCGAGCGTGGGGGTTCAGCTTCTTTTCGAACCCATTTAGTTTTGTGTTCGACTGTGACAGTATACCTGGATTTTAATTCGTATTTATTGATGAAGCCTTCGGATTGTTTCTTTGAATTGTTGAAGAGGAAGAGGAAACACATATGGTTGCCATTCCCATTGCGACTTCACTGCGACTTCGCTTCGGAAATAGTTTTCAGTTCACTTCATTTGATTGCAGTGTTTATGGAGTGATATTGGAACTAATGACAATTCGACTTCTTTTCAAGTAATTGATCCATAAAAGGAAAACGAACAGCGAACAGTGACTAATTGATAAAAATTGCCTTTATTTTGACTTTTTCGTAGTTTTGAGGGTACCCTTTAGGGATGTGGGAATGTGTTAAAGACTTAGGACAAAATTCTAATTCTAGTTAATGAACCAAAGCGACAAAATGTTAAGTAGGTTGACATTGACCAGAAATAGAATTTTGAAAAATTGATTACTTCTGAGAGCTAGACCGTGAAAGTAGGCTATAATTATACCTATAGAAAATTGTTAAATGAGGCTCGAAAACATGTTTCATTTTTGGAAGAAAATTAAACTTCCATTTAGGGACGGCCCAGGAAGGGTTTTTGACAAAGAAACAATTTCTTGAAGGTTTCTGTGAACACCAAGGACGCTCCTTGGGAGTAAAGCAATTCTAACTTTGCTCATCAATCAGTTTAATTTGATTATATTTGTCATCTACTAGCTGCGGTGTATCATGATTATCTTTAAAGGGTCTCTCAGATTTCTACAACAGCCTCCCCAAGTCATCAGAGGCCTTACACATAAAAGCAAGCGCAACCAGTCTGACATTTACGTCCCTGACCCTAGCAGAAGCGCCACAAAAAAGGACACAAAGTGACGAGGATTAATATCCTCACTTAACACTCTGTGAAAACTTCAAACAAGTTACTTTGGCATGCGCCATAAATTGCGCGTCGCTCTACACCACATCAAACGAATTCTTCCGCTCGTATTCTGAACCCAACAACCAACTGTGCCTTGCCTCGTTTCTTCTTCAAAAGCTTCTTCTTACTTCCACTCTGTCTGCGCCATCAGATATTCAAGAATTCTTCTGGGAAAACGATCGGAAAACAGTGGAACTATGCCATTAATTACGTTCTCGTCACACAAAAGAAAAAGACACGAGACAGCGCCAGCGGGCCGATTGTGTCTGTTGCGTTCGGCTGTGTTTTGATGCAATAAAAAAATAAAACCGTCTGTAATGAATTAACGACAAACCGACACATTAGTCAAAACATACACAGCTCCTTTTTGGAAATTAAAAGAGCATGTTTTGGAGTCTCCCGCCCCCTCAGATTCAGCAAATTGGATGTGTCTTAAGTGGTCTAATTTGACAGTGCTTTTTAATTTCCTATTTTATAGACTTTCAGTCGATCGCTCTACGGATACTTCTCGGCCTCTTCCTTGCTGTGATTCATTACCCCCACACCATTTGGGATGTCTGGAATTCTCCCTTTTCTGTTCTGCCACAGAACACAAACCAAAAAAACAAAATAGATAACATTTAGAAATTAACATTTTATTACCAAATTTGAGTCCGTAAATTTGAAAGTGATGTTTTTGATTTTGATTGTGTCGCGACGAGTTGGGTGGGATTTCAAGGCAGAGATTCGAGGTGTCAATTCGATGGGCCATTAGTGAGTTCTGTGGAATTTTCGTAATGAAACATTGTGAATTTTATACTTTTTCTTTGTAAAGTGTCTGGAATGCTGGATGTTGTTTATTTAATTGGGAAGACACAAGACACTTTACGCAGCAGTTTTTTGGGGAAATTTGTTGGAATTTCTTTGAAGTAGGATCATATTCACCTAGTTCTTGTGAAAATTATTATTTATTGCATTGAATCCTTTTTAGTGGGAGAGGTCTCTACTACACATCTCATATTTAAAGTATTTTTATGCAACATGTTTTTCTAATTGCTTTTTAATGTCTCTACCTGGTTTGATTATGAAACGCTCTTAAGTGGTAAGATTTTAAGAGCAGAAAATCTTTATTTTTTTCTGTCAAAATGTTCTCAAATTTTTTGTGGCTAAGTGGTTTAAAATTCGATGGAATGGAAACAAGAAAGAGAATACTTTTTCTGAAAGTAAAAAAAAAAACTTAAAAACTTAAGACCTCCATTATCCGAAACCCGTTAAATTTCCATTATCCGAGTCCGTTTACCAAATTCTCATACAACAGAACAACTTTCAGAAATTTAAATCTAAGTTTCCAACAAATTCAAATTTATTTTATTTGCTTCTTGTCAATTCGCATTGTGTCATTACTCAAAAATTCATTAGGGGAAGATTTTTTTAATTCTCCGTTGCCGAACATCAATCCAGTGTACTAAAAGTAAGAAATGCCGAGAAGCAAAGTGCTGTACTAGCACTAAGTGAACGGCCGACAGCTTCGTTACCTGAGCCTTTAAGAAAACCCCTAGTATTTCGTTTGCATGTCCGAGGTCCATTTATTAAAAGTGTATCTCAGTTCAAGCAAGGCTTCTCCTTAACTATTATTTTTGATTGCTGGACCGATTCCGGAAGATAATTTCATGGTCCTTCAAAATATACCGCAAGCAGGACCCCGTCATCTGGAGACCGTTTATTCACCAGTTTTCACTGGAGACAGAAAGTAAATCCGGACTCCGGAGACCGATCACCGTTTTTACTCTCTATTCTTTGCTAGATACAGAACCAAATCCTACCGGTTCTTCTGTGGGGTGGCTGTCCTTCTTCTAAGAGCACCACGGACAGGAGCCGTCATTCGGAGACCGCTGGCGCTCATCGTTTATTCTCTAGAAACACAGCAAGTAGCATTTGGAGTTCTACTTGTTTATTTCTTCGATCCACTTCTTCTAAGCGTATCAGGGACAGAGGCCACACTCTACCGATATCCGCAGATGTTCGGGCTATCGATATCCTTGCATAGAACGGCACGGGGTTTACTGATGTTTTTACCCCAGTAACCACGACGCACTGGCACAACAGACAATTTAGCCAAGATGATATTGCCAATTAAGCACGATCATCTTCTTTGCTCCCAAACCAATGTGACCGTCATTGTTGTTGCACTGGATATCGACTGAGATTTTAAAACGAGTACCTACGTTGACTGGCACGTGTTTGTTTGTGGACGGGCATGATCTTTAAAACTCCATCCTTCAAAGTGTCACCCACGAACAAATGGATGATCTCGAACGAGAAGAGACGCCTTCGAAGCTGTGATTTTGTCACACGGAGAAAATGTCCCTTTTTTGTGACTGTAACCTATTCCTTGGAATCTTCTTCTGTCGGTAGCACCGAATCCTCCACAGAAACCGTGGTGAAAAGGTAGAAACCGAATCGTTCCGTTGCGTTGTACAAATTTTCTACCTAAAAATCAACACATGGACATGGGTCTATGTTCGTTCTTGAAGATAGTTCAGATACTGGATACTGCACTGAACCAAAAAGGTACACCATATTGATAAAAAAGGTCATCTATATGATGTAGAATTCATCAATTTTAGTCCAGTGAACCTTTTCATCCATATGATGAAGCATTGTTCATTAATATGATGAAAATTTTCAGCGACAAATTTCGATCATCATTCATCAACTTTGTTCATCAATATTATGAAAAATGATGAACCAAATTTTGATTTATTTGTACATCAAAATGATGAATTATTTCATCGATCTGATTATCGTATTCATGAATATGATGAAAATTTAAGCAAGTAAATCATCAATGTGATGAATGCATTCATCATATTGATGTTTTTTTTTCAGATTGATGATCGTATCATCGTATCATAACCAAAAAAAGCATTTACGATTCAGGAGCGTAATTTACGATCAGCCAGTTATCAACTACGTAAATTATCCTTTTTGTTTCCCTCCCCCCCCCCCACACCATCCCCGTTTCGGGGGGATCTTGCCTCTTTTTCTCTCTCCCTTCCTCGCCCTTCCCCCGGTACTATATTCTCCCTTCCTTTCTCTCACCTCACCGATCAATCTCCGTACTTCCTTCTCATTCTGCACTGCTTAGTGGCGACTTTTTTTTTTACAAATCCGTCACTCCGCACTGCTGGGATTTGAACCCAGGCATGAGAATGCACGACGGTCTCTTGATCGGCACCTCTACCCACTGAGCTACTTGACGCTTTATAAAATTGGAATTGATTTTCGACCGCATGAAATATTATTTTCAGGAAAAATTGTCGTAATTTACGATTCAAGAATCGTAACAAAAAAAAAACAGTTTGGATTCAAAAGTAGTAAAATGCGATAAGAATTCATGATTTAATAAACACCTATTTTTTAATTCAGGAAATATTTTTGTAAACTACGATTGTCTAAGATCGATTCGTTCATTTAGCTTCAAGAGCTTTGTTTTTAGAATATTGAGATCATAAATCTCGATCTTTGATTTTGTAAATCAGAATTATTTAGTCGTACAATTTATATCATGCTCCAAATGTTTAAAATTACGAATACAAAATTTGTAAATTGCTCTTACAATGGAAATCTAAAATCATGACATTTTTTCGTAATTCTCAAATTATACAGTTTTGTAAATTTAGACGGAATAAAGATTGATTTACAATATTGACTCTCATTTTACGAAAAAAGGGGGATTTATTACAAAAAAAAGATTTTTCATAATTTACGACATAGAAATTCGTGATTACTGATTTTTCATTTCTTTCCGTGAATATGATGAACATTTTTCATCAATTCGGTGAATATTTTCATCAATAAGATTCACATTTTCATCATATTGAAGATCGTATACATCAATATGATGAACATTTTTCATCAATTCAGTGAATATTTTCATCAATATGAATAATAGGTTTCATTCATGCAATGATACTATTCATAAATAAAAAGCGTTTATATTCTTCTTCGTACTGATGATCGACTTCATCAATATTAAGGTATATAATGGACATGATGAAAACACAAGTCTGTTTTGTTCATCAACATGATAATCATTTACATCACCTAATTTTCTTCCAAATTCAAATTGAAGTCGATTTTTTGATGATAGTCTTCATAAATATGATGAAATAAAATTGTCATTTAAATATGATGAATCAATTCATCATATTGAAGAAGAAATCATCAATGGGATGTAAAAACATTTTTTTTCGTCAAATAGATGCTTTCATCCTATTGACGAAAACTTTTGATGAACTGATGAACTAAATTTTTATCAAATTCTGCCGAAATTCTCCCAAAAAAAGTTGATGAATGCACTTTCATCTTATTGATGATTGGTTCATCCGTCATCAAAAAGTTTTCATGAATTTATACATAATATGCAAGAAAAGTACATCTTATTGATGAATTACAGTTGATGAACGCCATTCATCAATATGATGACGGCTTTTTTTTCAGTGTGGAACACACTCTCATTAAAAATATAGATTTATGGGATATTTGAGGCACATTCACAGGACTTATTTTTGATTTTATTCTCCACTGAGTTCTACAATTAACATTTATTTTGAAAATGCAAACCAATCTACAGTTAAAATCAATCAATCAGGTAGAATTACTGCAGAGACATAAAATTATAAATTGAAATTCCTCAATTCTTGTTTAACCCCAAGATTGTTTATTTCTTATTTCTAATCCCACAGCTGTGATTATTGCTTGCTTGTTGCTATTTTTTTGTCTAGTCAACATGTATCCCTTAATGAGCTACAAACTAAACGTTAACTAGTCAACGCCGCGGCACTGTGGCACACACAACCCATAACCAACTCGAACGCAAACGAGATACATTTTTATTTTTAATGTTTGTCCCTCTTCAAAACACCCAATAAAATGTCCAATATATACCTCATAAAATGGCAAACAGTTCGTCCAGCTCAATTCTGCATAAGAGAATCCAATCATCAATAAAACCATTTACAAACACAAAAAAAAAACAATTATTGTGGACATCAATTTGGGGGCATTGCGAGCAATACACAAAAAAACAAAGTTAAAACAACAGTTCTAGACACCATCGTTTGAACTCAAGGGCTTAGACTGAACACAGCAAGGGATCAGTTGGAAAACGTGTGCATCATCAGCAGCGTATCGTAGCGACTATAGCGAAAATCCCAGAAAACGGACAAGAGGATTTAATTTTTAATTACCTTGCGCTGGCCCCATGTCGCTTAATTAATTACTCGGAGATTGGCAGGAGGCCAGGATGGCGTGGGACACACTCACTCGTACAATATCCCAATCAGCATCTAACTCTCTGTTGATTTTTTGTTCTCGCGAATCTCGATCGCATCTCGGATATGGGCATCCATATCGTGTGGTCACTGGGATGCGCGATTGCCGATGTCCAATTTCCAAAGATGTTTGCCAATTTCTTTTTTTTTGTTTCTCTCCGAATCAGAATACATCGGGTTCGTCTACAAACAATGTCATCCGAAGGAACAAAAAAATAAACATAACTTGTTGACTTTTGTGTATTCACCATGCATCCGGAGACATTCTAGGCATTTTGAATTTGCGCTACTACACGGGCGACCGACACGAGACGACCGACGAGTATCGGCTATCTGATTCGACCATGTTTGGGAAATCAGTGATGAGATGACTATACAGACGCACAGGAGGACGTTTGCATCCGCATGAAACAACGATGAGGAATTTAATTTCATTTGGATGGTGATTTGCTCGACAAGATAACAAACAACATTATAAACATGTTGCAGGTTGCTCACAGACTAGCATCACCAACCATGATGAGAGGATGACCATGCAATGATGTCGGTCGGTTCCAGACTTGCAAGTTGCAACAGAAAAACTAGGAAATTCGGAATCTAAGAGGTCACAAGGTGTATACCTGGTTACATGCCATCTTCGGTTCGGTTGTCCGTCTCCATGTTCAGTGGCGTGAAAGAAGTGTTTTCCGAAGACGGAAACTTTGATTTGCAGGCAATTAAAATATTTTGCTTGGCAATGTCTTTAGGATCGCTATAGATTTATGGTTATGGGAAAGGCCTAGACAAGGTTTTTAATGAGGATTTCTGAAAGTGGTGAAAGTTAACGATTCGATAAGGTGATGCCGTAAAAGAATTGAGAAAGCAAGTCACTTTTGATGGCAAAATGCCTTTTAATAATTAAGAGAAGCTATCAATCGATCATTTATTTTGTGCTTACTATTTAGCTGGCTGTTGGTTCAGTTATCTTAGAATCCACATGAATCCTTCTAAGGCCTCTTGTGATTGTTAAAATCTGAAAACTTAGATAGTCGATGAAATCGGATATTTAGGTAAGGCACAAATGCCACTTTAGAAACTTTATATCGTTCCCTTTTTCAACTCAACGGGGAATCTTCCCCAAACTCAAACCTGATTTTTTAAGTGGTGGAGGCTTATACCGATAGAGATTGGAGATGGGTCTACTCCGTTCATAATTTTTTTTCTTGACTGATTTTTGGGGAAGTTCGATAACATTAGGAACGAAATATCCCTCTGGGATCCTAAGTCTGGTGACCTAGGTTCATATCTCACCTCTCTATTCAGCAATTAACTGCCAAATGTCATCAGTTGTCAGTGTGATCTCGATGGGGAAGGTCCCCCTGTGCTGTGTGTCGTCCTTTAGTCCGTCAACGTTTTTTTTTTTCTTATTTCGTCGCGTCTTTGTCCAATTGTTACGTCGCGTCGTTATCTGTTTCAAATTAAAAACAACAAAACCCAACAAAAAGAATCAATAGAAATAATAAGAAAAAAAAACACATCCAACAATAAAAAACAAAACACACAAAAAGAAATAGCCACTAAAAAAATCAATAAAATAACAGTGATAATACGAAAAAAAAGCAACACTCAATAAATCTCCCTCAAACAACAATAAAAAAAAAAAAAAAATTGCAATACAAAAAAAAAAAACAACGCAGCACTCAATTTTAAATTACATAAAAAACAAAAACAAAAATAGCCAAACATAGCACAAGTGAGTACCTTCCTTTCTTCTTTCTTCCTCTTGATCTCAACAGTTGCTTGACTTACCATATGCATCGCATTGCAATGAGTTTTTTTTTTGCTCACGCAATGTAAGTATATGGTGAGTCGGCAATAACGGATGAATAGAGAAATTACAATTTGAATTCCAGGGTCGGATCGACTCACGTCGCCGTTAAGGCATAACACTAACGGGGGCGCTGTTTCGTAAAGATACCTTTTGAAAGATAATTTATTGACCAATAAATATTTACGTGTGTTTTGGAAAAATTAAGCTTTCCTTCGGCTATTTTGGTCACATTAAGTGTTGCAATGAAACAAAAGGTTGTTTCATTGCAACACTTAATGTGACCAAAATAGCCGAAGGAAAGCTTAATTTTTCCAAAACACACGTAAAGATACCTTTTGTTCATAGGGTAATTTTTCTTAGATTCTCGTCTGTTTTGGTTTTTATTTTTTAAATTGCAATGACTGAAGACTTCAGAGTCGATTATTGTAATATTCGCGGGCTTAGAATAAATTTTCTGGCTGCATACATCCACACTGTATCTAACAGGCCAGCTGTTTTAGCGCTAAGTGAAACCCAAGTAGGTGAGAATTCCGATCCTACTGAATTTCTTATTCATGGGTATAGCTTAGTGCCACTATACTTTTCCCACCATGGTCTCGCCGTTTACATTAGGAGTGATGTAGCTTATCAGTTCTTGCCTCAATATGGACGTTGCTCCAACTCTTTTTTTAATTTTATATGGTTTAAATTCTCCGTCAATAAGCACATCATTCACTACTGTTTTCTCTATCGAAGCCCAAACCTGGACAGAGCTTCAACTTCTCGTGAATTTGACGCTCTGTCTGACTCCATACAAAGAATTGTATCCTTGTATCCTCACACTGAAATCGTTATTACGGGCGATTTCAATGTACACAATTCTTCGTGGCTTCTCCATTCGGGCCCGACAACACCCGAAGGAATGTGTGCCGAGATCTTTGCTGAGTTTAACCACCTTACTCAGCTTGTCACTGAGCCTACTCGAATATCGGACATTGATGGCCAAGCGGAAAATACTCTTGACTTGTTCCTTACGTCCGACCCTGATAAATACACTATCTGTGTATTAACACCTCTAGGCAGATCAGACCATAGTATTATATCTGCAAATTTCTCGTGTCAAACTAATCCAGTTAGAGAAAGAGCTCCGAAGAGAACCGTATGGCAATACGAGAAAGCCAACTGGGACGGTCTCAATAATTTTTTCCAGATCTTTAACTGGTCACTATGCTTCCTCGATAGTGACATAGATTCCAGCGCGGATATGATTACTAATATGATTATTTTGGGAATGAAAACTTTTATCCCGAATAGGGTTAAAAGCATCAAGCCCAAAGAAAAGTCATGGTTTGATTCAAGCTGTAAAGAGGTTATCAGGGAAAAAGAAGTAAAGTTCCGGTGTTTTAGAGCCAACCCAACTGAGGAAAACCGGAACAAGTTTAAACAAGCTAGGAAGGCCTGCAATGCCCATATTCGACAGACCAAGTTTTTGCATGACCAAAAATTAAGGCAAAAAATTCTGCAATGTCCCAAAGGCAGTAAAATTTTTTGGTCATTTGTAAAAAATATGAAGAATTCTTCTTCTTCCTCGGTCCCTACGCTCGTTGACAATGACACTCCAGTCGTTAGCTCTCTCGCGAAAGCTAACCTTTTTGCTAGGCAGTTCGCCTCCAACTCTTCGCTGCCAGAGAGTGTCATGACTCCTCCAGTTATTGAGCGCGTCAATGATTCCATGGGACAAATCTTCTTCCGCACTCGTGCTGTGGCGAGAGTCCTAAAAGATCTCAACATACATAAATCCGCTGGTCCGGATGGTATCCCCGCTATTATTCTGAAGAGGTGTTCTTCCACGCTGGCAAAACCCTTGCGTAAGCTTTTCCATCTATCCTATTCTTCTGGGCTCGTTCCGAGCAGTTGGAAAACAGCATTTGTCCAGCCAATCCCAAAAAAAGGCGACTCTTCTTCTCCATCCAATTATCGTCCGATTGCACTTACGTCCCTTCTTTCTAAGGTCATGGAAACGCTGATAAACTATCAGCTCAAGAAATATCTTGAAGACCGAAAGCTTCTTAATGACCGGCAGTACGGCTTTCGCAGCAACAGGTCCACTGGTGATCTGATGGTTTATCTCACCGAACAGTGGAACAAATCTTTACATCGTTTTGGAGAAAGTAAGATTGTTGCACTTGATATTTCAAAGGCATTTGATAAAGTCTGGCATCTTGCTCTTTTATCGAAAATGCGTGCTTTCGGTATCGATGAATCCCTTCTTCGTTGGATTAGAAACTTTCTTTCGAACCGTTCAATACAAGTTGTATTGGACGGTTTCAAGTCTGAAACCCACAATATAAATGCTGGTGTGCCCCAGGGCTCCGTTTTGTCTCCGACCCTCTTCCTCATTTTCATTAATGATCTCTTGTCTGTTACGTCTAATCCAATAAATTGTTTCGCTGACGATAGTACCCTTAGCTTTTCATATTCGTTTCCAGACTCTCATCCTTCCTCTTCGGATGTGGAACTGCAACGGCAAAATATGATAAGCTCATTAAACTCTGACTTAAACAGCATTGTACAATGGGGAATACAAAATCGCGTAGAGTTTAATGCTTCGAAAACTCAATGCTGTCTTGTATCGTCGAAGCGAGATATACCCCCCTTGCCACTATCCATGAGTGGCACTTGCATCAATGAAACCGAACATCTCGAGATTCTCGGTATGTGCATCACTGACCACCTCTTGTGGAACGAGCACATATGCGATGTCGCCAAAAATGCCGCAAGATGTTTAGGTTTCTTAAGGCGATGCAAGAAATTTTTTTCCCCTTCTGATCTGGCTACCATCTACAAAACATACATACGTCCTAAGCTTGAGTACAATTCTCACGTCTGGGCTGGTGCACCAGTGACGTACTTAAATCTTCTGGACAGTATCCAAAAAAGAGCATTCAAAATGATTGGTGACAATACCATCGTTGAGTCATTTACATCTCTAGAACATCGGCGTAATGTCTCATGTCTCACCCTGTTTTACCGATACTTCAACGGTATATGCTCTAGTGAAATAGCCAGTTGCATTCCTCCCCTTAAGACATTCAACCGTAATACCCGCGCCTCCAGGAATGCCCATCAGTTCACCCTCGAGCCCAACTTCGGACGTACTGTCAAGTACAGAGAATCGTTCTTTAGCCGTACTACGCGAATGTGGAACTCTCTTCCACACTCTGTCTTCCCCAGTCATTGTAATGTTCAAGAATTTAAAACCAATGTTCACCGACACCTCCTTTTACATCCTCTATCCTTTCCCTAATGCTCGCACTGTGCTCTTGGCATATAAAGGGTAATGAAAAAAAATCCCTTGAGTGCGCGTTGATTATAAAAAAAAAAAAAAAAACAGTGGATGGAAAAGATCGGATTAAGAACTTAATTTTTTCCGTTTTTAAAGTGTTTTCTAGATCGATTTTCGATGTTGCAGAGCCGTCAACCTTCACTGGTCGGGACCAACAATTGAACATCGCACAAACATCACTGAAGCGAATTTTGAGTTAATTTTTCAATTAACATGCTCAAAAGGTTCAACTGGCTCAATTGCCAAACCTTACTCACCACTCAAAGCGTCAATACGCCGAATGGTTGTCATAAGGCCATATTTCTTCGAAAATCAGGTCGGACGAGCAATTAAGGTTATTGATGTTCGCTATAGCGAGATGATAACCAATTTGTTGGGGCCAGAAATTCAGGATATGGACTTGTACGATATGAGGTTTCGAAAGAATGGTGCCACTTGTCACATAGCCAATGAAACAATTGCCGATTGACACCTTTCGACTCAGAAGAAAAAGTAAGCTAAGAACAATTCAAGAGCGAAATTTACGACATTGAACCTCAATCATGTCTGAGAGTCATCGAAAATATAGTTATTGATAGAAAGTGTGACACCAAGGCTCTGGTGAGCATTTGACCGTTATTTTTTCTTGCACATTGTGTAAGAAAATCAAACATTTTCATGAACTTATGGCTCATAACTTCTTGATGGAAAAAAAAACCAAGTTGCATAAAACTTAAAAAATAAAAAACATATATGTAAATACAGATTCTATTTTACGATGCTTGACAATGATTTACAAAAAAATGCACTAAATCATTACAATAGATGCAATTCAGTCAAGCCGGCAAACCAAGCACAAACTTAATGCCAAAAGCAACAGAGCACTGTTTTCTCATTTTTAGCAGGAAAAAAATGTACATTAAGGCCTGCGGGACTTTAAGTAGCTTCGATTCTATAAAAACCGTACATAACCTGCAATTTGTAGACAATCAATGCCAGAGTTTAAAGCGTGAGTAGTTAAAGTTCCTTCACCTCTTTTGAATCAGACTTTCACAAAAAAAAAGTACCTATATGCCCAACATTTTCTTCCGGGATTTCATGCCACAATTCTTTGCCTGAATTTTTTGCTAGAAATGAAGATAATGCTTTTCCAATTTACCTCCCATAAGTTTATAGCCCGTAAACTTCTTATAGACCGCAATACTAATGTGGAAACAAAATGCGAACTTCTGTTGAATTGCCCGAATGCCGAATGCGAAGAAACCAAACCTATAACCATTCTTTCGCTAACGGCCAGGCTTTAAAAAAAGAAAAAAACGCAGTTCAGTTTTCCTTTACCAAACATCCCTTCGCCATCACCTGGCATAATACGCTGCCATCTCGCGCACTTTACGATAATCTACCTTAAGCCTCGTTACTATAGCTCCGGTAATATTGAAGTGGCATGTTACATGAATAAACACACTTAAACGATTTGATTCTGGTACTTGTTTTGGTTCGAAAAGAAAGGCTAATACCAACACACTCGAATGACTATAGCTACTATAGCTGATGGAGATCTCGCGCCGCTGCTGCCCAGAAGTCCCCTACAGAGCGATTATTTTCAGCCCAAAATGTGCGAAACCATTATCCCATCTATTTTAATGGCTTCTCCATTCCCCTATTCATTCATTTTCATTCGTTTGCTCAAGCGCTTGTCGTGGCTCTGGTTTACTATTATGAGAGTGCCGAGGCCGACTGACTAGCTCTTCCCTCATCTCTGAAGATGATATTGGCTTCAAAAGCAAAAGCGAAAAAAAAACGAAAAATACAATTTTGTGAAGTAAAATCTAAATTCACAACGGAATAGGTTTTTATATCTCTGTTACGAACTAAATGGTTCATATTTGTGCGATTTTATTGCGGTCGCTATCACTGGCTGATGTAGTTCGTGCACATAAAAATGATGAGGAACAGCAAGACTGTTGACCGGGTGGGGCGCACGAGGGTAAATTGGAAGACGTAGATGAGTTTCAGGCGACGCGTCGCGACGCGGCGTCTTTTTGAAAAATTATCTAATTTGTTGGCCAGGAAGAAGTGTGCTCATTTTTTTCTGTGTCGTTTGGTTATCTTCTATACTGGCCTGAAGTCTGCCAAAGACATCTAACACTGAAGTGTTTTCACCTAATTATGTTACAGGTCTTCACAACCTGACGGTGGCGTTGTGTGGAACTAGACCAATAGTTGTAGTCTTATGAAGATGCTCAAATTCAAAATTAAGCTGAGTACAAACATATTGGGTTGAATTTTCAATTTGTTCAATGTTTATCGTAACGTTACATAGCACCTTAAGGCTTAAAATGTACCAATAATAGTGGAGACTGGGCGTAGATAAGTTTACTTTAAACACTTAAAACTAATACGTCACATATTAAATAAATTAACTATTTTCAACATACTAACGTAACATGTAACTTTAAAACAAACGTAACGTTATACAAAACTTGTTGAAAAGAAAACGTCACGAAGCATTAATAAAATAAGAAATAAAATGAACAAAACTATTTACAAATGTCTCAATATTAATTGAACATTTTCATATTTAGATGTGTAACGCAATGTAACGTTATATCTTCATCGAAACATGTAACGGTGGAACTTTGAGAATAAGATAATTGTTACTACCAATACATTTTATAAAACACAAGCTAACCCTTAATTGTTATATGCGTAGCGTGCAACTTAAGGACCAATATAACGTCAGAAAAATTGTTACCTGAAACAAAACAAAAGGCAATAAAATTTAAAAGAGTGTCTAAAGTTATTAAATTGTTGAATGGAAATTGCGTTTTCCGAGTTATTAAATAATGTAACGTGTGAACAAAAACAATAATTAATGAGAGTATGTATGGATTTGGCCTTAACATGTGTAACGTAACGTTACATTTACATGATTTGAATGTAACTTAAGATAATTCAAAGAGTATTATTGACAAAAATATCTTTTATACGTGTTATTTCGCACATAACTGTTACCTACAGCTGTTACATAACGAAATGTAACTAAAAGCTAGGAAAATAAAGTGTAACTTTGGACTTAGTAATTACGTTTCGAATAAAGTTACCTTTATGACAAAAATGTTACATAAGGCATTGGTCAGACAGGACGCAAACTTTGCAAAATTTGTAAAGTCTACTCAGCTTCCTGCTTTTTATTGACAAGGTGAGCAGACGTTAAAGAACTTCAAATGTTTGCTCCATGTGTGAACAGGGTCTTAGGCTTAATGTAATGCTTTCAGATAATGTAACAAATATGTTCCAGAAAAATTGACACGCAAGACTACCATACGTCTGAATTTTCGAGCAGTTCTCACGTGAGATGACAATTTCATTTATGTTTTACAAATAACATTTAGTAAAGACATTTTAATTACTCCGTTGCTCTTGAATAGCTCTCCCAGCCAGTCGGAGTTGAAGTCTCTTGAGCAAGGAAATGGCTTGTATCAATTTGTTAATCAACAACTTACATTCGACTCTTATACACCTTCTCATAAATAACTGACTTTTGGTTCTTTAAGTCTAGAACATAAAATCGCACTTCCTCTTACCACAACATGAATACTCGTGTACATATATTTTTTGTTTGGTATAATTTCGTTGCTCTGTGCTGCTGCCAGTAACATTTCCATTTGTTAATACTTGTAATAGATTTAAAGCCAATTCCAAGTCAACAAATCAACGCCCCTTTTGGAAACAATTTTCTACTTCTGCGAGTGAACCATTCATCGTTGTCGTCGCAGTCGCGTGTAGATACATGTAAGCTGGTTATATTAGATTTAAGAACCTAGCGTCTGGAGAAGGACCGGATCGACGAATGTGGTTAACTGGCAGAGTGCTTAAAACTATACTCAACGCCAGCCTGGGTTGTGTCTAATGGGGAAAAGAACTTGGCATTAAACTTACTCCAAATTGGCATTTGCACAAAATTTAAGGATGCTAAAGTCTGGTTTGCTTAAGATGATGATTTCTTTTTGTTCTCAAGAGTTTGAAACTTGTTGCAATATAACTGTTTGAGGTTAAAAAGGTGCACGGACCAACCTTTCCTTGCCTTGATTTTCATCTGGAGCTAGTTTGAACCCAGAGCAAGAATAAATCATATCCATGGTTTCTCTGCTCTAAGTACAGTACAATTTTGTTGCACATACCTAAAGCCGGGTATATAAGTTTATTATATTAGAGAACTATGAAATGCAAATCGATACCCACCACCTCTTCATTGATTTTAAGGCCGCGTATGACAGCATCTACAGAGACGAACTGTATAAAGCTATGTCTAGCTTTGGCATCCCTGCCAAGCTCGTTCGCTTGTGCAAAATGACGATGGAGAACTCACGCTGCTCTATCAAGGTTGGCAATGAGCTTACGGAATCATTCGACGTCAAAAAAGGATTCAGACAAGGCGATGCACTGTCGTGCGATTTCTTTAACATCGTTCTTGAGAAGATAGTCCAAAACTCCACCGTCAACACCAGAGGCACTATCTTCTATAAATCTGTTCAACTTCTCGCGTACGCCGACGATATTGATATAATGGGAAGAACACAGCGTGATGTCAATGGCGCCTTTGTGAGGATTGAGACAGAAGCGGCTAAAATGGGTTTAGCGGTAAATGAGGGGAAAACGAAGTACATGCTGTCTTCGAGTAAGGACACCCAACATCGACGGCTCGGACAGAACGTCACAATAGACGCATACAACTTCGAGGTAGTTAAGGAGTTTGTCTACCTAGGCTCCGCTATCAACACGGACAATAACACCAGCGCTGAGATAAGGCGAAGAATTACTCTTGCTAATCGCTGTTTCTTTGGGCTAAGAAAGCAACTGAGTGGAAAAGCCCTCTCTCGAGCAACTAAGGTTAAACTGTACAACACCCTCATCATCCCTGTCCTGCTGTATGGTGCAGAAGCATGGACCCTAACAAAATCGGATGAATGTGCCTTAGGCTGTTTCGAGAGGAAAATTCTTCGGGTCATCTTTGGCCCCGTGTGCATTGATGGGGAATGGAGAAGGAGATACAACAGCGAACTTTACGGGTTGTACAACGACGTGAACTTAGCCAGAAGGGTCAAGGTCCAGAGACTCAGATGGCTCGGTCATTTAGAGCGCATGGACACCAATGCTCCGGCCCGGAAAGTCTCCGACACTATTCCCGAGGGACGCAGAAGGAGAGGAAGACCGCGACTCAGGTGGCGCACACAAGTGGAAGAGGACCTCAATCAACTTGGAGTGCAAAACTGGAGACAGCTAGCTAGGGACCGAGCTGACTGGCGGAGACTGTTGATTGAGGCCCAAGTCCACAACGGACTGTAGCGCCACCTTAAGTAAGTATATTAGAGAGAACTATGCTTTAGGATCGAATATTTTGTAGAGGCATGAGGTTAAGCAGACGGAGGTTTATAATGTTTTTGGTCTATTTAGGAGAGAGAAAAAGTTCCATTTGCAGTTTTGCAGTGGTAATGCAGTGCAGATACAGATACAACAGACAGGTGAAGGATTTATGGAGCTTGTTTGAGAAAAGTATAACGTTTCCTAAGACAACACACGACGACGACAGACAGACTATGAACGACCAAAAGCATGGACGACGACGAGGGTGTTGAGTGGATGATGCTAGTTTGTAAAATATTTGTCTAAAAACTTATTTGTTAAGGAAGTTTTTTGAAAGATGGATGGAATATAAATCTCGGAGTGATTTGCGGATTATGCAGCATCAATTTTAAGTGTCAAAGTGTCGCCGCAGACTTAAGAACTGGGTTTTGGCTGTCGAATTTAACTGACTGCGGTGTATATCTTGTGTTTAAGATAAAATGTTGGGAGAATGTCAATTTTAAAAAGGGAACTTAGAGTGATTGGTTTGGAAAATGAACTAATTTTGAGTTTATTTTATTTTGAGTTTTATTGGGATATTGCTTAGAAGAAAAAATAACACAAAAATGCCTTTTATAGTTCGTCAATTCTAGTTCTTCTTAAATTTTAAATCTTTCTATTACCGTTTCACTACTACGGATACTCTTTGAGCTCTTTGGCTCGTACGAGAGGTATCGGATATTCCGATAGAGAAAAACGTTTTCTCTAGAGTCAGAAAAGATTAGTGGTATTCTCAAGTAGTGAACCATAAATTTGTCAAACCGAGTGACCTCGACTAGTTTTTTATATAAACCGAGTTGCAGTAGAAAACACTTAAATATTAAAAAAAAATGCCATCCGCAGATGAAATTTGACGGTTAATGGCTCAATATAGAGATACGATACGACTCTAGGTTGCCATTGGGATATTTCGTTCTAAATATTAGCAGATTACCCCAAAAACAGTTCTTGAAAACACTTATGCCGAATTGGAAAAACCGAGTTAGCTGACTCGAGTTGTAAACAAATTAACCGAGTTAATTCAAGTTAGGAAACCGAGTTAATTCGAGTTAGGAAACCGAGTTTAGGCGATGCTCAATCCTGTACTCCTCCATGGCTTAATTTTCCAAACACTGGTAAGAAGAAATTTCAAATTAAACTGATGAAGGCAGAGTGTAGTAGAGTGTTCCACATTTGCGCAGTACGGCTACAAAACAGTACCACCAAAGTTGTGCTCGATGGTAAGCTAGTAAACATTTATCGAGGCGCGAGTATTACGGGAATGCAACTGACGGCTTTCCATTTCCACTAGAGCACTGACTATCATCAACAGTTTAAAAAGTTATAGTCTTACTTTCTTAAAACAGATATAAAAGAAACTGCGGGTTTGACGTTGGTAGCTTAAGTTTTCCTAAGAGCTAAGGGCTAAGCTTAGTATCTGAGAAGCGCACAAATTTGCTACAGCTTTTCTTAAGTTTAATTTCAATTAGTTTTTGTTTACTGTTTAAGAAAAAAAAATGTCTTCTTTAAAATTGATTTCTAAACTAAACTAGCTTAACTGATTAAACTGTAACACTTAAAAAGCATATAGGTTCTCGAGCCTTTATAAGCTTTAGATAATCCTTAAACCGATCCACAAAATTTGTTTTAAAATTAATTGCAAAAAAAAACACTTTTTAAGATTTTATATACAGGGTGATTCACGAGCGTTGTGCCAAAAAGCTAGAGCGTGTAGGTTGAGTTGAGACAAGAAAAAAATCGTATGGGAGGGGGGGGTCTATTCCCCCCCGTTAAGCCGGGAGGGGCAATTTTCTGAAAAATTGACTTATTTTGTAAAAAAAAATATTAAAAATCAACGGCTTAGTTTACAACACCGTGCTATACCTTTCTGAAAAGCTAAAAACTTCTTCTTTCACTTTGTTTTTAAAATAAATTGTTTTAACGAATAGTTTTAAAAAAATAAATTTTCAAACTAAAAATTTTCAAAAAAAAAGCAAAAAAAAATTTTTTGAACTAATTTTTTTCAAAATTTTATGTAATTAAGTACTAATTTTGTTTTAAAATTTCAATGTTTTTGTTAATTTTTAGTCGAAAACAGAAAACCGGATGCAAAAATGTCTTTTCGTTTTTGAGAAATTAAAAAAAAAACCAAAACCACTTTTTTCTAAGAAAATCTTTGTTTTATTTTTACCTATCTGGACTTTTAGTTTAATTTACTAGTTTAATTTATAAATTTAATTTTTTGTAATTGGAGTCTTATGAGGACTCAATTAAGTAGAAAAGTATTGGATTTTCCCTGGATTAATCATTTTGTTCATTGAAAACGTCTGCCACTGACCTTTCACTTCTAGCTCTCCGTGCTCTCGTCGGCGGATTCTTGAAAACATGCTACGACTTGGGCGCAATCTATTGGGATATCTTTCAGCGTAGAGTCTTTCGGCTTCCCGATCTCGACAACAAGTTAAACCGTAGCAGAAGTTCCTGTCCGCTAACTCTTCTCGAACATATGAGTTTGTTATTGTTATGTGTTGATGAATTAATATTTTAATTGTAAATGGTTGTTAAGTAAATATGCGATGCCTTTTATTAACCTTTAGGTGGTTAATTGTTTTTTCATTCAAGAAAAATTGCGGTTTAATTATCTTAAGCCCCCAGCAGGTAGAACCCTTCGCCGGCGAGTGGCCGCGGCCCAAGGTATAGTAAGAAAAAATTGCAGGTCAGTTTTCAGACGTAATCAATGAATACAATGGTTCATCCATTGAAAATCCAATACTTTTCTACTTTATTGAGTCGTCATAAAACTCCAATTACAAAAAATTAAATTTGTAAATTAAACTAATAAATTAAACTAAAAGTCCAGATAGGTAAAAATAAAACAAAGATTTTCTTAGAAAAAAGTGGTTTTGGTTTTTTTTTAATTTCTCAAAAACGAAAAGACATTTTTGCATCCGGTTTTCTGTTTTCGACTAAAAATTAACAAAGACATTGAAATTTTAAAACAAAATTAGTACTTAATTACATAAAATTTTGAAAAAAATTAGTTCAAAAAATTTTTTTTTTGCTTTTTTTTTGAAAATTTTTAGTTTGAAAATTTATTTTTTTAAAACTATTCGTTAAAACAATTTATTTTAAAAACAAAGTGAAAGAAGAAGTTTTTAGCTTTTCAGAAAGGTATAGCACGGTGTTGTAAACTAAGCCGTTGATTTTTAATATTTTTTTTTACAAAATAAGTCAATTTTTCAGAAAATTGCCCCTCCCGGCTTAACGGGGGGGAATAGACCCCCCCCTCCCATACGATTTTTTTCTTGTCTCAACTCAACCTACACGCTCTAGCTTTTTGGCACAACGCTCGTGAATCACCCTGTATATAGTTCAATCTAAATTAGTATATATGTATAACATATATCATATCATATCAACATGTTGACAAATTGCTTTTCCCACATTATTTATCCACATAATTCGTTTAAATTTTTCAAATTAATAATTTCATTTATCAACGTCAACATATTTACATGGTGTGTGCGTTGTGATTATTTATTAAAATTTAATTAATATAATTTCCCATTTAAGCCATAAACCTTAACATTATCAGTTAAAGACTAATATTCTGGTTTCTATTGTTCATGCTCGTTCATGTGCAATCATCTCACTGCCCTACATAGCCGAGCTAAGCCATCGTTTATTGAAACAGTTGTATTCCATTCAGGCTAAGGCATGTTTCTATATTGGTCCAGCTGTTTTCCTGCCCCAGTCGACCATGACCTTTTTTGATGGCCCATAATCAATCAGCCATGGTTGCCATGGGGCTAGCAATGAAACACTCGGACTTGCCTGAAATATAATTTATGAACGCGAACGCCTTCTCACCTCAACAGCGCCAAAAACGATGCTCATCATCATTATTGTGATCAAGTGCTCCGTCACGGTGAAACGCATTAAACATTCCATTCCAACATCCCCCATAACAACCGCCATCATCGCATCAGTCAGGTAAGAATGCAACATTAATCAAATATTAAATCTATTATTCAAGCGGGGGGCGGTGGGTGGGTATATCTTGTTTTATGGGTCTTGAGCGGGTTCCGTGCGGTACTCCAAGCAGGCACACATGAATGAAAGAGGACCACACACACCCGCACTCACACAATATTCCACATCATGAAATGGAATTCAAGCTGAAATGTTGTTCACGTTTACCGAACAGAATTCGGCGGCGGTGGTGAGGCGGATTCCGGTTTGGTGATGGTAAGGGATTGATTTTTAATGTGTGCAACCGAACGGCCCATTAATTATTTGAACCAGGAATGAAAATATAAAACGGAAATCAGAACTTTTGGTGGAATAATTTTGCATCATGTTGGATTATTGATTCCGTTAAAAAATGTATTGAACTGGTTTACCAGATGGCGTGTTGGGAATCTGGGTCTTGTTGGCTTTACAAATATTCATCGGCTAAGCAAATACAAGATGACTGTTTGGTGAGCTGGTTCGATTGTTTTGCTTGCTGCTTGTTTAAAGGTTTTTTTTTTAAGAAAAGCGTTGGACAGTTTTCACTTTTGCTGAAGGCTGCATGGAAAATATAAAAATGAACACGAACCAAAATCAGTGAGAAGTTAAGTATGCCGATTCTAAGAAACGCTTGATTTTATTGCAAAGTTTATAGGAATTTATATTTTCTGTTCATAACTTCACCAAAAATCGGAAATGGAAAACGGCTGAAGGCTCATTTGATTGCCTTGAGTGACTTTGCAAAAATTTATTCGACATTTTTAAATAAAAGAATTCTGTTGTCCTTGAAATTTAAAATTCCAATTTGATTTCTAAGAACAAAGGTCAATGTTCCAGCCGTGCAGCACCTTCTCCCCTTTAAATAAATTCTCGGTTCAGAAAAAATTAATCAATATTTACCGAAGGCGATTGTAAGCCTTGTCCGTGTTTTTTCTGTTTATATGCAATTCCTTGTTCTTCGCTTTTATCTATGGTAAGGTAACATAGACTCCACCCGACTAGAAATATCACAATAACGGGGGAACATCCTCACTTCTGGTTCTAGATCAAGGTATCCACTATACACTACTTGTTCGTCTTGTTGGTCGGTATTCCTCTGAACACTGAGCTGAACTGACTACTGCGGCGGCTCGGTTGTTCTATCGTTCTTCAGTTCAAACAGCAGCAAAGAGTGTAATAAATCTTTCTATGCAAACGTGCCACGCAGATTTACTATATTTTTTATTTGCTCTAAGCAGAGTTCTTATGTCTGCAAAAAGTATTTGATTAAGGGAATAATATAATGTACCTTTATAGCTTTAGGTTTAGAAGGATACTTTTCTTTTGAATATAAGAAAACTTGTCAGGACAGTGAATAAGGAGTTGTTTGTAAGAAGTTTGTATGTATGTTATTGCGCTCATTGGTAACAGTATTTGCAGTGAGACGAATCTTCAAGGAAGGTGTTTTTTTGGAGAGGTTATTTGGACAAGAGGTTTACTTAAACTAAAAAGATTTATAGGGATTTGACGTTTGAAATTTATTGGGATACTCTTTCTTTTGTGAGAGTTCGATGTGTGAATTTAAAAGGAGGGGTAAATGTTGTAAGCACTGGTATACAGCTCTAAACTGAAAAGCAAAAAAGATGATGTTAATTCAAAGGGTTATGGCGTGTTTAAGAAGATCGTAGAAGTTTGGTGTAATTGAACTTGTATTTTGATGGCAAATTTGCATTCTTCAACATGGTATGTTTTCGATAAAATATGCAGCCTTCCTTCTTGTTTCGTACTTGGTGGGTGGCAAACGAAGATTTTTATAGCTTAAGCGTAGTCGTTCAAACTCAGAGTCAAACGAAGTTATCGTGTCTGAGGATCTTAGGACACACTTTGTCTTTTGAGAAAAATGTTCCAAACCCATATTTGTAGTTCTAATCGTTTGTTCCGATCACCGTATACGCTCTGATACGCGGCCTTGAAATGGATGAATATGAAAGGGGTGGGGGTCGAAAGACTGGAAATCAAATTCAGGATAATCGAAGTCCCGGAAATCACTTTCTCACGGTAAATTTGGCCGAAAAAAATCGTACGTTTTTTCATGAGAATCTACTCCTTTTTGTCACTCAACTTAATGAGAATTAAGGAGATCGAAATCTCTTACCTTATTCGTTTTTTCTAACAGCCCTGAACTCAGTGCAACCCTTTTTTAAAAGCAAATATTTTAGGAGACATCAAATACTGTGAATCATAGGAGAACGAAGCAATATAATTTTTTGTTTATGTAATTGCATAGAGACATTTTTTTTCCCAAAAACCTCTACCGCAAAACAGAAGCATATCTTAAATATTATTTATCTTAACCTAAAATAAAAAAGATAAAAAAAACACAACTAAATTGCATAGGTATCGTACATACCAATACGAAGTAATAATTTCAAAATGAAATTCCAAAATAGTGCTAAATCCCGCAGTTAACAACATGAACATGAACCAAGATTAAAATAAGTGACGAACTGTTTTTTCAATATCTGCCGTAAACAGAAAACTTAGTCTATCGTATAATCTTAGACAGAAAACTTTGACGATCATTTTGTTGGACGACGAAAAGAACAGAATTAGTTTCTCGGAACATTGGTAGTGGGGAGGTTTAAGGAACTTTTTCATCAGCGGTTTCTTAAAAAAAGCCTTCAGTTTATTATTATAAGTTTGAGTTCATGGAACTTTGAAACATCCAAGTACCAAGTGGACCAGTCACTAAAATTCCATTATGTTTCAGCAAGTGGAATTTTTACCTGCTCGTATATCGCATTGAATCGATATTTAATATTATGTTATTCTAGTTGAAGGGTGGTATAAACTATATAAATTTTGTATGTCGTAAATCTGAAACTTTGTCAAGAAAATTAACCTACTTGGAAGAACGACGAGTCGACGATTATGTTGACCTAGTCAGCATTCGCTGCAACTTCATCTTTACATTGCAATTTTCTTTTTTGTCAGTGTTTAATACTTTAGTCTTAGTTTCAGATTTACCTCACGTGCAAACAGTTAAAAATTAACATTGAATGACTCTTGATTTTACTTTTCTGCCCCATGAATTTTTAAAGATGTAAAAGAGGTCCTTAAGGATCGATGAATATTGTACAAAACTGAAGAGAAATCAATGAGCCACACGTCTCCAAAGGTTCTTGCAAGATACATTTCCTATTTAAGACACTTGTTTATTTGAACATTTTGGCTTAAAGCCAGGTCATTATTAGCAGAGTAACAGGCAAGCAAGAAATTCGGTAGTTTAAGGTATGAGGCTTACATCATTTCCCATATATAGGTGAGATTTGCACTTTTCTGAAAACTGTGCTAGATTATGAATTTTAAATATGTAGGTATAGTGAAATGATTGTAACAAGGAGACAAAACCTGAAAAAGAATAGTTTGAGATGAGGAAAAACAGAATATCTATTCGTAAACTACAAATCGTTACAAACTAAAATCTATTCGTTTTCTATTTCAATTCAAATTTGATCGTGAAAACATTTGCCCCACAACCAACAATGTCTTCAAGGGGGTCCAAAATGTTAATCGGTAAGTGGTCACAGCTCAAAGAGCTTCCAAGAATTGTCTTGAGCGACTTGAGTAGATTTTTGTAAAAGAAGATTAATAATGACCACCTCAAAGTCGGCATTTGTGTTTAAGAAAACGGTTCATGTCTTTGTTAGAAACGAAACGTGACTAGCCACAACCAGTCATTTTTTTTTTTTTTTAAGAAAACTCCACTAAACACCATATTCCCACATCAAAAACAAGCGTGTTTGAATACAAAAAATTCAAAAATTCAACTCACGTCGACATTTCGCTATTAGCGCTATTAGATTTGACTATGAGGTTGTTTCTCTAACTCTGATGAAAATAAAAAAAAAAATTACGTCACATTAACAATTCGTCGCCCGAGAATGATAATGTCGTAAGCGACATTTTTTTGATTTTGGGAAATCGCAATCAAAGTTTAAAAAATCATATCTCCGAAACGGCTACGATAACTATAGGTGCAGAGCTGATGGAACTTCATTTTAGAATCAAAATTAAAACCCAGCTTCCATTTCTACAGATTTCAAAGCCAATAAACCATAGTATTATTTTGTCGTATGTTACATTTTGCTAACTAAAATGTTTATTCCATACACATACGACAAAAAATTTGCACATACGACAAACTTTTACCCAATTCAGTTACTTTTTATTCAAGCAAATAAATAAAACTACGAGTTATTCAATATTATTTTGAAACAAAAATAATTTAATTCACATAAAATAAAAATAAACAGTCTTCTTCTTTTTAAAAAAATAAACATTAAATCTAAAAAAAACATAAACACATCCATGGTGATTTATCAACTTAACAAAACAATGAAACAAAAAAATAAAAATATTAACTTAAAACTTAAATACTCACGCTAAAAGTTCTGGCGGTAACTCCGGCGCAGGGGACCCGTCCGCACTCGACGACATTCTGAAGTCAACTGAAATTGTTCTTCTGCATACACATTCTTATGGCACATACGACAATAATTTACCGTAAGTTGGGTAAAAAATTGTTGTATGTGAAGGATTTCAAACACATACGACAATCATTTACGCAACCAACAAAAACCGCGATTTTACATAGAAAAAATGTCGTATGTGAAAAAATTCTTACACATACGACAAAATTAATACCCAAAACGCATTTGACCTTGCACATACGACAAAATAATACAAAATATCTCCGAAACTAAAGGAGATATCAAAACGCGGATTGCACCATTCGAAAGATTATTTTTTTCTTATCAAAACTGCATTTAAACCTCAAAAAACCATTTTTGTGATATACGACATTCTTTTTCTCAGGCGACGAATTGAATTAACAACATCAATTTTGGGGAAAATAATGAATCATTTACACGGTTGTTCGTCAAATCGATATGAAGACCAACAAAATTAATATCACCAATAAGAAAATACAGAAAATTCCAAATTGAACTCATTATTTGAAATTCAATCATTATCTCGACCGAAAATCTCCATATAACAAATGTTCTGTTAAAAACAAAAGACAAAAAAAGAATTCGAATTCACACTCAGAATGTCATTATTAATTACATTATAATGACATTCTGAGTGTGAATGACGAGCATGGAGCATTTTATTGACCTCCAAACAACACCCTAATGACTTCAAATGAGCCACAATGACCAATCCAACAGAATAATACATCCCACAACATAAAAGCATCACCATACACACCGCCAGACAATAGGGGCGATGACATTCGAAATTGAATCCAATTCCAATTCTGAATCGAACCCAAATCCCAAATGCCAGCTTAAAACAAATGGAAACGGAACAAATCCTGTTATTCAAATCACTTTTCATGGCTGTTTGTTGTTCACCATTTGGGGGGAAAAAACATCTCCACAGGTAGGCCTTAGAACAGTCCCATTCCGTCTGGCCATCATCGTTTATTTTACTGTCCTCGGTCTGGTGCTGCCCCGTGTGTGCGGTAGAAATTTGTCGTTTATTCAAATCGTATGGTTGCGTTTGATAATTTATTACGTCATGAAAATCATGATACGAACTAAGTATCGGTTGTCGTGTATTTTTCTGTTTTTTTTTTTTGTATTATCGTCGGCCGTTCCTTGGGACATTAGACAAAAGTCAGAGATAACGGCATTTTGTTAACGTGACACTTTGCATTCTTGTGAAATGAATTCACCACATAACCAATGGGCCCAAAATCAACCGAACACAAAACAAGACCATCGAACCAAAGAACGCAACGGTATGGCTATGTTGCGTGTTGTTGTTGTTGTTGTTGTTGTTGTTGTAGGTTGTGTGTTGTTATTTGGATTCGATGAACATGACAAGAAATTACTTATAAATTGCCCATGCGTGATTATGTGGAGTAGATGTCAAGTGAATGATGACACAATGATTTCGAAATGCTGCAAGACCATTCAATTGCGTCAGTTTAAGACTCTTTTAAGGCTTAAAAAGTCCAAAAAGTACCTAAAAGGTATGAAGCGTATTTTATAGGTATCTCCTGTCAAATGTTGGAGGAAAAATGACATTTTGACTTTTCTTTTGTGATTCCACATTCTGTGGAAATTGTGATCAGTGGCGGTTGCGGCTGCGGCGAATATTAAAATACAAAAGTGCGTGTCATTGAATGACGGAATGTACCTAGCGAGAGGGGAGCTAGATCAATGATTAAACGCGTGTGACGAATTTCTGAGCGTTCTTTTATTCGTTGACAATTTTATTTCGATTCACAAAGGTACACATTTAGGTTCGTTGATTCTTACTTAAGTTTAAGGTTTAATTCAGGTTGAGGGTGGGTGCTTGTGGAAATATAATATTTTTGTATGCTAATCAGGATGAAAGCTCTCTGACACGGTCTTGGTTGAGAAAATTTATGAGATTGACAAGGTAAAGTAAGATGTTGGAATAATTTAATTGACGAACACAGTTGAATTAATGAAAGGTAATGTTCGAAGTGCTTTTTAAGGAGTCATTCTGTATAAATTCCCCATCGAATTCACATAATTGTTTTAAAGATTCAAATCAAGAAAAAGGCAAGACGGTAACATCGTTATGACTTTATCATCAACAAAAATCAATGAAAGCTTATCTCAACAGACTTCTTCATCAAATAAAATAAAAACAAACATTTGAGTGGCTTCCACTCCAAATAAACATTTCCCATCTCTATTCGCTAATGAGCCTCAAATAAATTATTGTGGCATATAAATTCTCCAGCACTTCCTCGTGTGGGGTCCCAACTGTGAACTCCGACCACCTAGAATTATTAATTAACTTCACTTAATTAAGCTCCCAAACAAACACATTATTATACAGTTTCGCTTTTCATCAGGCATTCATTTTGTTGAGTCTTCTTGAAAGTGAATATTGAATTCGAATTCGGCTGGCCCAAAAGCACCAACCCATCAAGCCCAACCCAACAAAATCCAATTCAACAAAATAAAACAGATGTTGATAGGTGCCATCTCGAAACCATTTAGAATGTTTGAAAAATAGAAGAGAAACGTTACATGTGTACAAAGCTCGTACATCTGTCAAACAGTCATATCTATATTTTGCTTTTAAGTATATTCAAAAAAGTAGAGAGAAAAAGAATTCCAAAATACTTCTGTCATGTTAATTGAAGGGCTCAATTAATCAAAGTCAATATGAGTAATAGTAAATTCATGAATGTGTGGAAATGCGGCAGAGATAATATTCACCGCTCACCGTCACGGATGGAATATTTGTTTACTAAGTTTTATGGGAGTAATACGAAATCCCCAAAAGACAAAATCACCATGGGGACAAAATCTCCAAAAAAAAAATCCAACTTGCCAATATCTCCACGACAAAATCCCCACGGAAAAAATCCCCAAAGAAAAAATACTTTTTGCCAAAATCTCCTTGAAATCTCCAAAACTCCAATATTCAGGTACGTCTACTTACACCGTTCCTCTCACGACATGTTTTGTTTTATATTATTATTATTATAATTTATTTACATATAATTGAAATTATAAATAAATATACATAGAAAAAAAAGAGCCTAGCTGCTAAGGCTTTCAGCTCTGTGTTTTGTTTTATATTCATTCTTTATTTGTTTAAACATTAAACAAAGTTCTTTTGAATTGATTTTTTTATTTATTTTGAATGAAATGAATTACATTTAAAATGAATTAAACATTTATTTCTTAAACAACCTTAACTGAATACAATAATATCTCCAAAACAAATATGTTCAAGTAGTGAATCATGCGATTAAATCGCGCGATTTAATCGCATGATTCACTACTTGAACATATTTGTTTTGGAGATTTTGGCATGGAGATTTTGTCCATGGGGATTCTCTCTTTGGAGATATCGCTGCTGGAGATTTCAGTTTGGGGATTTTGGGTTTGGGGATTTTCGTTTGGGGATTTTGGCTTGGGGAAAACGTCACCAACCCAGTTTTATTTTTGGAGTTTTAGCACATTAGTCAAGGAACATTTTTGGCTAGATCTAGAGCAAGGTAAACAAGAGCCTTAGGAGTGCTGAAAATTTGCTTAAGCAGAAGATTATTTAAGGTTTTCAAATGGATGGTGGAGATTATTTTTTCATTGAAATGGATTTTGAAATAATTTCTCTCGGATATTATACACTTTTTCAATAAACATAATCTTAAAATACCCGATTTTAAAGTATCTTCAATTCAAGGACAAGACAACATGAAAGAAGCTCAGAATCCAACGAAAGTTGAACTATAAGACGACTGAAAACCTGATAGCTTTCAGAACGACAAATTTGTGTTGTGCTTGCAATTTGAATTCAAGCGAATTACATTTTTTATTGACTTTCACTAAAAACTCTTTGACGATTTCGAAGAATTTCAAAAATATTTCGACAGAAGCAACATCCACCAGAAGTGCGTCTTTGGTTCGCTCAAAAGGTAAGTAAACTTAAGCCTCTTAAGTCTATTCCGGGTACTCTGTTTTTATTTCTTCATCCAAAAAAAGTATAAAATATCATCTTTCAACACTTTGAATAGAATATCGAACCCAATGGGGCTTTAGGTACTTCATAAACGGAATAAGTAATAGTCAAAATAAATTTTCCAGTAGCAATTTAATACCTCACTTGAACCTAAACTTATTGTTAGACAAAGTGTTATTGCTTTTTCGGAATGTTTTGTCATCTTTTTCAAAAGAGGATTGAGGGAGAAACAGATACTCTCATTTTCCCCCCAGAACTAAAGTAGCGATGCAGACTAACAAGAGCCCCTTGAGAACGCATATAAAAACGTTAATTAGTTACGGTGTTGATCAGAATTCAGGAGGAGTTGTGACAAACTTTATCTTCGACGCTTCACTCACTTAAAGTCGAGTTGTTCGGTTAGCAAAATAGACTGTCAGTGTCAGTAACATCAATCGCTTGTAGATGGCCACCTAGTGGCTGCATCAAGCCCGTCGCATAATTCAATGTTAATGAGCAAAAAGGAAAAGTGGGGGACTACTACTGAAGGTCTAAGAGTATTCGATTTCAATTCGTCTCTAACCCCATAACAAAATCCATTCACAACTCTATGGTAGAAGGGTAAAGAGGGGGACATGAAAAATATAATACTCAACTCAAAAATTCTTTTATGGTAGTTTTACCTTCGACTCTTTGGCCATTTGTCATGCGGAGTGGGATCCATTTGGTTTGAATTTGATGCTACTTTTCTCCTGCTGTCTTGTGCTGTCTAGAGTCTACTACCAACTTTTATTTCTGTCGGTAGGGACCAGTCAGAGAGTCCGTAATAAATGTTGTCAATTTCAAGGAATTTTTAGTGCTAAAATGAAAAACGAACCCGAGACCTGTCGAAGTTTGGAATCTTTCTTTTTCCAAAAAAGAGACGCGCAGACGAAAATGAATTTTTGTGCTGTTGGAGTTGGAGCGAGACAAACTTTAAGGTTATTCAAATTAAATGGAAACGATTGTGGTCTAATGGGATGTTTATGACTTGTGTCCATCAAGAGTTTGTTTAAGTTTGGTAGAGTGATCAATTAGGGTCTCTTGAGAGGGTAGCTAAAATAAATGAGGGTGTGTGGGTATGGGTTCTTTTCTCTTTATAGACATAAAACATTCATCATGTAGTCTTGATAAGGTCTGGGTGTCTGGAATAACTTTAACATGAAGAGCACTTCAGATAAGGTGTTTAAGTCTGCTAATGGACGAGTTACAGCTGTTGCTCGCATTTGACCTTGGTGAGCATATGTCAAAAGTCTAATCGTATAAGATAGAAGCCTATTTTTAGTGTGAGTGAATAAATGGGTTCCTATCTCTATTCAATGTTAATAGTATTACAACGCTTTGAGAAGTAAGCTACTAAGAGTCAGAGCCACTAAGACGTTATAAAGCATAGATCCGGAGGTGATTTGAACTGTTTCTTCAGCCTTTAAGATCCCTTTAACACTATTGACATTTGGTATTGAGAGATCTTGAATTCCAAGTAAGAATACAGTTGTTTATTGTTTTTTTTTTTGTCGAAAACCCTCAAAGGGAGTTCAATGTCAGTCTGTCTGCACATCTCATGACCAAAAGCAAACATTTTCCAGCTGTTTCATCTATAAATATGTCTTTTTCAATGTTTTGCAATGAATGTAACGAAATAGTCACGGATAATGGGAAAAGACTCTAGAAAGTATCTATTTTCATCGCATGCGATTACCACGACCCTAAGACTGATGAATCCGCACACCGTTACTCGTTTGAGAAATGCAACACATTGTCGAATTTCCCATCATGAAACAGACAGACAGCGACACAGGAGGACTACAAAGCAGGCCGCCCTCGGCCCTCAGCACTTAGCTCGTTTTTAAATTGAATATCCTTACTGTTGTTTTTACCTTTAAAATGTTTTTCTTTTCCAATTCGTATATCAAACCTCAAAACTAGCCTCAATGTTTTCATGTGTGTTTGCTTAACACCCTCTTATAAGGGATGACAATTATTATTATTTCATTGCCTAGCCAGGCGATAATGACCTACAGGAACTCAAACTTTTTACTGTATTTTAAGGACCTATTGTCATCAACTGGTTCTACAATGAAATAAATATGACTCTGTAAATATGGTCGATGTCAGAAGTTGCGTGACAGGATGAAGACGTGGATGTGACGTATAAGTCTTCTCAAATCACTGCAAGATGTGAATTTGGATATGGTCGGTTTTTCCTCGGGAGGGAAACCATTTATGTGTTATTTTTTTTGTATTATTCCTCATCCAGGTCCTGTGTTCTCCATTAAAAAATGCATCAATACCATCAACGGCTGCTAAAGCTGATGTGTTGAGGTGATGGTCGATGTGGTGTCGTCCTATCTCGTCAAGGATATACAAGGTTATGTTATTCAAACGAGCGAAGGATGAATGCAATGTTAAAAATATCTTATTTCCATTAAGAGAAAACAAAAATGTGTGTGTGTAATTTCTGTACATGATGGAAACGACAGCAATGCAACGATAAACTCAAACGACTTCGACTCAACAAGTCATTGACAACGGGGGAAATTCCATTCACATTTTGAATTTATAATTGTGATTTTGTCATGCATTGAGTTGTGAGGGTGAGGAGAGAGGAATAAATTTTATGCAGACAAGATTTTGTGCACTCTCAATTTTTCAAATGCTCGCTGCTCCGGTGGAGGAAATGTTAAGGTACATTAACGACTTTCTTTTGAAATGTGATCCCCTGAAAGGATCAAACGCACAGAAAAATTAGAATTCACTTCTTCAGCTTGATTCTTTGTGCCATCGCATTGCAGGGGTGTGTCTGTGTACACATTGATTGTGGTTAATATTTCAAGTGGATTTTTCTTTTCTTTTTTAATTTTCTTGTTAAAATGTTGATATTTTGGGGTTTTAAGTAGAAGCGAGCAATTTGAGAAACAAACAGCGATATGAAAAATTGTAATCCTTTTTCAAGATAACTCTAAAAATTTAATGATAATTTATGGTATCCTCGATTATGTTACACTTGTAGGCATATGGAACGTATGAAGCGCCAAGATTTTCGGAAAATGTACCAAAGTCTGTTTAAAAGAGTTCATTCCTTTTTTTGTAAATATGCTTCTAATTTCATCTTTAAAACATTCAAATAGGTATAGTGCAGTCATTGAAGCGAAAAATACGGTCTTACCTCCGATTTTTTTTACTGTGAACCGATTTGCATGAAATTTTGGATTTAGGTTCATCTTACCCTTAACTTAACCCTGCGGGTGGTTGCCACCCCTTCTCGGGGGTGAATTTTTTTTTTTCAAAATAACCTCGGATATCGATAGAAGGCCCAATTTTAAGCAAAAAATCGTTTGCAAAGTTTTTCAAAAAATCCAATACTTTTCAAGTTATTGGCAATCGAAAATTCGCAATATTCACACTCCGAAAGGAGAATGACCACTTTTCATACAAGTCTGGGCCCAGTGCGTACACACATAAGATAGGTATCAATAAAAGGTGATATTTAGCTGAATATTGTATGTTCCTAATATTTTCAAATTCGGTTTTGTAGTTTTCGAGATATTTGAGCTTGAAGTTGATGTATGCAGTATCACAAAAATGGGTTATTTTCACTATAAAAGCCAATAACTTCTGAGTCATGGGTTTTACGGAAATGATTTTGGTACCAAATGAAAGATCATAAAAATATCTTTCTTAACAAATCAGTATTTTTCATATATATTTAGAACATGATCATATACAAGGCTTCGATTTTGTTTGTAAACATATTTTTAAGTTGCTATTCAAATGCATATATTTCGAAAATATCAGTGATGACACATGTATATATTTTTATACATAGTTCTAATTCTTATTTCATAACCTTTAATTTGATATATAAATCAAAATCAATTATATTTTCTTGCATAAAAACCATCTTATTAAAAGAATTCTTCTGAAAATATCTTGTGAACATACCGCGGACAACCATCAGACGACATATATCTGCAGCCAGGACAAGTTTGTTAAACCTTTTTGTGCCATTCAACTTGGGTCTGCAGCATATTTCTATTGCCAACGTTGCCAGTCGGAACAACTTAATTCCAAATGGTCTGTTTGGAAATACAAACCTTAATGAAAGTAATCGACCAGCAATTACCATCTGCGACGGCACATACATCTAGGTATTGGCAAAAAAGCTCTAATTATAATATTCAAAAAAAGACCTACAGTCTCCATAAGTACAAGAATTTGTTCAAACCGTTTATGATGACATCTTGTTACGGGTATATTCTGGACGTTATGGGACCATATGCTGCAACAACATCGGATGCCAACATCATGAAAAACATTTTTAGAGACGAAAACACCTATGCAAGACAATTCTTCACACAGGACGATGTGTATCTTGGATAGAGGATTTAGAGATGCAATTCCTTGCTTAGAATCCTATGGTTACAAGTGTCACATGCCTGAATACGTGTTGTAATATAATTTTCAACTCACAACAGCCCAAATCGAATAGGTCAAGATGCGTAACAATGGTTCGATGGGTCGTTGAAGTTGTAAACGGCAGATTTAAAAGAGATTTTTAGCTGTTTCGGCATGACTTCAACAACTTAGCAGCGGGTCATTTAATGGATGATTTTAAAATTGCAGCTGCGCTTCTTAATAAATTCCATCCATTAATAGAAGACAATTCTGATGCGAGCTCTTTCCTGGAGTTGGCATTAAATAAATTAAATACTCCGAATTATTTGGGAGATTTTGTTAAAGAGCAAAATCTAAATAGAGCAAGGGCTGCATTTCTTCGTATTAATGGGCAAATTCCAAGTCTTGACAACTTCCCGCTTCTCAATTTAGTGGAGCTTCGAAAAATATCTTTGGAGACTATCAAATAAAGCAAGCCCGCTCCTACTGTGGAGAGCATTTAAAAGAAAATGGCGACTACGTTATAGAAGTCTGCGAACGCCGCGCTGCCGTGAGCGTATTAGCTAAGCTGACCCAAGCCTAGTTGGAAACAATTTTTTAATGAGGGGAAGAATCAAGTCGCGGCACATAAGTGGAAAAATCTATTTCACTTACATACTAGTGAGCAACGAGCCAAATGATGCAAACAGTTGCAATGCAATTAAGGCATATTATTGCAATAATTGTCTTGTTGGTATGCGAACCATTGGGTGTTGCGCACATGTAATGAGTATCTTATGGTACTTGGGTTATGCACGCCATGGTATACAAATATAACGATACCACCAGCTTTATATTTAGATAGTGTTCTTATTGATGAAAACGGTGATGAAGACACGTAAAATAAAATATACCTATACCATATTTTTACAAAAAAAAAAAAAAAAATTAAGACTTTAAATAAACGTTGAATGAATTTTAGTTTGTTTAATAGAATATGTGATTATTTTCTGAGAAAAAAAGTAAAAAGAATATGAAGAAAAAGTAAGTATGTTGTCTTTGAAAACAAAAATCTTTATTTTCAGAATAATTCTTTTAATAAGATGGTTTTTATGTAAGAAAATATAATTGATTTATATATCAAATTAAAGGTTATGGAATAAGAATTAGAACTTTGTATAAAAATATATATGTCATCACTGATATTTTCAAAGTATCTGCATTTGAATAGCAACTTAAAAATATGTTTTTAAACAAAATCGAAGCCTTGTATTTTGTATATGATCATGTTCTAAATATATATGAAAAATACTGATTTGTTAAGAAAGATATTTTTATGATCTTTCATTTGGTACCAAAATCATTTCCGTAAAACCCATGAGCATGACTCAGAAGTTATTGGCTTTTATAGTGAAAATAACCCATTTTTGTGATTCTGCATACATCAACTTCAAGCTCAAATATCTCGAAAACTACAAAACCGAATTTGAAAATATTTGGAATATATATTAAGCTAATTGTCACCTTTTTATTGATACTTGTTCCATGTGTGTACGCACTGGGCCCAAAAATGGTCATTGTCCTTTTCAGTTACTAAGTAGAAAAAAAATATGATAAGTTTTTCGACCATAACTCCTTCAATTTTCATGCTATCACAATTTATAAAAAAGTGGACAAGTGCGAGATAAACTCGCTCGAGGAGGGTTCCGTACTTGATTATCCGACCCTACTTTCTTTCAGTTTTGAAGGATTTTTTATGCAAGGATTAAGATTTGAAACCAAACATTTTCTGGGAAAATAATTTGAATAGTCTTTGTGCCTATTTCCTTCAATGACTTCGAAACTGTGTATCTTAAAAATCTGCTAGCAGCATTTTCGGATCACTTCTATCTACTCTAGAAAATGTTAACCAAATTTAATTGCAATCAGCTTAGCATATTCTAAGAAATCGCTTGTGAAAGTAAAATAAAAGGAAAACGAACTGATCTTATAGGTTTTCAAAACCATTTGCCTTGAAAATATATCGTAATCTACATTACTACCGCAATTTTTTTTTGTTCTGTAATCTATACATATGGAACTATTTTTTGAATTTTTTTTTGGAAATTCCAGGCCCACCCTTTTTGGTGACGAGGAGGGGGTAAAATTTAGTTATTTGCATTTTCGGCCTTTTTTGTTGTGTTTTCTTGAATAATTTCAAAACTATTTGTCTTAAAAATACAATAAAAATATGTTTGTCATCGCAGGTAATTAATAAATGATTGTACTTAATTTGAAGTCAATAGGGTTCCCACCTGTTAAAAAAAAATGGTTTTAAAATTTAATGAAATTGGAAATTAGTATATTGAAAATTTTTGCATGTTACATAAATAACTGTGACTTCTTATCACTTTTCCGGTAATATTCATGTTATTGACCTATATCTCAATGTTTTTAAAGAATTTTAGGTCCAGTAGTTTCGGTGATTAGGGGGGGGGGAATGGCCTGTTTTTGACATTTTTGCCTATTTTTCCATATTTTCTTATATAACTACACAAGTATTTCTCTTAAAAATATAAAAAAAAATATGATTGTATTTCTACTTAACACGTTGATATATTGGCCAACTTTTAACTCAATCGGTATAACGGTTTTGGAGGAAATAAATTGTAAAGTTGAGTCAAAAATTAAAAAGTTACTCCAAATATTGAGTCATATCTGTGTTATATGTAACAGTACAGACTTCTTATTTGCTTTTTTGTAATCTATAGGTTGAGACCTATTCTCAGTATCTTTTTCATAATTTTAGGCCCAGGGGGGAAAATGGTTATTTTTGTATTTTTTTATCTTTTCTCTTTAATAACTTTGAAACTATTTATCTTAAAAACATGAAAACAACATTTTTTACTACTGAATACTAAATTATGTGTACCAAATTTCATTGCAATCGGCCTACCAGATTCGAAGAAATCGCTTGTGAAAGACGAATGAACAGAAAACGAAGTGATGTTATAAGGGTTTCGTTTAGGTACACTCTGTGTACGGAACCCTAAAAACCATTGTAAAGGTAATTAAGAGAGCTACAACATACTTCATTGCAATGTATAGTAAAAAACCTTTTTCTCAAACGCTGAAGGGTTAAAGGGCTTAAGAGAGGCTGTGATTGCGCTGCCACGCGCTCTTTAAACAATCATATATCTCCGTCAATTTTTGTTTGACAGAAAAAACAAAAAAAAAACAAACTGTTTGTCAGAAAAGTACCTAAATTTTTAATCCACATACTTGTATACGTATCTGTCGTCATTTTTGAGATTTTATGAAAAAGAGTGGGTTTTTTAAAAATTTGAAATTTTGTTTTTTTTTTTGAATCGTGAGTTTTTTGAAAAATATGTGTCTTGAAGCTGCCAAACTGATAGTATCTATCAATCTCTTCATAATAAAGTCAATTCTAGGCGGAATACGATTAATTTTAATTTTGGTGGAAATGGCACTTATGAAACCCATTGATTTAAAAGAAAAAACATTAGATGCTCCCCTCATTTGCAATACAGCTCACTTATTTTACGTGCAAAAGAATTTTAATAGTGCTCATTTTAAAGCTTATTTCAAGCACTACAAAACTCTTTTGTATTAGAATGCATAAAATGCATCTGTTCGCCGCTAGATGGCATTGACCACATCGATTACATTTTAGACAAAATAAAAAACGGCTTTGGTCTTTAATATCTAGCTTAATATTGCACTTAGAATACTTTATAAAAATCAAATTGTTCATTGTTTTACCTGCTACAATTTTGTTCTTAAATTTTTTTTTGGATAAAACGTATATTTTTGGAGATATTTGCAAAAAATCGATGAAAAACGTGAAAAAATTGCGAATTTTCATTTGCCAATAACTTGAGAAGTATTGGATTTTTTGAAAAACTTTGCAGATGATGATAGGCTTAAAATTAGGCCTTCTATCGATATCCGAGGTTAATTTGAAAAAAAAAAATCGCCCTCGAGAAGGGGTGGCAACCACCCCCAGGGAAATTAAATTTATTATTATTGGAAAATATTTGTTTGGGTGAGTCGTTTGTTTTATTTTATTTTTAAGATCAAAATTTTTTCGGCTGAGAACCAAAAGTTTCAATTTTCTCAAAAACAGCTCCTACGATTTTCTTCAACTTCCTTGAATTTTTTTTTATAGAACACTGTGGTCTGTGGTATTGCTCCAAAACGGTACGTGTAATAGATCCGTTTTTTTTCGTATAACATTTTCTGGAAAAATAATAGTCTGATTAGCGTCATCGGATTCTTACTGCATACCTACCCATATTAGTTTTAGGACATTTTTGTAAAAATTTATGTAATAAAAAATTCATTAAAAAAAACAGTTCAGGAAATTTTATAAAATTTTAGAAAATCAAAAATTTCTAAAGAAGTTTTAAGGCAACCCTTTCTTGCAGATAAAATGTGTTTTTGAGGTACATGTTTCAATCTAAATTTTTATGAATTATGAATTTTAATTGGGTACATGTTTTTATTTTTTCTTGTTTTTTGTGAGTTAAGTTTTGGCATACAGGAGCAAGTTCGTGCGACACAGGCGAGCATTTTTTTTTTAAAGTACCTAAATGTTAAGTTAAACCTAAGAAATGCTTAATTTCAGCAACTTAAGTAATCGTAGGATCTACTGCTTTGGCTCTTTAGAATAAAAAAAAAATTCTTCGTACGCATTCTCTATAAGCAACGACAGCCTTTTATCACATGCAAACATTTTTAACAACTACACAGAAATCTACTCAACTTCAAATACTACTAGTTTTAAGGATGCAATGTAGTACTGATTCGATGTTGCCTCTATACCAGAGTCGACAAAATTCAAATTTCTCCATGAAAGTCGATTCCCCCTTGAAAGCAATTTCACCTACAAAATCCATGAATTGCACAAAAAAAAAAAACGTTCCATTAATTAAGCAACTACATCTCGCTATCGTGGATATTCAGGCTCTATCCATTCATCATAATCATGTCAAATTTTAATTTAATTTTCAAAAACATCATTTAAATTAATTACTTCTTCCACTGTTACTCTTGTCGAAAAAAAACCTATTGCTATTCGTTTTTGTTAAGGGGAAACAAATTTTACTAAACAATAATTCATAATTCCATCGAGAAGGGTGTCTTCTGAAGGTACAACTGACAAAAGTCTCGCAACTTCAATTAAACACCCTGACCGACAACCTATCAAAAAAGATCATTAATGTGGGTTTTTTTGTTGGATTATTATACATATTTTGATATTCAATTTCGTACAACTCAAAATTTAATTGTTCTAATTTTCAGTTTTTATTCATTACTTAATAAAATAACCTACATCTGAATTTTGAATTTATACTTATTTCAAACCAAATGAAAATAAAAACGTCGTTAAACTAAGTGGGACAACTCCATACTCCAATGAAACCCTTTGTTTATTTAAAAAAATCGATTTAGAATTAATGGCGTTTAAGTCACTGATAAGACTAACCATCTAAATTACAGTCACAGGGATTAAGAATATTCTAAAAATCATCCGTGCGAGAACAGTTTTCACCCAACTAGAGAAGACTCCTTCTAAATATAGTCCAAATTTCAAGTATGGGTCTAATGAATCTGATATTGCATTTTAACTCAAAGAAACTGTCGATGGTACATATTTTCTAGTTGGTAAACTATTTGGACCCTTTGAGTTTCGAGATAAGCTAAGCAGATCTTTTTTTGTTAGTTTCATCCAGAGTAGGTACGCTTTATTTAAATTTGATTCGGGTCAACAAAGGTATTACTAAATCAATTCCCTGTCGCTCATATCAAAAATAATAATAGACCGAAATTCTTCTTAATTCAAAATAAGACAAACAAAGGAGAAAAGATTATCAATTTTTATTTCTGGGTTTGGTATGTTTTTTCTATTCAATTCTTCTTGAACAAAAGACTGCAACCGCGACGACTTCGATGAGAAAAAAAACACACTCCATTGTCCAGTCTATTTTATGTTTAAATTAATGCTATCGTATTCGTAGGTAATGAGTATGGAATATAATTGCCAATTACAAACAAACTGATGCGCCACCATCAATTACATTGGGCACACGTTTTGTTCCGGGGTTATCAATTCAGAAATGGCTCGACCATTTCATCATTGATGAAGATTTGAGAATGGTAAGGCAACAGAAGCAGAAGACTGGTTAATGGGAATTCAATGGAAGTAATTCAGGATAGAAATCGCATGTTAGATTTCTCTTAAATTTTCTCTCTCATGAATTTCTCTTTAGAAGTCATGAGAGATTAGAGAGGTGATATTTTTATCTAATGTCACATATAGCTCTCATGACATTTCTACTTGATTTGATATGTGAAATGTGAGTTGATCTAAAATGGATTGATAAATGGAAGAATCAAATCGGTCAGTAAGTATTATTTGATTTGCACTTCTAGAGCGAAATCAATCTGTTTGACAATGATTTTAGCGCCTTCTGTTGGCTGAAAAGTTTACTGCAAATAATCGAAATAAATCTGTCATTTTAAGTGCCATCAGCAGAAATGTAAGGACCAAAATGAAAGAATTGCAAATTAAGGTCCGTTAAAATCCACCAGATGGCGCTATCAATTCTATCTAGAAAGTAGAAATCAAGAAAAATTTACATTTGAAAGAGCAGATATCTGCAACTACAACTTATAAAACATTTTTCTTGCAGACAATATTTCGCATGACATATCAAAGTATCACAGCTATTTCATTTCTCTCAAAACATACTTTTAATCAAAACAAAACAATTTTATTGAACTTTTCTGAAACTGATAACAGAAATTGCATGATAGATTAACATTGGTGTCTCATCTCTCATTCTCATAATAATTATCATCTCTCCCATGCTACATAGTATAGCAAAACAAAAACAAACCTTTCTCATTCTCTTTCGCGTTATCTTCCAGCAAACTATCACTGCGCATGATATCTCTCTCAGCAACTCCCAAGTCCCAATCCCAAAACACAGCAACTCTCATACGAACTCCAAGACCAAACTGAAAAGAGCACCAAACACCAGCACCTGATGTTGAATAGCGGCAGTTAAAGAACGACCGCGATCCGTAGAGGGTGTACAGAGTTTATCGTCTATCCAATAAAATACGAACAAAAATTCATTGACATGTGACATCGTGTGCGCAATTTTGTGGAATAATGTTTTCTGTCTTGTTGAAATATAACACCGGCTGCCGTTGTGGTTGATAGATTTATCCGATTCTCCCAAGGACAGCATATCCGTGTCCAGTGTCCCACCTGACACCCATAATGAATGTTTAACTACGTCGATTACTTAAGCGCCATCAAGACCCAATCAAAACAAAAGAACAAACAACAAAGTATAAAGCAAGCGAATTAAGAGTAGCGGCTAAAGTAGGCAGTGTGAAGGCATTCCAATCAGAGTGGATGGTAAAATAATTGCACACGACAATCGACAATAATAATTCCTATTGCATAAAGGGTGGGTTGTTTGTTGCTTGTCCTTGTCCTTGTCGATTGTCACCGTTTTCGACAGGTTCAAACGAATGTGTTAAACTGTGCGTGGGTCGGCTTTAAATTGTCAATAGAGTGTGCATTTGCTCTTATAAAAAACAACCCTCGACGGACTTGGATGATGAAAAAGTTGTATCAGTTCGTATGCGATAAACCGTGTTTTGAAGCGCGACTATCTCACGTTTACCCTTGAAATTTTTGATTGCTAACCCCCAACCAAAATGTTTTAATTTCTTCATTAAGTCCAATTGATTTATTAAGCGGTTTTGAGGTTTTCCTTAATTTTTTTTCTGTTTTGATTTTTTGTCTCCTAGTTTGAATGCTATTTTTGTGATTAAGATGACATCCGTGTGTCAAAGTGCAAGTTAAGAAAAAATATAAAAGAAATACAAATCAAGGCAAAAAACGAAAACTTGTACACTTTGTGTGATTGATGTAATTTCTTACTACGACGGTTGTATCTGTTAAGTTAAATCACAGAGTGATTAACGGTGCATGTATTAAAATAGATTTGTCAAAACTTTGGGATTATAAAAACGAAGATTGAGAGCCACTCACACTTAAAAATATAACGAAGGACGACGACGACGAGACGATTATTTTTCGTTGGATTCTGGAACAGCAGCTGGGACTGGGACTTGTTTCATTTTTTATTCGAAATAAGGTAAGCTAATGAATGTGTGTTTTTTGTACAAAAAAAGAATGCAGAACGTTTGAAGGAAAGCCAGCAAAATTATATTTCATTTTGGTGTTGAACAGATTTTTTACTGTCACTTGTTGAAAAGGCATTTAAGCAAATTGTAGGAATTAGGGAATGGATTTTATCAATTTTGGGGAGAAGACAGGTACAGACGAATTTTTCGGTTATTAGTTTATTTATGGTAACCGGAAGATTGGAGTAAATTTTGAGAGATGACATTTTGGGGAATCTGAAGATAAACAATATAAATACTGTTTGTTGTCCAATGTTTATACTTGGTTGATATCAACCTATGTCAAATCTCAAATGAGAGGTCAGCAACTAAAAAAGTATGGAAAGGTTCCTAGATAAAAGGAAAGATAAAGAAATACCGACCGAAAGAGCTTTTACATAATATGTATTTATTTTTTCGGGAATTGATAGAGAGGAAGTTTTCAGAGACATTTACGAATTAGGTACCTTTAACGTATTACACCTTACATTTTTTCAAATAAAATAATTAACAAGACAAGTAAGAATATTTTGATCGATTTTACCTCATTTCAATTTGCTTCAAATTCAAACTTCAATACGTCGACTCTTGCTAAGTCGAATTCTTAGAAGAAAGGAAAGTAGAAATTGTTCGAGTGAGGGAGAGTTTTGGGAAAAATGGATTATAGAGAGGCAATTTTGTTCCTATTTTTAATTGTTAATTTATTTAAACACAAAAATTCACTTTATGGATTTATAGGGCATTCAAAAGGGAGGCAAATTGACACAAAGAACAAAAAACAGAGAAAACCTGCTTATATCGTCTTTTCCTAACCTACAACATCTATGAATTTTAACTTGAATGCTCTCTTGAAAGCTTAAAACAAATATTCTAAGTTATCGTCGAACAAATTTTGATGGCTTTTTGCTATAAAAGAATTTATGACAGAACACTTTAAGTCTTCAAGTCACAACATCATCAAATTATGTCTCAAAAAACAACAAAGCTCAAACCGTAAAATATGAACCCCATCCATTCAATCCCATAATTCCACTGACTTGGATTTTTCTATTGTTCCCAACTCCTTTACCTTCATAGTTCCAGCCTAAACCTTTAATTTCTCCATATTTCCCGAAAACTTTCCATAGTAACAAACGTATCTATAAATGTAATTTATATCTCGGATCAACGTAGCCAACATGATTCTGGATCATTCTCTACCAATTCTCACCTAATTTAGGTCACACAGCCCAAATCACACTCATTGTAACTTTGCTAATGAAACGCATCCCTTTCAAGCTGCTATAACTATTTATCTAGTAAACGTTGAATGGCTTGGACTCCCCATACAGCTGCCCTGGAAAAACGTGATAAATTATGCCGGTGCTGCTGCTGCTCAGTTCGTTTTACCAACGGACTGTAGAGTTTACAATTTTTACAATATAAATAACATTAACCTTCCACCGCCACATGGAAAGAGTAAGTAAAAACAGGTGGAGTGTGAGTGTCTGTCTCTTATATTCTCACTTGTATGTGGAGTGGACATGGTTTGGCTTGTCTTGTAGCCACGGTTGCCGTTCTCCGAAAAAAATTTCTACCACAAAATTTTTCAAAATCTACCAATTCAAAGAAAAATCTACCAAAGTTCAATTTTATAAAACATCACATTTATTTTCGATAAAAAATAGTTTTCAATCCTTTTTTTGTACTTTTGAAGTATGTGTAGATAATACTACAGACTTTTTAAAGGTCGTACCGGCTGGAGGAAAGTGGTTCTCTCGATGTCGTTGCCTTGGTTGTTGATGCTTCTGCCGACTTCTTCAACAACGTCCAAATCAGTTTCGTCATCGGCTTTTCTTTTCTGCCTCTTTTGCTTGTGTGCTTGTTTCCACTGCACTAATCACGAGATTTAGCAAAGTAGATTCAGAAAAAATAAATTTTGGGAAGATGAAAACGTAGTATTATACAAAACGTATTATTATTCAACGTTTTGATCTACTAATATGTACCCTAAATCTCAACCAACCAACGACATGAGATTCCTGATAGAACTAGGGTTGATCTACGAGAACTGGAGTTTTAGAGTCGAAATGTTTTGGACTCGATCGATGTATTGGAAACTGTGAAAATTTCAGCTCCAGAAAGTGAAGACGCTTTTATTATACGAAAATACAATTTAAAAAATATAATATCTTACGACTATTTGGACGTCAAAAATATCAGCTACTTACGACGGTTATAAGTACTTTATGTCTTTAAAAGAAGTATACCCTACTTTGCAGTTATTTTTCTAATAAGAAAGAAGTCTGAAGCTTTGGGAAATATTTCAAAAATACGATGCACTTGTGACAGCACTGCGAACTACGATGTGACCAGGGTCGTGAGTATTGTTCGTTTCAGCAACTAGCATTCTACAAGAGAAGTCATAAAGAGGAATATAGCTAAATAAATATTTTATTGTAGAAATTTCCTTGAAAAGTAAATATTTTCTTCATGTTTCAAAAATTCCAAAAATTTTGCATTTGTTCCACTTCTTTTTTCAATTCGCTCCAAAATTTTATAACAGAATATCATTTAAAAAGCAAATGATAGATGGAACCTATTAGAAACCTGCGGTAACACCAGGAAACTCTGGCCTCATTACGACAAGAAAAAATCCGAGAAGATTTTACTTTTCAAAAAACCGTCCCTAAGATCCCTCATAAGTGTGATAACGGGACATAACTTACTTGGCTACCAGAAAAAGAATATGGGGCTTAGTACAGACGACATATGTAGAGGCTGCGGCGATGAGGAAGAGCACGAGAACACGGCTCACTTCCTATGCTACTGTCCAGCACTCTGCCGTACTAGATTTAAATATAAAGGCAAATATTTCTTTAATGAACTAGAAGAACTATCTGAACTCCCAGGTAATCGCCTACTGAACTTTGTCAAGTCCACCAAATGGCTCGACCAACCATACAATTCATAGGTTAAATTACTTTTTCAGAAGTAACAATACTTCAGGGTATCACAAGGGATCTACATTGATCTAAGTGTGGCGGTAACAAAATCAACTGTCAACCCATATAACCTAACCTAACCTAACTAAATATCTCTGAAGAAAATTCTCTTTTTAATTTATGACACATAATATTTCCATGATTTATTCGTTATATATTATATTCAACTTTTCGAAAATTTTATTATTTTACTTGACAACCAGAACTTAATTTTTAACAGAAGATGCAAATAAGTGCATTCAGTAACAAACTTAGCATAATGGGTCTACACACAACAGTAGATTCAATTGAAAATGTAAGACCACGTTTACATTTGATTGTTTAAAATAATCTAATTTAGGGCAGGTTTGTTAATATTTTCATAAACATTTGCATTCGAAAGGATTAAAATCTACCAAATTAAACATGAATCTACCAATCTACCAGAGCAATTAAAATCTACCAAATTTGGTAGAATTCTACCAAAACGGCATCCGTGCTTGTAGCTATATTAGGCTAAATTTATTGCTGGCGACGACAAATTTGAATTTTATTGGTTTCAAGATACGCCCGAAATGTCTCTTCGCTCCATTATTCTTATTTATTTATTTATTTTTATTTTCGAAAGTTTTATCAAAGTCAGTCATCGTCATTGTCACCTATCCATTCTCTATTTTTGTGAGTGGTTTAATTGGCTAACGCCGGCCGCCGCTTTATCTTTTTGAGATGTGAATATCCTTTTAAAGGATCATAAATCTTCCATCGTCTTCCACTTTCAAAATAATTCTCCATTGCGAGATAGATTGACGGAGGAGATATTTTGTTTGATAAAACATCAAAATGTGTTTTCAAATGCTCAAACTCAAATTCAACGTGTAAACAATAACAACCATCGACTCCTAAAAAAGATACTTTTCCATGTGTGTGTGTTTTTTTTTTGTCTACCCTGAGGTATGTGTGCCTTTAGAAGAAGTTCAGAGCCCCGCACAGTTGGTAGCATTAATCGATGTAATGTGATTTCAATTCTGATTGACAGCCTCTCTAATATTTTCTACTCACTTTTGTAAAAACAATGCGTATATGTGGATTACCTAATGGATACATGGGAATTAAGAGAAAAACAAAAAACATACAATTTTGCCTTCTCTTTGGTTTCCTACCTAATTGTTCGATGTTGTGCTGTGCGCTGTGGCTTGTGGTAACAAGATAGACGAGGAGCAGACGAGAACTGTTATCTTGTATCTGGTAAAAAAGTTAAAGTTACTTGTTAATTGAAATCGAGATGTTTGTGGCTCTGTTGGCTAGACTGGAGGGAGAGTTGTCAAGTCGGCAGTAGAAGTTGAAGCATCAACAACGAGACGGAACAAGCTGTAAATAGAAATAGGTACCTACATCTCAGTAACGATCGTTTTGAATAGATTGCATAACAAAGATTTTGAACGCACAATCGTCATCGTCATGATGAGTTGTTTGTTGTTTATGAGATAATTACCATTAACTTGATGTATCTCTTGTCTATGACCATGGATCCATGATCGATTAGTTCATCTTTTCTTTTCTCTTCGACTTTTTTTTTTTTTTGAATTCTGGTTTCAAGGATTCTTATTCAACTTGATTGGAAGGTAGATAGATTTTTTGTTTTGTTTGTTGATAAGCATGAAAAATTGTTCTATTGATTCATTTTTCAGGGATGGATGGCACTCAATGTGCCTCTTGAATGACTCAATAGAGACAGTTATTAATTAATAAACGTTAAGTATTGATCTCTTCGAGTGTGGAATTCCATTCCTTATTGACAGTTACACATTCCTCGGCTGATATGTCTTAGAACACTTTTTTATCATAAATTGTAATTACAGAATAACATTACGATGATAGCCGTCGAACTTCGAGCTAATTTTTTACTTTCGCTTTGCAGTAGGTATATTTCATTTGTTTATAAAAAAAAACAAGCCCTCGATACCTCTCCCCTTTAACGCGTTCAATCTGAAGTTACTGAAATTTACAAAAGCCTATGAACGAAAAAATAAATTTGCTTCGTTCTATATGATTCTCATCAATTCGGGTCTCCTTAAATTTCTGTTTTGAAAACAGTAATTCTCTTTTAGAGTTCAAAAAACATCAATAAAGGCATCAGGTGTCGATCTTTTCAATTCTCATTAATTTTAGTGACTTCAAATGAAAATAAGGAGGCAGGGGCGAAGGTGGTGTTGCAATCTAGTCCAAGTCTGTAAAAGTTTCTCTTTCCTTCAAAATGTCATCAGTAGTTAAATATACTTAACCGGTTAAGACCAAGTATAACCGCAAAAATGTCTACCGAATCATTTAAAACTTTATAAATAAATAATTGAGTCCCAATAATTATTCCCAACCTTAAAAAAGTTCCTTAGTCGTTTGTCTGATCATATTCAAACTAGCTGACCCTGCACACTTCGTACTGCCTCAATCGATAAATAAAAGCTCTAGTATCCCGCTACTACTTTAGTATCCCGCTACTACTCTTCCCGCTACCCGCTACTCTCTACCCATTAACCCAATACCCTCTACCCACTACACGCTTTGCGCTACCCTAGTAACCGCTAAGATTGTCCCCCTTATTTGCTGATTTTCACGTTAGACTGGCCCAAAAATTTGATTTTACTCAGGCTATATCTAAAGTGAAAATTTTATCAAAATGCATTGAGGATTGAGCGGATATAGAGTCCCTACCGGACAAACAAACTAAACAATGCAACTCAAATTATATGAAGTTCTTCGTGCTATTGCAGAGTTTTCCAAGTTCCCAATCAAAAATTTTCCATTTTTCCATTTGAAAATCAATGCACCTACAATTACATGCAATTTTCCTTTTGAAAACCAATGAGTTTTCCGAGTTTTTCCTCAAGAACTTTCTTTTTTCCATTCTAAAACCCGTTTTAAAATCTTCCATTTTTCCATATGAAACCCAATGCACCTGCAATTATATGCAATTTTCATGCAGAACTTTCTATTTTCCGTTCGACAAACCATTTTAAAATTTTACAGTTTTCCCTTTAAAAACCACTGAAGTTTCCTAGTTTTTCATCAAGAATTTTCTATTTCTTTTGCACAGAAAATCGTGCCGAAGAATTCTCGTGTAAACATTGTCTTGGTCCAAAAGCTTAAGTAGAAATTCAGCCTTAAATATAATAAAGGAGAATAAATAGGAAATGAAATGAAAAATAGAGAGACATTTCAAAAAATTATTGTCGGCTTTCACTCTGTCAGTTTCCTGAGTTTAAAAACAAAATTTCGGGTAAGTAAATTAAAAATCAATGTTTTTTGCTCTTAATAATTATTTCTTTTCTAAACAGAACCTGCTATTGCTTAATCAGTGCATGGGAGAACAGATTGTCAACATTTATAAAGTATGACTTCTGTTTGTTTATTGGTTTATCGACTACAAACATACACAGACAAACAAACAAAAGTCTCACTTTTTATAATTAGTATCTATAGATTAACTCAAAATTGTTCAAAGTGGATAACTTCACTTGGTTAAAATAATAAATCAAAAAATAAATCAAAAAATAAATTGAAATAAAATTAAACAATCTTAGTTCGTAGGCCGAAAGGCGTTAATTTTAAGAACCATGAATTGCTTAGAGTGCCCGATTAGGGCCAGTAAGTTATATATAAGTAGAATTAATTAGGCTAGTTTCAAATTTTTGTCTAGCTACTTACATTAAAGTTTAAATGAATAAAAAAATGAATAAAAAAAAATCGTGGTTAAAAATAATATACCTTTTAACTTCGTAACTTCTTATCTAAATGATCCAATAAATAACTTTGAAAGTGTCCTTTTAACTTAATTTTAATATTCAACGAAATTAACCGCTCCAACGGAGTTCACACTCAAGCATAAACTTTGACACAGTAGGTAGCACAGCCCGTCCGTCAGACAGGGCAATTCAAGTCACAAGAAAAAAAAAATCGAAACTCAAAAAATCATGAAACAAAATTAAAGCAACAACTTGGTGAAAACAAAAAAATACACATAAGTCGGGAGGAAATTTGAAGTTTTTTTTTTGGTCGTAGCTTTCAATAAACTTTCGACAAAAATTTAAAAGCAAACAAGAATGTGTACGCTCCCCTAATTCTTTTCTTAATTCTCCTCAAACACGGAGCATTGCTTCCTTTTTTCATATTTTTAAACGCCGCGGCGCGCCGGCCGTCTTCTTCGTCGTTTTCTTTGTAAATATACAAAGTTCGACAAAAAATGAAATTTAAACCGTAAAGGACGACGACGAATAAGTTGATGATGAGGGCACACAAAAATTAAACTAACAAAAAAAGTAGCAACCAAGCCAATTGACCCAGAAAACACGAAGCACACACTGTTCCTTTACCTTCAGAAAAAGAAAAGAAGTGCACTGCGGTGACCTCTCGAGTCTCATATCTCAACCTTTAGGTGGAAAGGTACGCCAACGCCATGCATTAGGTTATAAGGAAGAAATTGTTATAATTTTTTTTTGTATCATCATTTTTATGTACTGCTACTGCTACTAATGCTTTTGGTACGAACAAAAAAGTTCCTACCGTTGACAGGACGACACAATTTTTCCATCGTTTTCTCACGGTGATGTTGGACATGTTTGTCAACGTCCTTCGTTGTCCTCTTGTGCTTTTGCAAAAGGCTACTTAACATTCATGTAGATTAAATTATTTTCTTGCGCCAATTAAATACAGTCCTTGAAAAATACAACTGCAAAAAACGACCAAGCAACAAAGATGGGAAAGACTTTTTGACAGAAATGGTGGTAGATGGCAATACACATAGCAAGCCAGAGGCAGCGGCAGCGTCAGCTCGTATAACAACAAAACTTTCCTCCATTTCCATCAGAAAGCATTTTTATATCTGGTTAAACATTTAATTTTTAATTAGACAGTGGGTTGGTTGTAAAATACATCATGGAACCTGAAGGGCGACAAAACAGGTACCATCATCCCGACGCGGAAATTCGAGATCTCTGCTGCTTCTGTATTTCGTTCATAGCCTCAGCTCTAGCTCCAGAGTTGTGGCTCTCTTTCTGGTTATAATAGGTTGGAGTTTTGGACTTTGGAGGTGTTTTTCCTGGAATTGGAAACGAAAAACTTTTTCAAGTCTCCCAGGATTGGGTTGAATTTTAATTTGTTGATATTTTGTTTTTGTTATTTCTGCGAATAAGTGTTCATTTTTTTTCTTTTTTCGGGAAGAGGACTAGTTTTATGAGAAATGCAGGCCATATTGTTTACGACTTGAGTTTGATGGCAATGGAAGGAAGAATGTATGAAGAGCAAGGTAATTAATGGTCTCGAGAACAATTTGTTTTAATTTTACATTTTTATCTTTAACTGGGAATAATTTTCTTTTCCTGTTTTGAAGTAGAAAAATGTAATTTACTTGCAAGTTAGTTTCTGGATAGATGATTATTTTTGAAACTGTTTTTGTTATTTCCGAGGAACAATGTTTTGCCTAAACCAAGGAAGTGCCAAATTACCTGAGTATAGTTGACTAAGCTTTTTCAATCAACTATAAGGCGTCTTTAAATACAGATACTATCGAAAACAATTGATAATTGATAATTGATAGCAAAAACATCCTTCTTCCTTTCATGAAAATGTACCCCTTTGACGTCACGCAAATTAATTAGAATTGAAAAGGTCGACGTCCGATTCAAAACAGAAATTTAAGCAGACTCGAAGTGATGAGAATCAAACGAGGCAAATTAATTTTTTGTTCATACCATTCTCGCTTGTTTTAAGCGGTTTTTTTTCTCCCAAAACGTCATATGGAATTTGTATGTTTTTGGTATGGATGGCAAGCTTATTTCAACATTAAAATTAAAATTCTATAAACAAATTCCTCAGATATGGCCAATAGGATAAATGATAGATAAAGTGTGCTTGTGCTAAATGCACATTACTTTTCAAAAAAAAAATTGGTAATAATCAGTTTTACAACTTCAACCAGTTAGTTTCAAAAGTCCAATAATATGTTTTGGATCATTAACTGACTAACGCAGGATATAATGACACTTACTTCATATTTTGGAAGCACTCTAGTTGACAGACCGAATTTTTCATTAATTATACTAACAATCAGCAGCATCTACGAACTTTAACGGTAAGTATAATTACTTAAGACTTCTCAAAGAGAAAAAAAAAGCTTTCCGTAGGCAGATGGTACGTCAGTCTTGCCTATACCTACGTATTCATGCCCAAAGAAACAAAACCATCGCAAATAACCTTAATGGTATTCCATTTAGCTGGAAAGACATGATATTTTTTGAAAGCAAACACAACCATTTTCCAAGCAATACCTATTAAAAAGCAAAAGCGAAAAAATGAAGAATTTAAAAAAAGTAATCCAACTTGCCTGTGAGCTACCGTTTATGCGGGAAATATTCTCCATCGAACATATTTTTTTCCCCTTGAGGATAATATCGATTAAAAATAAAGGACTTCCATAAATAAATTATTATTATAGCCATAACGGGAAATCGCGTTTCGCTTTTTTTCCAAAAGAGAGCTTTGCCAAAAAATGAAAAAGAAGAAAAAAAAAATCAAATGAGAGAGAATTGCCAACCTTCCATAACCAACTTTGTTGAAATTTGAAAACCATTGTTTTACTTTCATCTCCTCGAAGGCATGAGAGTAGGTATATAGAGGTGGATTTATAAAGAGGTTTATTTTTCATAGATACGAGACTACTGGGACTAGGACGCATCATATCGACGCACGTTAGCTATATGCAAAGAAAAACGGAACGAATGAATGAATATCCGGCCCCATTCGGTGAGTAAATAATAATAAAGTACCGATGTGTTCATTTATTCCCATAGGGCTTGTGTGAAATAATTGAAAACTCTAAATATTCATATACTTAGGATTGTATAAATTTTCAGTCGTCGAAAGTACGGCTTCTTCCCCCTCTTTATACCGACCATGTCGGTCGACGAGATTGTTTGTTGTATTTCGAAAGGATATTTATAGAGTTATGCCCTGAGTCGATCGTGTCGGCAATTTACGGCTATATACCTAGACCTACCTCTGTTAACATAGCATGGAATATCCTTTCACTTGCAAAATATTCCGCATTCGACGCCGGTGGCGCTTCATGATTAATAGGTATATCAATATTTGTTCTGTGTGGATCCCTTTTTTATACATATTCGTCACCCACATTCCAAATTCCATATTCATATTCCGTTGTAAAGTCGAACCGCATGATGGATAAATCGTTCATTAATATTGTTGTGCCCTTTGTCTGGGTGATGTCGTAAGGCCCATCGCCCTTTCGACCGACCGCCCACTCGCATCGAATTTGCAATAAATTGATTTCCATTTCAAGCATTTGGGACTCGGAATCAGATTCAAACAAACGGCACAAAAGTGTATTACAATTACAATAGCCCCCAGAGTTGCAATGCAGGTAAACGATGCATGATTGCGAGCAGCCCCTAAAAATAGTCCTATTTCCTCATCCTTTGTGTGTTTGCCCGCAGGAGCTTTTATGCTACAATCGGAAGCTTTTAATGGTTGTATTTTGTAATTTCAATTGCAATCGACTTTGAATGCAGCCAGGCCAGGATAAATGTGATTGGCATCAGGAATAGTTCACATTCCCCCTTCGATCTCATGATGGAAGTGCAGACATTGCAATTCTCTCTCTTACGATTTTATAATATTCGTCATCAAAAACATACAAATCAAGGTTTTCGTTGTCCTTACAACTTTGAGAGGAAGTTATACTTTTGCCTAAAATTTCAAAATTTGTAATCCTAAAATATCAAAAAGGATATTGGTTATGGGTATATTTATATCAATAAACTTAGAATGCAGAAAGGATAACAATTAAATCCAATTTTCGAATGGTGGGATGGATTCAGATACCGATTGTATCTGAAAATCACATTATCCATCTTATTGTAATTCGATTTTAACAAGATGAAACAAAAGAAGATTTATGCACAATAGGTTGCGTTCTTCATTCTCTGCTTTGAAAAAAAAAGAAAAACCACAAATCCCACTCACCACAAGTTTCTCTCCTCCGACAGACGACCAAAAGCAAAACCCTAATTCATCTATCACCTTTCATTGTTTTGACAGCTTTCAAAGTTCCTTTTACACTTAAATTCCTACTTTTTCCTTTCACACAATAAGCCTATAATAGTTAAGTTGATTTTATTCAAAGATAAATTTAACATTTTAATTAAAAACCAACAGAGTCCTTTTTATATACCTTCCTAACCAATGTAGATTGACGCAATGTTCCTCCTTGACAGTTTGGACTATTGTTTTGTTAAATTTCAACCCTTCACACTTTAAAGTCGAGAGTTGGATAGGATACCTTGTCGTGTTTTAGGTAAATGTAACTGTTTAAAGCTTAAATAGGAATGACGAAAAAATGTCAGACAAAAAAAATGGGATAAATCCACTATTTCGTCGAAAAACAATCCATCTTTTATTGCGGGATAGATGTTTTTTGTCAGATAAGCCGCATAGTCACACTCTTTGATTTACGCTCGTCCATTTTGACATTCAAAAAGTGTCAATAAAAGGAAATATCGTCAACTTTTTTGTTTCATGTTTGCCTTTATTGACTTTGCATTAGGGTTATTGATGGAATTCAATACCGACATGCGTGGGGTGAATTTCACCTTTAAATTCATCGTGGATGTTAATGTTGACTTGACCACATTTAAATGGTAAACCTTAGGAGCTGGAACAACAAATTCTGTTAAAACTTGAATTGATCGCCATCTGATACCATTACTGATTTTTCTACCAACTCTGAATTAAGCTTCTCCTTTCCAAGCAGAAATTTAAGGAGACTCGAAGTGATGAGAATCATGGAGAACGAAGCAAATTCATTACTCGTTCATTTTTTCGTTGCTTTTTTGTGAAACTCAGTAGCTCCAAATTGATTGTGAAAATATCTAAGGGAGAAGGCTTCGAGTGCTTATTTTTGTTTATGAACAAATAAATAATTTTTAGTTTAAATATTGCACCACAGCAACAAAAGCATCATCATTCAAATGAGTGTCTGAAAAAATCAAATGGCGATAGAACGGTACAGACAATTAGTTATATTCCGTTTTGGTCTCTTTCCAAAGGCTCTTTAAACCCGAGTTTCCCTAAAAACAAAATGATACTTCACTAACTGGTGAAATTCTCCAAAAACCAATATTCAGTATCGGCATAGAATACAGGTAATCGCCTTTCAAGTAGGTATAACAAAATTATATTTCCTCTACAACCGATGATTGATCGTCCATACAACCGATTATTATTATAGTTGTGTTGTTTACATTTTATCGATAAAAGGAAAGAGCACAAAAAAAGGTTTAACTTCCTCCTAACAAACCATCCCATCAACGGATGATCGAATTCAAACACGAAATTGAAATGATTGAAAACAACCTGTTCAAAAAGGAAGAAAATAATGTAAAACCCGTATATAGGTAGTCGTGATCGTAAATTAAAAATAACTTAACACAAGAGCCCGGAACAGGGGATATCGCATGGTTTAACAACAACAATTTGAATACCATCAGAGTAAGAGATGGATGGAAGTAAAAGTTGTTGCCAGTTCCCATAGAACGGCTGGGAATCCTTTTAAAACACACCACAGTTGAATTTTTTTTTTCTAACTCTGTTCTTGTTTGTTTTACTTTTTTTTCTATTGCAAAACAGAAAGTAAAAATGTAAAGAAAATAAAATAATTGAAATGGAGATTGAGGTAAGCAAGGACAAAATGAAAAAAAGGAGAAGAGTAAACACGTTTTAACAACTCCCCTTGGATGATTTCAGTGTGAATTTTAAACCTGACACTTCCTAGGAGGCAATGTGTCACCAGATATTTTTGTGTTCTTCGGTTTTTTGCCTTTTTTTTATTTTTATTCTCTCAACTATATACCGTGCGGGGGAAGATGTGTGTTTGGGTTTGAGGGAGGCATCACACATCATGGTAATGGATGTGTGCTGTATCTCTGCTTGTAGGACAACTCCTTAGCGGCGCATCCTTAACTCGTACTCGTATATGAAATAAACAGGACATGCAGCATGCATTATTAAGACACCTCGTTGTATCTCCCTGTCACATTTTTTTTTCATGCGAAAATAGACAAAAGAAGGTTAAAGAAAGTTGGTTAAATGATAAAAGGCGATAAATGCTTGAACCAAGAACCACCAGCTTCCCATCTTCTTGTTTTTTTAAACTGTCTAAGAGTCAAATCTTTTCAAGTGAGGTTGCAAGTTGAAGTTTATATTTACCTGGTGGATTCTTGTTACCTTTCTCACTCGCTCTCCTTTTCTCCAAGGTGCCGCTCAGACTGCACCACATCCTCACCTGCATTTTTCTCTTTTTTTTGTTTTTGGGTCTCGTTTGTTTTTTGGTGTTTCAGTTGCAGAGCAAATTTTAATGCACTTTGACTCGACTTGCAACCAACTCCCTTGGGGGTGGAAGTGCCATCAAACTACTGCCGTAGTTCAACTTCAATAGATGGCAGCACTATAGTATTCTATCAGAATACAGTTTCTGAACTAGCTTCGGTTAAGTATCTGATGCGTGTGTATGTTTGTTGGCAGGTATTTTTTATTCACCCCATTTAGTGGCAGCCAGAAAAACTCTTTTAGAGACGAAAACATTCCATGCTAAAACTGATTGTCGTGCTACTCCTACCACCCCAAAAAAAAACCACCCCCATCTCTCTTGCCATCTATCACCACCACATCTTGAGCATTATATGAAAATAGATCTTAAGACAGGCATAGTGTAGCAATTTTTTGTGTTGTTATCTCTTTAAGATGTTTTTCTGTTGTTGTTGTTGTTGTTGTTGTTGTTGATTTTGTTGTTTTTATCACACAGGAGTCCTTGTTTAAACAGTGTGTGCCCGGTATGATACAATTTGTGTGTGTGTTTCGTGCCTGTCCATATTAAAGTCGTAGAATGTGTCTGCACAAGTGCTCCATTGAAGATGTATAAGTTTTGAAGAAGAACTAAAATTGAGAATAGGTTTAGAAACTGAAGCGAAAAATAGACGAAAGCGAAATGAGGGGTTGAACAATGAGGGAGCAAGTGGGTAGATATAGGAAAAACTACTTGACATAGTTGATGGGATAATATCAGGAAATTGTGTAAATTTTAATCTCTGCTGCTGTTGCTGTTGCTGTCATTGTACCTACGTTTAAAAAAAAAACGACTAATTCTACGTTGACGGGTCGTTTTCGACCCTCCTAGATTATAATGAGGTATGGAAAAATTTCTGTTGTGTACATTATTGTGTGTCTGTGAGTTGAAAAATAGCTATACCATCATGTTAGAGCCGATGTTAGATTACGATTACGAGGTTTTCAGAATTTGAATAGATTCAGTTTCAGCTATGGTTAAACATACACAAAACACAGATCGAGATGATAAGGCTTCATGGGGCTCTTATTTTAAAAATAGGTTATTGTAATTAAATTATAAATTTTAGCCTTGTGAACTGATGGAATCTATTTCTGTTAAAAGAAGTTAGGTGAACAATTGTGCGAGCTGCTGCTAAAATACAACATAACTTATTAAATAACGTTGGACAAATGCAAGTTTCTTATTTAAAGTGCAATAAAATAAACAAAATTAATATTTTTGAATATGTATTGTCTTTGTATAGATAAACAAAACATTCTCCTGAAATATGTTGTTGGCCCTACAGTTTCCCAAGTCCTCGTTGATGGCAGTAGTTCACGAATTTCAAGGAAGAGATTGGCATTGAAAGTTCAAATCGTTTATGCATAATTGCGGTGCGCCGTTCTTTCTAAAATATTTAATAACAAATGAATAAAATCTAAGTACGACTTAGAATAGCAATCTTAGTCTACGAGCACAGACTGAGAACACAAGCCGTACACTTTGATCATAGACTGAGAAAAGCAGCCATACACTTTCACTTAGTTGTCCGTAGCTTAGTTGGTAAGTGCGTTGGCTGCTAAGCAGAACGTCGTTGGTTCGAGTCCTACTCAGGCCAAGTTTTTATTTCATCTTTCACGGGCACTGCCTCTTGCGAAGACCTGACAAATCTTCCAAGAGTATCAATCTGTCATGAAAAAAGTGCTTCTCAACTCTGCCGTTCGGAATCGGCGTTAAATTGTAGATTCCCTCAATTCTTCACACGCACTCAGAGAATTGTTGATGAGAGTAAGCCACTTAGGTCTTGGATCTTCAAGAGCTGTCGCGCCACTCTATTTATTTATTTTATTTTTATTTTACACTTTCATCACAGGCTTAGAATAGCAGCCGTACACTATGATCACAGCCTGAGAATAGCAGTCGTACTCTTTAATCACAGACTGTAAATAGCAGTTGTACACTTAAATCACACATTGAGCGGGACCCAGCTTACAGAAAACTATCAGATGGCTCTTACTAAAATCTTTCAAGCTGTTTACTTGTAACGGATATGATTATGCCTAGTTCGTCAAAGTGCGATCTTAAAATAATATCTTCATTATCCCATCGTCACAGGATGCTCTAGGATATATATGACTACTGAACTAGGTTGTCCAGTCGGTTGAGTGCAGCAGGCACGCTAGCAAATGCCAATTGAACTAGCTCGTCGGAAGGGTGGGATCTTGCAAACACCACTGGACCGCCGTGTACATATTATAACGTGCCTATTAGAAATTTGCAGGAACAAGAAAAACAACAAGCTGCTACTACAAAACAAAAATCAACATTAATCAACACCAATTTTCATGGTATGGAACTGTAGGTGGAATCAGTTCCCGTATGTGTCCCTCCCAATGTAACCTGCGCAAGGCAGAAACTCCTTGGTCATCGCTCCACTTGTCAACTTTTCAATGACCCCTATAGCAAAGTCAAAATATTCTAAATTGGACTCTTCTCTTCGCCGGCTAAACTATCCTCCATAACCACACTCTCCCAAGCTCACTTTCCTAAAATTTATACTACAGACATTCTGTGTCTCATTAAAATGAAGTTAGACAAAAGCATTACGAATAACCAGCATGATAAAATCAAATCTACGCTTAGCAATTAGTCAAAACCATGTGAATTGATGGTATGCTTGTAACACAGAATGTACTTTATTTTCACCTTATCAGAGAAACTTCAATAATTAAATTCTACTCAAAAATTACTGGCACCGAAACTTTCATATGGTAACTCTTAGACAAAAATCAAAAAAAGAATGAACTCACCGATCTTTTTCTCCTCCAGCAAAGTTGTGCGGACGACTTTGTAGAGGGAGTGAATGCTTCCAATTCTCGAGCTTAATATTTCACCTTTTGTACTAAATCGCTATATAAAATAATGAAGAAGAATATTACCATATGCGAATTTTGGTGACTCTCAAGGTGAGTTGAAACAAAATACTTATCTCATGTAACTCGTTACAGTTTTATCTCATGATAGCCTCTGACTCCCATGTAGGAAAGAGAAAAAAAAAACTTAAGGCTACTTAATACTAGGTTATGTATGCGGTTGGTTTTCCAAAATGATGCGACGTAGAAAATAGCTTAATTTTTATTGGTTCTTAAGGTATGCACTCCAATAATTCATAATTTGTTGACGGGTTCGTTTTGATCAAATGCACGCACGCATTTCAGGGATTGTTAAGAGTCTTCGTTTGGATCAAAATGCACTTCTTATTTGAAGGTCTCCTCGATTACTTTGTGAGAATTCATTCGTTTCGCACTTTAAAATACGAGTTGTAATCGTTCGCTGTCTAAGCAATGAGCAACGACGGACGGCCGGCCTCGGTCGTCGTCTCTCGCGGCTTCAGTAGATCGTTTTGCACAAACAGTAAATTTCCTATCGAGGTTATTATTAAAAACAACTCATATCAATGTTAGATGACATGCTTACAGGTTTTCCGTAAAAAAACAAAAAACAAAATCACACCTCGAATTTCAGACTTAGGTTCGATCCTGGGTAGCAGGCTAGTGTTCCGGAGCCCCAAGTTACACACAGAGGCTGGGGCGCTTAGAGAAGCCTTTTGTAGTCCCCAGTAGTGCCAGACTTCAGGTAGAGATTCTGAAAGGGGTCTCCCGATCGCAAATTCTAGTGCTAGTGCAGTCGCACAAGATTCCTAATATTTTAATTTGCACAGTTTCGATTAAAATTCTCGCACAACAAAAAAAGATGTTTGCTTTAATAAAAGCATTTACTCACACTTCTGCCCAAAAATTCGATCGATTTTATATTTGTCGTTCTTACTTTAAAAGAAAAACTGATATTTTTCAATAATTTTGATGGTACAAAATCTTTCGTACCCAGCCAATGGATGCTTCAATTATTCTTGGGATTGAAGTGGACTTGACAGGTTGAAGGCTAGATCCAAAAAGGAAGTTTGGCTGCCATGTCGTTGAGATATTGGTCAGCTGGTACGTGATGAAATTGGAACATATATTCGATAACGCATTATCGATAAAGACTGAACGAAAGTGGCAGCGTTCATGGAAATCATAAGGCAAAGTGCTAAGTAAGTAAGTAAGTGTACCAATAAAATTTATAAACTCTAATACGTAAAGAGTTTAATCAGATACTTAAAAAAAAATAAAATGAAGTACAGCGTTTGAATAAATTGAAAAAAATACGTATACGCCATAGTGACCCCATTTCAATATAATTGAATAATTTCTGCAAATTAAATGTAATTTCACGCCAAAACAAGAACACAAAAAGGAAAGAACATTTGAGGAGGCCATACATACTTCGAAACTACGTTCTGTACAGAAACCATGGTCTTACCTCTCACCTACAAGTTCGTGGTTTAGAGACTCGGAAGTCGCATCGCAGAGAAAACTCTGACAGAGGTTACTTCGCCTGAAATATGATGGAGGACGATTAAGGAGACCAAAATATCAGACTCCAGACAAAGAGAATGTAAACGATCCTTTCAAATGAAATATGATCGTTTTGCTCATACATAATCACCAATATGACTTAATGTACCATTGACACGTCAAACCAGCAAACAATTTTCATTAAAAATGACTTTCCTCAAACTTCCAGCGATTTTAAACATTAAGAAAAGTCAAAACTCATTGCTCGTTCCATCCTCCGTAACCATAATTCCACCACATCAGGAATCATCTTTCAAATAAAGAAAAACTTAAATCCATATTTCAAAACACACATACACTTTACAAATTCATTAATCTATAAGTTGAATTTTGTGCATTTTATATTATATATATATACAAGAAAATACATAAATGGTTAAGAAAAGTCAAAGTCCAACCAAATGAATGATATGGTAACTGTCGAAATGCGAAACTCTTCTCAAGCGACTCTCTCCTTATTTCGCTGACAGAAAATTCATTTATCAGTCTCGCAGTCATTCTAAGGCAAACATAAGCAGTTAGTGCAGCGATTCGGACAGTCATGGCAGTCAGTAAGGGATAACTACCATTAGTAGTGGAGTGGCCCCTGCCACAAACTTCCATTACTCACATCATTTGTTATCTCGTTCTGGAAAATCCGGTGTTTTCCCGCATTTTGACTTTTATAACCCAAAACTGAAAAAAGAAACAAACAATCAAAAGGAAATTATTATTAAAAATGAGTGTGTGGTATTGCGTCTCTTTGTTTCGCCATTTTGTTGACTGTGTTGAGTCTTCCGGATAAATATCAAAATATACTCGTTGCCATAGCGCAGCACACACATATGTCTAGCCAATATGTCCTTTTTTAAAAATTAATGTTTTCCAGCTTGTTTTCAGCATTCATTTATTGTTGCAGTCCCAAAAGGGCGACACTATCTCAACATCTCATCTCTTTGGGAGGAGAAAATGTTAAAAACTAAAAAAAAAATCTCCCTGCAAAAGGACGACTAAATGAGAGAATACGGAGATAACATCGAATCTCAGAGGCAAAAGTGAAAAGGACTATGTTTTTTGAAAGAAAACAGTTCACGGAATGACTGCAAGTAATTAAAAACATGTTCATGAGGTCAGAGATGACACCGCTTGATATCCTCGTCCCTGAAATGGGTTAAGGTTGTTGCAGAACTGCTAGGTATACCTTTATAAAAAAAAAAATCGCACTCGTACCTTTAGAATACCAGGGAAGTGATGCCAGATAGCTAGCTATATAAATGTAGAACCATCCCACCGCCATTGGCGAGTTTTTCGAAGCGAGTTGAATATTTTTTGCTTACACAACGCGCAGACACTCGACCTGATCTAAAAGGACTCTTTTGTGCTATCTCTTAAGCTACTTTGCATATTTGGCGTTTAAAAGTTCAATTGAGCCTTACAATTCAAAAATCAGTGTGACGACAATTGAAGACTTCTATGTTCAAAAAGATTAAGCTGAAAATGACACATTGCAGAAATGAGCTACTTTGAGCTTACTCAAAGTTCAACAAAATAAGCTATAACTACAAAAGTTCTCGAAAGTGTGTCAATATGTAATAGGTTCTCGGCGGTTTCGGCTTTTTTTTTTAAATACGTCTAATACTCCGAACTGAGTTATGTTTTGCTCAACTAACAATATTTGGCTCACTCGGACCTAAGCATTTAGAAATCAGGATACCACTGTTTTCAGACTAATAGCTATGAAAATTTGAACTTCTCAGTACACGGATGTTTTCAATGATTCACAGTTTGTTTTCAAACTGGGCCACTTTACGTTCAGTTGCAAATTTATACATTGCGCAAAATAACATCACAGACTATTGAGCTACTTAAGATGCGTAAAACATCTGCTCAAGAAGCACATTTATCGTTCAAATAAACCCAAGATACCTCATTCGACGAAAAAAAACATTGGTCTAATTTGAGCACATTTGAGCTATATTACTTTCGAAAGAAAAGTAAAAATGCCGTTGATATGAGCTCGAGAAATTTAAGCGTTGTTATCAATAAGATCGAAAATAATTGAGCAGCTTTGAGCAACACACATTTTCCACTTCAGAAAATGTATGAATAATTTCTGTTATTCCATATTTTAAGTAATTGGAAACCCTAACAAAAAATCCCGTCGCTAGAGCACCCCTTGGAAACCTAAAAATAGGCCCGTTCAAACAGGACGAACATAATACAGCAACGCAAAACAAAGTGCATGCGATTAATTAATGCAAGGCGCGCTTTGAAATGTTTTTTACTTCATCTTGAGAAATTGTTATTCAAACGAAGAAGAAATAACACTGTTCATAGCTAATCGGGTTAGGTTTCTTACTTTTTTATTTTGCTAAAAAGTGATGAAGACTTTGGCATTGCAAATGAGCTTGTTGTTGGCGCAAAAATTGCGATAACGCATGTGAGAAGGAAATGTTGAAGTTCGCCTGCATGCCTTCGCGTAGGCAGTTAGACAAAGTATATTTGCATGACGTTCTTACTTGGAAATAAGTTGTTACTTCTTTAAGTACCGGAGGAATGATAATCGTGGTGGCCAATTAAAAGTATTTTACGGCGCTCTTTTGTTGCATTTTAGGAATTCGTATTTCTTTGAACATGCTTGTTTGCATAATTCATTGAAATTTCGCAAGAATATTCCGTGGTTTTAATTTCTTGAATCAGGTCACAGAGTACATAATAATTGTCGTCAATTTGCCTTGAGAAGTCTCCTGAAAAATTGTCAGACAACCTGATTTCTCCGTTCGTATACACTGTGACAATCTTAATGACTTTCATTTAAATATTTGTAATGAAATCTAACTTAATTCGCCTTTTAACTACCATTCCATGGCTACTGCATTCCCCTAAGAACCACCTTTCTCCCACTCAATTCCATTAATATACGCTTTTAGCTCTGCACAAAGCAGCGCAGCGGTTAGTGCAGAAAGATAACTAAAAAGCCATAATCAAGACCAATGTAATAACGAATCCTATAAAAAACTGTATCTCATTGTTAGTCGACTGCCAAATGCACTTAAGCTCTATTACTATCGCGACTTAAAACCACAATCGAGACATGTTTCCACTATTCTTTGACTTCCCTAAAGTCTCAAACTTTAAACACAGATGCCATCATCGCCATGACTTGATGCTGGCTTCGTATTCGTTTTGTTATCTAAATCTTTAAAAATAGAAGTGCATAATATACAATTCCCGCATTATCGCACACAGTTCTCTTAAAGTGTCCAGCTGGAACCGCGATTTGATTTTTCTTTAGCTCCATAACATCAGCTACGCCTGCATCTGCACTTTCTAGCAGTCGTTGTCAAGGCTTCTAAGCGCACATCTAACATCAGTCTTTATAGTTTAACCTTTTCGCATAACATTGTGCCACTTAAGTAATCGACTCTCTTATATGTTTAGTATATCTTTGTGGTTTGTGTATTGTGTTTGTTGGTTCTTGCATCTTTTATGCGAGAGAGATAAGAATGGACTTTAAGTAGTGTGTTCAGCGGGAAATATTATTTTTACACTTTCTATGAAAGTATGCTGACTGCATTTTTTATGCTGGGCTGAGAGTTACATGTATCGAGTTGTCTTCTCTCTCAAAAACCACTCACACCTAAATGTGGTTATTAAATTGGTTAAATTCGAAATATACTCTTGAGAATGTCTTTAAAAGTATCTCTATGTCTTGAATTCTAAACCACTATCGCCTTGGAAAAACAGAAAAACGAAAGATACAGCCAGCAGATGTCAAATCTATAGCGTCTCGTTGATGATGTTTATATCTTTATGTATCTCATGCTGGTCTGAAGTGCGGCTTGGGCTACTGCTTCAACTGCTTCTGTTTCTGTGTTTCTGATTCTGTGTGCAAATGTACCTATTTCAGTGTTTTTGTGGGCCACAAAGACTTTAAATGACACTTTGCTCAGATGTTGATTTTCTCATGTGTCACTTAGTTAAACAAATTTTCGACAAGACTTGAAATGCAATAGAAACACAGCAGTCGTCTACTTTTCTATACTTGGTTGTTTACAGTCTTTCTTTGGAACTTTTTTTTATCAGAGTTGGGAGATTTTTGTTGTTGTTTGGCATATTCATTCCTTGGTGCTCTTTGGTGGGTTAAATTTCATAATAATAAACTCCTTCACTTTGCCCGTTCACTTTGCGGCGATGTCGATGATGGTTTTATACGGGTTGGTTGATTATTATGGACGTTTAAGTCCATTAAAGCATAAAGGGAATGTGCACTTTTTCTCTGGAGAATCTCGAGTGATAGGCAAATAGAGGAAATTGAAGAAAGAACAAACACTATTCGTCTTTGATGGCTGATTTTTTTTTCCTTAAATAATTGTCTTGAAGGGAATGCGAAATGTTTTTGGAAAAATAACAAGAATTCGATGCTGCCATTTTATCCATTATATGAAATGCTATGGGCTAAATCATGGGCGTGTGGAACCATTGATTTTGTTGAAGTCACCCAGAAGCATCTCCGCCTGTCTGAATCCAGAAGTAGTTCCATGTTCTTGCTTCTCCTGGTTTCCTCTTCTTTTTTTCTGGCCCTAATAGAGGAGTCATCGCACTGTCTCTGCCTCCTCATTTCCCTGAACCCCTTTATGCCAAGGTACCAAATGAAGAGTCAATTTGTTGTTCTTACCTGGTTCATTTAATCTACCTATGCACTTCATAACGAGTTTTCAGTTAAACCTTTAAGAGCTTAACACTTTAAGAACTGCCTGACAATCTGATATATTGGCAATATTTTTGTCATTGTGATTGATTTCGAGATTGAGTTCTGCACATTTATTAATTACGTTGAACTCTTCTTGAAAAACACTGGGAGATCAACCTTATGTGTTAAGCGAGTGAAACGAATGTCTTATAATCTCACATCTAAATATATAAATTCGTTAAATTCATGTTATCTTTTCAGTTGATAACCAGTTGACCGATTTTCTTAATTTTTGTTTTAAACTAAAGAAGGTCCCGCCGCCACCTCACATCTGTTGTTAAACTGCTGTTATTTCAGTGAAATTTTAAAGAAAATACGTGCTGATACAGCGCATTTCAGATCTGTACGTCACACTATTTGCGAAGTCTGGTCACCGTTACCCGAAACCATTTTTCTTTGTTTTTGTTCTTCTATCCGATTTGCCTCAAAATTTGTGGAGAGGTAGTTAGAATCAGAAATCGGCTATAGGATACTTTTTATCCTTCATATACTGACTCAGTAACGTGAGTTTTGCAATAAAAATATTCATCTGCCGATGACAGTGTCGTTGATAACAGAAGTACCAAAGATATTTTTTCTTTATTTTTTTCTTTTGGATTCTCCAAGAGAATGTAACTGGGAAAATATTCATTTTTTGTGGAAATTGTACTACGCGTTGCTTCTTCTAGAATTCTGTCAACACTGTTAAGTGACGGGAAAGCTACACACTCAGCCTTTAAGTTACCACAAGCTATTTCTTAAGAGCGGGTACAACGTCCCGCGGGTTAGCTAATTTAAAATAAATACTAACATCACGTTTCATGAACCACGTAACTTTTTGTGTTTTGAATTTGCAACATTCATGTTTCATCATCCTTTGCTTTAGCTTTCATTGGCAACACAACCGACTTAAAATCCCGTCTACCGTTGATCAATGAACTATGAACCATATATGATTCACAATATAGAATTAATCCTCTGCATCCAATATCGTAGCACTAAGCTTGACAATTGACGTAAATTTAACAAGGTTCAAAACAGACTTAATGAATCATATATTATTCGGTCGAAAGTGGTGTTGTTGAAAATGAACAACAATCGACATTTTTCAAGGATTTTGATCAACTGAATTAAATTTCCGCCATTTGTTCGAACTCTTCGAATATCTGCGTAGCTAATTTATGCCTTTTTCAACATTGCTTGTAAATGAAAAATTTCAACACTTAATTGGAAAAATAACGGATATACGAAAATCCACTTTCACATAATCAATTTGCAAAAATAAACGTTCCCAAAATATAGACAAATGGTTTTTATTTATCAAAAATATTTACGCTCAATGTGCTGGAAAATTGTTCTCCACCACTGCCACCATGTGTCGCTAATGTACTCTTCTGTTGTTGTTGTTACTGTACTTTTGTTTCAAAACATCATCGATGGCAAAGGCAAACACCATTTTAGCACATAATTCTATCGTCGAAGTCGTCGTGTCTCGTATGTCGTGTCGTTAGTCTTTGGTGCGACACAGCGAAATTTTGTGCCGTCTGCACAGATTCCTATATTTTTATTACTAAATGACAATTCAACTGGAAAACAAGAGTGTACAAAATATTTGTTCACCGGGAATATGCAAAATAAATCTATATCGAGATAGCAAAGTGATATCAAAATATTTTGTTTAGTCGATTAAATTTCAATGAATGTCTTTTTGATTCATGCACTCAAAAATATACACCCACATGAACCTCTCAAGCCATAAGGTCGGCATGGGAGAACAAAAATTTCCCATCAACAATCAGTTATCAATCTCTCTTTATATGTGCTTAAGTAGGCACGTGATTTAAGTTCCGAAGGTTGTCTTTTATGAACTTCCAAATGGCTTTCTTCACTGAGAATCTTTAAAAGCAGTCATAAAGTAAGCTCCAAAAATATGTTTATGGCCATTATCGTCCCTCGAATAGATAATGACGAAATCACAATAGTCAGGAATTTTAATAGATCCGTAAATAAAAATCGCATAGTGTTGAACAAACTCAAGATTGGTCAAATAAATTCCACCCACCATGGCACACCGTATGATAAGAGGAAATCAGTACCCAGACTCACAGATTCGACTATGGGAGATGGAAAAACAACCATCATCATCATTGTCGTAATTTTGGATACCAAAATTGCAGCCAGCGCACACTTTCCAACTCAAACAAATTGTCGAACAAATATGATTCATAAATGTCATTAGCCCCGCGCCACACAAAATCTCGCTTGCATCCCATTGGGATAACATATGCTCATGCATACACCTTGGGTATTTACAAAAGAATTTCAACGACTTTATTGCCCTGCTATGGTTCTGGAAAGCCAGAGCTATTTGAGGAGACAGTTAGCGATCCACAAATGAACCACTGTAAAATGCTATGCCACGATATTTTGGAATCATAAAACTGTCTGCGATACGAGTTCGAGGCGAGCAAGCACAAAAAAAAAAAATCTGACTGCGATTCCCAGAAGAAAGAGGGAATCGATATTTTTGCAGTTCTATCGCCAAATCAGGACGCAGGTCGAGCGGGAACTCACTTGTGGGTTTGAAACTTTAACGTGCTCCGAAACCAAACAATTATCGTAATCTATGGCCACTTTTGAGGTGTTGGCTGAAGCACCTATATCTCGCTGGACATGCGGACACACGCGTTTTGTGCACCCGGACGCGGTGATGCTGGCGCTCAGTTGAGGCTGGCTGTGCTGCTTCTCAGCTTCTCACAATTATTGTAAGGTAATCTGATTCGAATTCGGTCCTAACAAATGTGACGATGCTTGCGGAACTATAATTTCACACTTTTTGCTGGAGTTGGGGCGGGCGCCCCATGCACGCCCTCTCGATCGCATCGGCCAAAGCCAGATGGAATTATTTAGTCTGAGTTAAGTGGTCTCATTACAACGATGTCCGATGGTTGAAAAGCGACACACTAGCGAGAGAAATCTTTTCTTGGTTTGAATTGGTGTCAGTTCGGTGTGGTGGCATGGTGGGGGCAGTGCAATAATTTCTGACACCTTTAGCTCAGATGATTTTATCGTTTTCTGGTTCTCGAGAAAATTAGCAAGGGACAACGGGCAAATAAAGATTTTAAAGTTATGATTATTGAGCGTAGTCGATGTCGTTGTGAGACTGGTTGCAACTCCACCTGGGGTGGTTTGGATTTCACCCAATCTCGATTGGAACGCCAATGACTCAATTAAGACCAAATTTATTGAAATTGCTGTGAATTACATCGAAGGAGGACATTAACTTATTTGACAGGCTTCTTGATTGGAGCAAGAAATCAAACAAGTGTTCGCGATTGAGAATTTATTGTGAGTACCTCAATGGATGGAAGGCAGGAAAGGCGTACCTATAAGTTTGGGTTAAAGCATTCCTTCAAGATAACATCGGTCATGTGTGACTGTTTTTTTTTTGTTTTTCTTGAAACGATTAACATTTTTAATCCGCTTTAAAGTGATTTTGTTAAAAATGATTAAGAATACGTGATGAAAATACGCATTTGAAAAAAACATTAAACCTTAACTGGTTCCCATTAACTGATTCCATCTATGAGATAAGAGAACACACAGCGATGATTTGTTTTCTTCTTTTCTTTTATGTTCCGGTGGATTGGAACTTGGAGCTTAACACTCCCAATTTTTAGTCTTGCTGGAACAACTGCATTGAATTTAAATTTGGAAAGCATTGCGATGAACAATGATAGCTGCTGTTCGAAAATTTAATGAAGGTGAATCATGCTTTTGTTTTTGGAAATTCTTTTGATGAACTTTTGTGACTAAGAAACAATAGAGCTTGATTATGATTAAACGTCTCTTCTTTCCTAAAAAATATGAAGGAAACAGTGGCAACCATGATAACCTTCCTTTCAGAACTTCCTCGTAAGCACCAAAAGGCTAGGAGATCCGTCTAAGATCCGTTTTCTTCAGACAGAGCCATCATGTACATACATAGTTTTTGCATTCGAGTTCCCGTCATCGTCCTTCGACTTCATTTTATTCGCATTCTCGTAGTTGTCATTCGAATTCTTTTCATTCGAGTTTTCGTCATCGTTGTTAGAGATATTTTCATTCGAGTTCTCGTCATCGTCATTCGTGTTTTCGTCATCTTCAGTCGCGTTTTCGAAATCGTCATTCGGGTTATTTCCATTCGAATGGTCGTAGTTGTCCTTCGAGTTATTTTCATTCGTGTTCTTGTCATCATCATTCGAGTTCTTTTCATCCGAATTCTCGTATTTGCCTCTCGAGTTCTTAAGATTCGACAGTTTGGTTTTACTGAAGGCTTGATGTCGGTCTCATTACAATTTCATTTTTGCCCATCGCATAAATAGGATCATAAGAATCTCTTCCAAGGCCAGCTGCTTTCAGATTTTCGGGAATTGAGAGTTTAAGCAAATACTCTCTCTAGTGTCTTCTCTTGCGGTTCCAATAACAAATTAAAGTAACCCGCAAACCCAAAACCGCTTTAAATGATTAAGCTAGGCATACACGGTGAACATGTTGGTGTGATTTGTTGGGCAGCGGTTCGCCATACACGGCCCAACATGTTTATAAACTTCATTATTTGTGTGACTGTCGTGAAGGCTAGATGTGCGATACAAGTGCGTTTTGCTTTGTTTTGCGACATGTTAACTCCATGAAAATAACTACACAAATGACGAATTGTTGTCACACAACGCCATACACGACGAACATGTTGATAAACTTCAAAATTTGTTGTAAACTTGCCCATACACAGCTAACATGTTAGCCGTAAGTTCACGGTTTACAAAATATTTCATAAACCGTGGATTTGTTGGCCAACATGCCCATACACGAATAATTTTCAGCCCAACCCCAACAAATCACACCAACATGTTCACCGTGTATGCCTAGCTTTAAGAGTATACCTACCCACAATTCAAATCAACCACAAGCTGTTTTAAGTATAATTTTAATTTTAAAATAAAACGACACATTCATGTTTATTTTCCTTTTTTAATGCTTTCAAATTTTAATCGCCTTTTCTATTTTTAAAACAGATATTTTAACGCAGAGTACATTATCGTTACAGCCGTATTGTTATCCATTTTCCTTTATGATTCTATTGTACGAACAAAAAACCAAACCTAATCAAATTGTCCGCTTTGGTCACCGCCCATATACCTAACCAATTTGACTATGCAAATTAAATATTTTCCATCATGACAATTTTCATCTAACATTGACAGCCAGAGCTTCGATACCTACACAGAAAATATTTTTATAGAATAACACAAACGACTCACTTTAGATAAAACAACAAAATCCAAAAGTGACAAAGAGAAAGAAAAAGATATACAAAACGATACGAGTGAATGAACACACTCGGTCATTTTTGTTTTGTTGTTGTCGAAAAGACACAATCAAAATCAATTTCTTCGGAGCAACTTTTGACTCTTATCAATTTCATCTGTCATCTGAATCGACAGCACGACCCGTCACGACACCATGACACAATAATGACACCACCAAACCAAACACCACAATGCTAAATCCACTGCTTGAGACGATAGTTTTATCATTTACCCTTTTCAAAAGTCGGTCGACAACGCACCATGTGGATTTATGTGTGAGAACTCACCGAATCTGTAATATTTGACCTTTTAAACTTCAATAATTGTTGCCAGATTGAGGGATTTATCCCTTTTTATGGGATAAAGTAAGCTAAAAGGGATAGAGGGATTTTTTTAACCCCGTAGAACAAAAAAGAGGGATTTTTCATTCATGAAATATTTGTCCATTTTGGTTCATATCTGAACGCGCATAAGTGAATTTTCAACAGATGTATACGGAACTTGGATTTTCATCATTTGTTTTACAACAACATTCCCCATCCCAACTTCGCTCTTCGTCTCTGGTGAAAATGAGTTGATTATAATTGTCGCTTTTGTTTGATGAGGTGGCAGTACAATGTCTCACATTTACTTTTGTCATTTTGTAATAGACTGTGGTCAATGTCAATTGGCGTTTTTTTCTTTTTTACCTCTGAGCAGATGTGTCAAGGCAAAGCTCTGAGCAGATCATATTCAAAGTCCTCCGATAGTAATTTTTTACTAATTACTTTTTAAAACAATTTCTTGTTTGCCTACAGTTGACGCGCTACTGTTTTAGGCATCCATTTTCAATTCTGTGTTTGTCTGTAAAATCAGGAAAAACAAGAGAAGTTTCCTCTGCTCAGCTATTCGCTATATTTGCTCGGTCAATTTATCCTGAGCAAATAGAATTAGCTCCCACCATACAAACATTCCAGCCGAAATGGATGAATGAGCATAAGCCGAATTTCACCGCTTGGTAAAGGCCCGACTTTAAGGCATTCTGTACGTGTCCGTCCTGTAGGACGACAAATCAATGCGGAAAACTATTTAATATTTAATTATGCGCTATTAAATACAAAATTTGTAAACCATATTTCGACTGTATTTTGTTTTATGGTAGTGTGAGGGATTATTGTGGGATTTCTATAAGATCTGTGTGGGAAATAAGGGATTTCTCGAACCTACTGTGGGAAAATCGTGTTCAAAAGTCTGGCAACACTGTCAATTTGAAGTTTATGTGCCTTTCACATTGAAGCAGTGTTTGCTCACTAGTCAGAGTGTCACCGCATCGCATCGCAAAGCAAACAGAATACACTTTTCAATTTATGTTTACTGTACACTTGTTCGTCGATTTGGTTTTCAAGGACTGCATCACATCTTTTTTCTATTTTGTTTACTTTTTATTTTTTGCACAGTTTTTGTCATTTACGTTATCAAACTGTGGCGGTCAGTTGGTTGACAGTAGTTTAGTCGCAATCATGACTCATGGGAATTGCATTTAGCTGTGATTCTTTCTTTTCACACATCCGTTATGCTTTACCCTCTTAAATTTTCTTTTATTGTTAGAGTGCCCTTATGACAGTCTTTTGACTTTTGAAAGACTTATAGATGACGACGTCAAACTGTCATAAGGGAAGAAAGGCCATGATGATGATGATAATGATGTGGTTTAATTCAAATATTGCCTATCACTCGACTGACATTTGGTGGTTTTTTCTGTTTGACAGTCGTGAGTTATTGTCACAAATTTGATACGGAATTTGGTTGTGTGGGTGTTGTGAGCATGTGGTTGGGTGCTTTGATAATACCACGAACGGAAATTGTCATTCAATTTCATAGTCAAATTGTGGTTTGCAAAGAGGAAATTCAATTAATAAACACATTGAAGGAGTTCGGTTGTGGTTTGAGGTTTGACATTTCTAGGTTTTTCAGAATAACATAGAGAAAATAGTAAAAAGTATTACGTAAACGTTTACTTTTGAATGAAATAAATTGTCTGCAACTTTTTGATCCATCTGCGAAATATTTGCGAAGCTGCATGATAATCGTTTCCAATTAAATATTTAATTCGCCATCAATTATTAACCATTTATCCCATTCCCCATTATATTATATTCCATCACCGTACCCCCTCTATCTCCATCTCGTTACTCGACTCATATATAAATTCTGAATTTCAATATAATTACAATTATCTCATGAGGACAATGGAAAGACTGTTACTTGCACGCCTGTGACGACGCCGGCAACGCCCCCTTACGTTCATCTTTTCTTTTACTTTGCTCTAGCGCTAAGTCATTATAATGTCCCCCTCAACTTTAATTCACTCCCCCAAAACAACAACAAGAAAGAAATAAGAAACAAAAAAAAGCATATCACACACCTCGCGCGCACTTGGTTTCATGTTTTTATGAAATACACTGCATGAAATTTTATTTTTATTATTTATGAGCGAAAATAAGTGTCGAAAACACCCACGTACTCCAAGAAGGACAGAAGAAAAAAATATAGAATGTGAAACAATAGGAGAATATCTTCAACACAACAACAACAACAACAAAAAAAACGAAGGGCGGAAAGAAAAGTTATGCAAAACGAAACAAACAACATGAAACGCAACACAAACAAAAAATTATAAACTAAATCCATTCTGCAGACAGACACACAGACAAAACAATGCCCCCCTATCTCTTTCAGCTCCAACGACACACTGATAGTCGTGTCCTATCCACACTCCAGCTGGAGTAGATGTAGCATGGTGGGATATGGTAAAGTCCCAAAACGAATTCAAAGCGGAAGAGCATCACAATGAGTTAAGCGCAATAAAAAACAATTTAAAATGAGTACGCTTATAACGGGCATCACATATGCACGTTATGGTGGCTAACGTGCCCCAGGATAACAATTACGTACTTAAGGATATTTACATGTAGGTACTGTTCTGTCTGTTTTTCCTCTGTGCTAGGTGTAAGTATACTCGGCATTCGGGACTCTTTGGTCTCGTTTCAACCCTCTGCACTACATTTTGAAGCCTGCTTCCCTCTGGGGGGGGGGGGGGGGCTAAGGCTATGCTCTCTAGGTACCCTACTGCTACCACCTCACCGCTATGCACTGTAATTTAAAGACCACATATTGTGGCAAAGCGGACGGGTGTATAATGTGTTCGGGGAGTAGGGGTGCTGGAGTAGAGCGGTCGGAGATGGGCCTTAGAAAAAATAGTGCAGAAACTTCGTCGTATCAGACATTTTGGGAATTTAACCCATTTTTACACGTATGAAAACCAAACATACAAAATATCCTTTACTAGGGATGTCGTTAGGGTGGCTCGAAAAATGGAAAATATTATTAACCTCCGAGACACATGAAGTCTTCCAGTCTTCCACAGGTCACTGATTTTCTAGACGACGCGACGTCTAAGCTAATACTTATATAATGCCATACGCCCTTGATAAGCGTTCTGATTGAAGGTCCTGATTTTCATATTGTCTAGATCTCTAGATCGTGGAAGCCTATGGCTTTGGCATATCTCGATCTAAGGCATTGAAAAAGAGTCTTGCATGCATTGGTTTTCTTTTTCAAATTTTCAATATCTGATTTCGGATTTCGGTTTAATTGTTTCGTGTTTCCAGTTTCTTGTTTGCTATTTCCAGTTTCTTGTTTCCTGTTTCCGGCTCCTTGTTTGCTTTTTCCGGTTCCTTGTTTCCTGTTTCTGGTTTCTGTTTTCCAATTTTCGGTTTTCTGTTCTGTTTACTCACAAATAAAATCGTGTAGAAATGCAGTAGAAATTCTGTAAACAAATAATGTTACTCTCGTCCGAAAAAATCAAAGTAACTCTCTTAAAAATCATCCTTAGGTAAGTCTAAGTATCTCTTCTTTCTATTGATGGTTCTTTTTTGTAGGCCACCCTAATATCCGTGGATCTAGGTAGGGACCTACAGTTTTTTTAAACTCCAACTCTCCTTCTCCCTCATTTCTTTTTTATTTCATTTAATTTTATTTTAGGTGCGGTAGCAGCACACAAGGATGATGGGTTCCACTTGTATGTGAATTTTTAATGTAGACAGGAAAATTATGATGAACGAATAAGGGTTTGAATTTTGTATTAAGGGTGAAAAAGTGGACTGTCTTTAACATGTTAAAAATGAATCTGCACATACATGCATGTTGTTGTTTTCTTTCTCCTATACTTCTTTCCATTAAGTATTTTTAATTAAGTTACTAAAAACGTGCTTAACGCGTTTATGTGGCGAAAGATGTCTGTCATCTTTTTTTTTATATTTTATACTTCTTCTATCATGGGTATGTTAAAATTAAACACGAATACACATCACTGACGAAAGCAGAAAACTCAGCGAAACGAGATGATGATGGCGATGAGAAGAAAAAAATAGAAGAAGAAAATAAAAATTGTTTCTTCATTATACAAAAGCAAATATGTGTTCGCTTAGGTACTTGTAGATGTTAATTATGGTTAATTCTTTACCGTCAACAAGTTATGTCAATTATTCGCTTTACCTCACCTTATTTGCCGGCTTCCTTTTTTTCAGTTTGTTAAGTCCCAAGGGCGTTTTAATTTCATTTAAACATGAAAGCGCTATTTGGTTGGAGTTGGAGTACAAAAAACAAAACCACAAAAAACACACACAAACTCACATTAGAGAGAACTCCTGGAAATTTTATCGTCCGTTTTTGTAGCGAATCCTGTTCGGTCTATTCTTTTGAACACACTTAGATTTTATACTCGAATCGGATGATTGGAATTTAACACGACACCACACATGTTTGAACTGGCTTGATTATAATCGTATCTTTTCGATGTCGTTGTTTCGTGGTTGGTTAAAGGAGTTGGACGGAGGAGTCCAGTCCTGATATCAAGGCAGTATATATCTTAAAACTTAACTATGGCTTGTAAATGTATATGCACATTTCGTGTGAATAAATAGTAACAGTTAAAAGTCGGCAGGGGTCCTCTGAGACTTATTTGAGAGTTTTCCAACCAACAACAATTAAACAAAAGCTATTCGCAGCGTGTGTATTTGCTTTTCAAGGGCATTGGACTCTTTTTCTGATTAAAAAAAGTATTTAATAAAAAGAATAGCATGAGGCAGTGTTTTATAAATTAAAAAGGAGATAAGAGTCGTAACACATTTCCGCGCGAAAGTTTTGAGAAATTGAGGGAAGGCATAACACGATAGTGTAATAAAAGCGATAAATTCTGATCTAATAGGTGGTCTTTAAAGTTGCTGAACTTTTGGGTTGAAAGTTTTATTTTTTTTTTGTGTGTTAAATTAGCAAGAAAAGCTAACAGGTTGAAGCTAACAGGTTGATTAAATAATGGTTAATAGAGGTTCAAGCTCATAAAAGTGGAAGCATATAATAAAAAACTACCTCTCCAGTGAGTGGCGACGCATGACCAAAATTTTGTAGTTCTATTTAAATTTTTACTGTTCATAAGTTTTAGGAAGTGTTTATCTTGAGTGGTTGTAAAGTTAGAAATTAAGATGAGAGATGATATTTTCTGAAATGGTGTTTTGATGGGTTTGGTGATGAGAGAGATGAGTAAATTTTAATGAAGTTGGAAAATTGTTTATTCACCAGTCATCAGAGAGAAAACTTAAATGCAGGTCGTCATTTTGTGATAAGCTTCTTTCCGTTAGGTACCCATCAGCATCATAACCACCAATCAAATAAATTGAACACAAATATGGCTTTTGTTTTTGCTAAATTCAAAGCAATAAAGGAACAAATCGATTCATTCATTTTTTACCGATTTGGTTGAAATTATTCCAGAAATATATTCAATTGACTGTAAATTAAGCTTTTATCAACAAAATTGCATTCGTTTTGAAAACCTTTCACAAATTCAAAGTATAGAATGAAATAGGTATTATAATCGATACACATATTTAGTAAATAATGTTGCTCATACGCCACCGGGCACCGATTCAAAAATAATTTTAGCACTTCAGTGCTAATTTTAACGGAGTATTATTTATGTATTTTCATGGGGGAGTATATACTACGACTTAAAATGTCAACTGATGTTTTAGGAGCAATCCTTAGCGAAATTTCAAACTGCTTTTCTATTGATTCTGTTTCTAATACATATATCTTGTTTTTCTTTCCAGGTATGTTTACAATTATCAATGGGATATTTACAAAAATTTCTTGTTTCAAGGTAAATAGGTACGTTCAATATTATTTCTTATTTCCCTCCAACTGTTCCTTAACGAACTTCTATATAAATGCGAATTCGCAATAATTGCTTAATAACTAAATACACAAAGACATTAAAGGCTAAAACATAAATCACAGGAGAGTTGTTGAAATTTTGTTGAAAATGTGTACTTAAATGCAAAAATATCAACACCAAGCTAATCAGCTAATGATGAGATTCCTTGAACTTGTGAAAATGTTTAAAGTTGAACTTTGCTGACAATTTTGTGCCCACTAAAATACATTTGAGGTCAATATTGGGAAAAACCACAAACCCGGCTATTTTTTTTACAAATTAACTGTGATTTTAATATTACAGACAGTAAGTTATTCATATTTTCCGGGTGGAAGTTGCACTTAATTTACATTTTGTAATCTTGATGCATAACGCCGAAATTTTAAAACAGGAAACTATAGACACTGAAGATTGAAAAGCACAAATTAAAATTCAGTGTCAGATATTTTAGAGCGAAAATTTAATAATGAAGTCTTTTATCCTAACACTTTTCTATTTTCAAAAAACAGTTCTTAGTATAAATAGCAACGGCCAAGGACAAAATAACTTTTTTGCACATTCGTTTCAATGACGAAGTTTTTGTTGCTGTTGTGCACAAACTTTTTATTTTAATTTATTATTTAATTTATTTGTTTAGGTTTAGCAGGTGGCCATGGTTCAGAGGATAGTGTAGTTGACTGCTAAGCCAAACGTTGTGGGTTCAAGCCCCAGCTTCGGCAGTAGTCTTTTTCTACAATAATCGCCAGCTTATCTGAGGCCACCTGTGCGATAATATGAGACAATATAAATCTATGTCTCCTCCTCTGTGCCACGTAGGTTTATGTTATGTGTTCTTTCCTTCTATGTGTCTATCTGTCGTATTTCTCGTTTCATTTCCAGCCGATGGCCTCAGTCGCGAGTGCTACTATTTGTGTCTGTAGTTCGTATCATTCATGTGCGAAGTATTATAACGTCAATGTCAATGTCAATAATTTTATTTGTTTATAAACAAAAATTAGCACACGAAATCTCCTCCCTTCAACATGTTCAATTTGGAGCTACTGAGTTTCACAAAAAAGAAATTGCTTACACATGGAAAAGTGAATTTAAAATGCTTCGTTCTCCATGATTATCATTATTCGAGTCTCCTAAAATTTCTGTTTTGAAAAGAGTTTCAAGCCTAAATTAGATGAAATCAATAATGGCATCTGCTGTTGATCTGTCCAATTATAATTTATTTGAGTGACATTATAAGGAAGCCATTTTCATGAAAAAAGGAAAATGATTTTTCGGTCAATTGTGATTGGGGTAATCGCATTTACTCCAGCCAGAAATTGAAGCTCTCTCTCTCAAAACTATTTAACTTTTTAACCTTTTTCTTTTTCTCACATTCATCAATATTAATTTATGTTCCCTCAATGCTTTTCCATACACTTTTCAATTATAACTTTACATGATTTATGTTCCTCTCCATTTTTGGTTGAAAATAATGTTCAAGACATTATTAGCTTCTTCCATTCTTCCATATCCATTTCATTAAATTTGAACCAAAGCTTAAAAAGCATCAAAGTTATATCCTCTCACAACAACTCTCACCATCATCCAAAAACCTAAGTGCTATCAAGGTTTCCGTCGCGTCAAGAAGATGGGTATCGTATCATCAACAAGCCATAACCCTTGACCTTACCGTGATAATATTCCCAAACCGAAGCAATTGAAACGAGAATATACCTTGTAACTACTTTATCTACCCCACATTTTTCCTCGGACGTTTTATACTTCCTTTTTTTATTATTAGTGTTCCTGCTCACCTGCTGTTGCTTCTTATTTTCTTTATTTGCTCTTTAACCAAAAGTTCATTCAATTTGCAGTAAATTATTCCTAAGCGTGATGATACGCACGCTCTGAGGTGAAAATAAAAATCGATATTTTTTTTTGCCCGATTCTCATTTTACAGAAAATGTAGGAAATTCTCGCAACGGCCAATTGAAGACAAATGGAGGAAAATCCTATTCCTTTAACTGCGGTGTCATCTTGTTTTTTCTTACGAGCTTTCAGTTTTCTTTTTTTTTGTCTTCAAATGTGCGTCAATGAGCATGAATTTGGATTCGTTATAAAAAGCGCTTACGAGCATTATTTTCGCACGTTGGGTTTTGATAATACGAAAGCAGGAAGCACTTTGCTTGACTAATATTGAACGAATTATGAAGTGGAAGGAGTTTTTTTTCAAGAAGCCTAGTGATTGTTATGATATGCGATTTTTGAAATCTAAAAAAAATTGACAAAACAAAAAGTTTGTTTGATTGACTTAATTTAAAGAAATAAGACACCAGACATTATGGTGTAACAGAGGAACAAGAAGACAAAAAAGTGACGCCTATACCTACATCTAATTTATTCATTTTCTTACCAAATTTAAAGTCATCAAACCATCCCATTCCTAGAAGATAGACCGCACCATCCTTATCTGCATCTAGTAATGCCTCACTTTAAATTCCACCCCAGCACGACTCACCAAAAAATAATCACTTGGCCATGCCAACATTCCTCCATAACTTAGCTTCTTCTACAAAAATTTTCCATAAATCCATCACTCATGCCGTGTGCTTGGCTTCTCTCACAGCCCTAATTGACAAACTCCTTCGCTAAGATACTTCATTTGCTACAAAACATTCCTTCTTTTACAATTGATAAATAAAAGAATACCAAAAGAAGACAATTATTGAATACCGCATGCTAAAGAATAATAATATAAAAAAAAAGTCCAAAAGAAGAATCATATGCCTCTAGCCAAGCTCCGCAGTACCAGCAACAACAACAATGACAGAAAAAAGACCAGAAAACCGCATCACTCATGAATTTATGGATATATTCTTTTCAAAAGTTTCTCCTTATCTATTGTGTCGTGTACACTGGTCATGGCAATTGCCATGATTGCCATAAGTCTACTTTGCTGGCATTTGTTCCGTCTCCGCACCGACCGCGAACGAGCATCAACAACAACCAGCCAGCCAGGCCATCAAAGCGCACAAAATCTTTCCAATTTCCAATTCAATGCTCCACATAAGGACGCAATTGACCACATTAGGATACATTAACTGATGTACATCTTTGAGCTCGTAAAAAGCATCATTGGATCTGGTATATAGAATAAAAGGATAATTTGCCGGAGAAGCCCATAACGCTGGATGCGGCTGGTGGCTGGCTGGTTTAGACATGGACCCAAAGGGACGATGCTGTTAGGTGCCGGTTGTACTTTATTTTCGGTACGGTTTAGGATGGTTTATACTTGCCCTCTGGATCTTTAATGAGCCGCCACCTTTATCAAAGTCTCTTTCGCAAGCAAACAAATAAAAAACTACGAGCTACTACAGTCGAGGTTCTGACGAACGACACGACGCTATACGACGAAGACGGTAGGGGATCCCAACATTCATTCAGTCACGTCCGGTGATAAATTTTCAATTTTGTTTCGTTAGTTTTTTTTTACCCATTCTTGAGCAATTTTTCACTCCAAGCTCGCTCTATAAAGGTTACCCCCTTTAACCCCAAAAAAATAGAAGGAAACAGTCTCCACCACCTACGACGACACCGGCGCTTCGATTTGTTAGACATGCGGCCTCAACTGAGCTAATCCCTTTTGTTCCATTTAATTTTTCTCTTTTTTAACAAATTTTCTGATTTTCTTTAGAAAATAATGAAAATATACCTATCAAAATTAATTTATTGGATGAGATGTTTCGTTGCTCTGTCTGGCGATAAATTTGATTTCTTTTCGTTAACTTAACATGAAGAAAACTTTTTAATTTAAAAATTTGCATTTCAAGTCGATTGCCCTCGAAATAAAAAACTAATCATAATTCTTCTTGTAGCCCTTTTTCAAAATGAAAAAAACAAAAAATCATATTTCGGATCATCGTTTTTAATTCTCAGTGACAGTATGTCGCGCCACTTTTGTTGTTTGTTTCCACTTTTAAATTAAACTGTTCCACTTAGAAAAAAAAACCAGCTAAGCCCCTGCTGTTCGTTTGAAAATTAAAGCATCAGCAGCAAAATGTGTGACACTGTAACACATCGTTCGTTAATTAAATTTTACAGGGTGCCCTCTCATATTGAAATCACCAAGTTGATGGAAGTAGGGCAGGGTGAGACTGAGAGCATCAATTCGTTGGTTAATTAATAATAAAAAAACTATAGGTGGGAGGAGTTTTTTTTCTTTGCATTTTCATTTAACAGGCTTAAATAGTTTGATTTGGAAAAAGAAAAAAATTAAGACATTCTTTTGAGTGTTGAAATGTTTAGGGAATCGTTTTAGTTCCTATGAATAAATTATAACGATGAGTTTTGTTTGGTTTTTCTCGGAAAAATGTTTTATAATGTATGCACAATATTTTGTCTTTTATTGAGTTTTAAAAAAAGGTCAAAATCTTCAATGGCTTTGGTTGCATTTGCAGGTCAGACGTTATAGTTTTTCTTTAAATCCTTTAATTTTGTTCAATTTTACACAAGGCGTTCACTGTTCAGGCTTTAATTTTTAAGGCTTAGGAGGAAGGGTTGGGGTCGACAGACAGAAAATCAAAATCGCTTACAAAGAAATCCCACAAAGTACTTTTCTGTTTTCTTACAGCCTTCAATCAGACCACACCCTCTTTGAAAAACAGAAGTTTTAGAAGACACCAAACGTTGAGAATCATGGAGAACGAAGCATTATAATTCTTTGTTCAAATAACTCCATAATAAGCAATTACTTTCTGGGTAATCCAAATCAGTTAATTCCAGATCGTTCATTCTTGTGTGTGTTTTTTTTTTTTTTTTAAATAAGCGTGAATTTTAAACTATAACTTTTTGTTTTGTTTTTAAGAAAACCGCAAAAACAATATGAATTATTTGAACGTAGAATTATAATGCTTCGTTCTCCATGATTCTCAGCATTTGATGTCGCCTAAAATTTCTGCTTTTGAAAAAGGGTATGGCCTCATTCAGGGCTGTTAGAAAGATCAAAAAGGTACCAGATTTCGATCTCCAAACTTTAATAATAAAATAATAATAGGGTGGCGCGACAGCTCTTGAAGAGCCAAGGCCTAAGTGGCTTACTCTCATCACCAATTCTCTGAGTGCAAGCTTTGAGTGATGAAAGTATTTTACGGGATTTCGTTAGGGCCATAAATAATCTGGGCGATGCCCAATTTTTAAGAACGGGGCCGTGCCGCCGTGGAATTGACTGATTTGGATGGTTTGTTTCGGACGCCTGGTATGATGAAATGTAAACTAAATTTTTTGTGATTAACTTGATATAGCCTGCCTTCTAAAACGAGAATAACGACCCCAAATTAGAGTTAACGTTCTTTAAGTTGCCTTACCTGTTCTGAATTTCGGTTCGTGATGAAAATGTTGAAATTACTGGTGGTTCCAAATAAAATTCAAAGCTGTCAAAGTTATCAATTGGAAGATCCGATATAAGTCAGTACGAGAAAAGTTACATTCTAAGATTATATTTGTCGCCAATGACACCGGAACATTGTCAAAAAAAATCAAAAAATTACCTATATTATTTGTCATTATTACAATTAACAAGACCCTATTTACTGACAGAACCAAATTCGGTGTACACTTAGCTTAAAACACCCTGCTCGCTCAAAGAATCACGTTCACGACTACCTAACTAACTGTTGCAACAACTGCAGGCCGTCCGTATACAATAAAGTGACACCACCATGTAACAACGTTGAAATGAGTTATACTATGAACCGAATAAAACTCAACAATCCGCTGTTGATTTGCTTTTTCTTCTGCTTTAATGCCATGTCATATCATAACTCTTCAGCAATATGAACACAAATGCACCATGCTGCGAATAAAATCAGCGTTGCAACGCGATGTTTTTTAAGTGCACTCACTTTGTTCATATTTTGTTTTTTAACATTTCGAATAATTGGATCGTTTATCAAAAGTTAAAAAAAAATACAAATTTTCACTTGACAACGAATGGTGCCGATTCTGATTATGAAGATTTTTATTCGAAAGACAAAGGTTTTTGTGTAGTTAATAAATTGCAATGCAATGTGGACATAGTTTGGGAAGTAAGTAAATGCAGAGTACAAATTTCAAACAAAAAAAAATGCTTGAAAATTGTTTTATTGATTTTAATTCTACCAAAATGCGCAAGGCGAGACATATAGGCTTATTAATACGACCAAGCCGCGATTTTGAGTTCAAACTAAGGAATTCAATTAATTGCTCGTTCGTTTAATTCATGTTGTTTATGCCTTTTATGCTGCTTCTTCTTTAACACAAAAACGCCTTTGATAAATTTCCCTTTGCTGAAGAGAACAAGCAAACACCAGCTTCAATTGATAGTCTTCAGAAACACCAGCTCCAACACCGACTACCAACCCATTCTTCTTCACCTCCAGCTGAGAGACACATAAACACATCAAGAGCTCACATTTTAGTTGCATCTGTTGTATTTTTTGCATATTTTACTCATTTATATAATTTCCGAACAATGAAACGCCAACTGATTGTGTCCTTATGAATAGATTTTCCACACACAAAAGTCAAAAAGGCGTCACAAGAGGCAAAGGGTGAGGGTGTGATACAATAGGACACTTTTGTGTGCAAGCAAATGACAATAAAATTATAACTCATTTGAACAAAAAACGTGGAAACAGAATACCATACGCCTCTTATTCCACATACCTGTGTCTCTACCTCTATCCTCTATTTTAGTTTTTGTGTTAGTTCTTTTATTTTGTCATATCAAAAGACATGACACATGAATTTTCTGTTATTTTTTCTTCTTGTTTTTGATATCTTTGTCATGCTAAAAGAGCCATTGAGAACAAATAAAAAAAACACACACACAGAAAAAGAAAAAAAAATAACCGAGAAAAGAGTAAAATTATGTTGACATCCTCAGTTAATAAGGGGAAACTAATAGGATCTGTGTGTAGGAGTCAAAATTAATTAACAACGAAGGGTAAAGATAGATACTGGATCCAGTATCAAACGTATCTAGTCGCCTTTTTTATTACAGCTAAGCCAGTAGTGGGCTTTTTGGTAGGATGGGTTACGTTGGATCACATCATAACCTCCACCTGATAGTACTCTGCCTTGCGAGCTGCAACGACGACATGTTGTATGTTGAGTTACATAAAGTGTGACCTGTTTCTATTTTTTGTTTCTCTTGCTAAATCATATTGTTAAAACGTTTCCATAATTAATAGGACATGGCAGGTACAAAAGGACTCGAGCAAGCGAGGGTCGTAGACGCCTCACACATGGATGAAAAGAATCAGGTTATCTGGAGTAAAATAAAAACTTGGCAAATATCTAGTTTATAGCCTTTGGGTGCGTTGGATGTATTGTAACGTCTATTGTGGAGACATTGTTCTTTGTTTTTGTGATATGTGCGTTTGGAGCTTTGAGAGTCTCTAAGGTGCTTGAATTGTGCTTTAATGGAGGTTGGTGTAGTTTATTAATATTCTGACCTTCGACAAATGAGTTCATCTGTGTCCAATTAGCACAATTTTGATATTGAATTTAGGTTGGAGCTCACTAATTTTGCCTATGGGTATTGCTGGATTATTACTGGCCTAATTAGGAGGAGAATTTTGTTCCTTAGGAAAAATTCACATGAAAATCTAGCAGGTCAGCTGAAATACAAATTAGACTCACTAAGGACACAATTTTCTATTTTGAAGATATCCATGATACATACAGTGGCTTGGATTATATAAAGTAAGTTATTTACTCTTCAAATGATTTCTTAAGCACTGTTTTTGACTTTAGAAACGTGAAGAAAACAAAATTACGAACATTATATACAATATTGCCTCTGATAAAACGAAGAAAGCGAGTCAATTCATCGTCAATCCCAAATTCTCCCTCGATGCCCAAAACTCATGTTCCCCATTTGTACAGCTTAATTCTCTAGAAATGATGCCGCCTGTATTACAATATCACACCAAAAACATAAATGTAAAAAAAGAGCCAAGTTCTCCCGTACAAAAATTCTGCCTAACAAATCAGCCACGAAAAGTAATGAGATCTAAGAGAACGCCAAGTTCTAAGATTCAGCAAGTACTCGTAGGTGCATTGCAAATGTTTTAAGTGGACTTACATCGAATCAACTATTAGTTTTGAAAGTAACTTGTAAACTAATGTAAATTAGTTAATTTTTTGTACTTAGCAAGTTTTCCAAAGTTTTACTAAGAGAAAACCCGCCAAGTAAAAAAAATTAACTAATTTACATTAGTTTACAAGTTACTTTCAAAACTAATAGTTGATTCGATGTAAGTCCACTTAAAACATTTGCAATGCACCTACGAGTACTTGCTGAATCTTAGAACTTGGCGTTCTTTTAGATCTCATTACTTTTCGTGGCTGATTTGTTAGGCAGAATTTTTGTACGGGAGAACTTGGCTCTTTTTTTACATTTATGTTTTTGGTGTGATATCATTACTTTTTGCAAAGATTTTTTTTTTGATAAGCAGAAAAATCTAAAAATTAATTTTATTTCTTTATATTGACTGGCAGAATTGCTAGTTTGCCAAATTACAATATTCTACGATGATCAGAGGTGCCCCATATACTTTATAAATTTTTTTTTTTAAATGGGTGGGTACCACGCCCCCTCAGTTGAAAATCATAAATTTCATATTTTATTTGTTCTATTGCACGATGTACTTGTATGCCAAATTTCTTGATTCTACTGCACTCCAAAGTGCTCCATATAATTTAAATTAATAATTTAAACGAAGGCAGCTACCACGCCTCCTGACCAAAAAATTTCAAATTTTCGATTTTTTCCTTTGTATGTACTTCATTACCTATCACTGTGCTAAATTTCTTGATTCTACTGCACTCCAAAGTGTTCCATATAATTTAAATTAATAATTTAAATGTAGGCGGCTACCACGCCCCCTGACTGAAAAAATTCAAATTTTCAATTTTTCCTTTGTATGTACTTCATGACCTATCACTGTGCAAAATTTCTTGATTCTACTGCACTCCAAAGTGCTCCATATAATTTAAATTAATAATGTAAAAGTAGGCGGCTACCACACCCCCTGATTGAAAATTTTCAAATTTTCGATTTTTTCCTTTGTATGTACCACATGACCTACCACTGTGCCAAATTTCAAGTTTCTAGGGCAACGGGAAGTGCTTCATATAATTTAAATTAATAATGTAAAAGTAGGCGGCTACCACGCCCCCTGATTGAAAATTTTCAAATTTTCGATTTTTTCCTTTGTATGTACCACATGACCTACCACTGTGCCAAATTTCAAGTTTCTAGGGCAACGGGAAGTGCTTCATAATTTTGATGATCTGTCAGTGAGTGAGTCAGTGAGTCAGTGAGTCAGTGAGTCAGTCAGTTACGGTTTTCGTGATTTTTGGAACATTGTATCCTAGAAACTATTTATGCTAAATATCTGAAATTTACTGAGGTGCTTCTTCTTGACTAGCTTAACAAATGATGTGAGTTTGAAACTTTTGGCTTCTTTGGTATAGAAGTTAGAGGGGTGTGGAAAATGCCCTGAGTTGTTTCCTGTAAATAAGGGTGTAGTGCCAAAGTTGCTAGAGAACTTGGCTGGGCACTACCGTGCCCCTTGATTCGTCGGAGCCATACAACTATAGCAACCTATGCCACCACCGTCGTCGCTATAACGCCAGCAACCAAAAGCACAATCTCCTCTCCTCCTTTTTGACTCATTAGCTGATTGATTTCAGTCAATCAAATTAGTTTCGCTGAATAAAAACCATCCTTATTAATCAGTAGTTCCAAATTAGAACTAATTCAACTCATTCTTCAAACCACACAGCCATGAGTTTGGGTGAAAAATTCTGCACCAAATCGAATGCTTACTCAAATCTTCCTGGACGACGGAACTGTTCCTCGAGTATGTAATTTATTTACGTCTTCCTTGTTTTTTTTTTTTTTCTATTTGAAGTCATTCATCGTGATTTCATTTTGATATGGTATATCCCCCAGGCCCAACCTCGATTAAGGAAAGGTAAATCCAGTGTTTAATTTGAACATTTCGATTGCCGACTGTTTTGTCTGGTTTGTCAGGGAAAAACAGAAGTTCGGTCGTCGTCGTCCAATCTAACCGCAACACTTCCGTACCTTGCAGTCAAGCACACAATTAATCCACAGGCAAATCTGTCACGTTAATTGAAAACAATTTTCGGCTTCAGAGATCAGGCAGGCTCACTCGCTTCTTCTTGCTTGGAATAACTTTGGCGGCGGGCACATGAAGTTGAGTTATATCAGAATCGCCGTCATAAAAGGGCTGCCCGCCCGCCAGCCAAACTTAATTACACCATCGACCATAATACCATAATTTCCTCTCCTCCTGTGTATTTGGTTAGGGTATTTCGGCTTTTGGCTTGTGTAGTGGTTGCGGCTTTGAATAAAATTTTGCGGTCAAAAAAACTTGACTGCGGGGACATTAAATATGCAAAACCTATAGCAAAATGGAAAGTCAGAAGTTCATGAAATTCCCGCTCCTCTACCCCTCGAAACTAAACAAACAGAAAAAAAAAGAACTGATCGGTGATATCATTGTCGTGTCACGGTTACCTTAGTTTTGTATTATTCAAATAAATACCTTGAGTGCTGTGGTCCTTTATAATTTTTTGTTGTTGCGCAATTCATCCTGTCACGGGTGATATCTTGTCAAAAAACGGTCCATTCGAATATGTACCACCAGGTAGTTAGTTATACATCTAATGGCCACCCTATAGCGATGGGCATTCATCAGGAAAATAAGCAAAATAAAAAGACAGGAACAGGGAGCTTTTGAGGTTGTTTTCAAATTAAGTTGATGGTTGTTGAATTCAAATTACAATTTTCGTTTTGAATCATTTAATTCGGTACGTTATCTGTGGGAAATTTGCTTTGAAAGAACCGACAAGGACAACAAACCGTGAACTCGAAATTCTTGGTTTACTAATGAAGTAATTTATTCCACGCGTGCAATTTTTCGGGGGAAAAGAAAAATAAGTGAAATGTCTCTGTTGGTTTTCTTCCGTATCCTCATGGAGATTGTAAGGAGTGTGGCAGAGTTCGAGGACTCTGTGGAGATGTCCTTTTTGATTTCCCATTTCCTTGTTAATGCTTTTAGGATTGTGGTTGGCATAGTAGGTGGTTCTTCACTTCTGTTATTTTTCGCAAGAGTGATTCTCGTTATTGGAACAACTAAGAAAGCACATTGGTATTGGTTATTTGGAAAATGAATGAAATTATTGTACATTGGACACGTATGGTCCATTCGGAAGAGTACTATTGTTTAGAGGAAAACATTTGCAAGGATTTTTTTTCGGTTTTCTTTTTTTTCAAACGTATTTTGGGAGAGAGGCATGTTTCTTTTGGGAATGAGACTAAATTTTGCAAAACTCATTATGCGATGAAAATAGACCTCTTTGAACATAGTTTTGTGAATTCCTTTCAGCGTTGATCTGAATACTGATTGAAGGACTTTTTTAGTAGATGATTGACTTGAATGAGCCCAATTGTTGATAATTCAAATTCTTGGGAAATAATGTCCTACGTCAATGAATTTTTTGCGCAATGTGCAACACATTTGTGAGCAATATCAATTTGAAATTGCCGGAAAATGTTTAACACTTTTGCCAATGTAGGTATCAGTTAATATAAAAAAAAAAAGGAAACGAGAAAGTGCTAGGGTAGGTAGGTAGGTAGAAATGGCTGTCCTGCTTCGCGCAGGGCACAATTAGCGCTGAGTGCGCCGTTTTGATACCATACCTCGTGAGATTCTGATTGGATTTGAAAATGGGCTATGGATGGTGCACGTTCCGCACATGCAGTCCTATGTAAAATATAAAATGTAATTTTATTCTCCTACCTACGGCCTATTATCTCATAGTACCCTTTAGTGAGGGAGAAATAAGGGGGAGGTGGTTAAAGCCACTTTGTGCTATTTAGGTATGAGATCAAATCTTTGATCTTGAATTCTGAGAGTTCCTCAATACCGTTGAAGAATTCCTTACCCAAGTGTAGTGCTCTTTTCCTGGCCAGGGCCGGACAATGGCAGAGAAAGTGTGGGACTGTTTCTTTTTCATCCCGGTTCTCGCAGCTGCGGCAGAAAGGGTTATGTGGTATACCCAATTTTGCCGCATGCTCCCCTACAGGCCAATGCCCTGTGCAGGTAGCGACAATCCTTGCTATGTCATGCCTTGGTTTGGAAATTAAATTGATTGATTTTGGTTTGTTATAGGTGGGCCAGATTTTCCTGGATGTAACGCAACTCGTTAAACTACTCCACCTATGATTTGCTTCTGATGTGTATTTGGTCAGGATATTGCCCTTCACAACTCCAAGAGGAGCATATACTCTCACTGCCTGAGAGTTGTGAAGGGCTGATCCTTGCCTAGCTAGCTCATCAGCCTTCTCATTACCCTCATAGCCCCTATGGCCCGGTATCCAGATAAGAGTGACGCTCATATCCAGTTCCTTTAGGGCCTCTTTACATTGCTGGACCAGTTTAGAGGAAGATAAAGCTGAATTAATGGCTTTAATAGCTGCCTGACTGTCTGTTAGTATAGCTACATTTTGGTTCTGTCGAATATTTATAAGAGCTGTACAAGCTTCCCTTATCGCCAACAGTTCTGCTTGGAATACGCTGGCAAAATCGGGTAGTCTATAGGATTTTGAAATCTCAAGAGATTCACAGAAGACACCTGCACCAACACCGCATTCCATCTTCGAACCATCCGTGAAGATAGTTGTGTCGAAGTCTTCCGTCACAACGCCTTCCTCCCAGTCGTTTCTTGACGGGAGCAAGACTCTAAACTTCTTTGAGGTGTGGAGCACCCTGTACGTGCATCAATATTATACCGTGACGTCATTGATCATCCCACCATCGATTCAACTTATGAATATCAATGTATTAGTATGTAATGTTAATTTACGATTACTTGATACTGTTAGTTTTAGTTAATGTTAAGAAATGACCATGAAATAAATATTGTAGTCTTTATTGGAACTTGCTAGCGTTCAGATCATTTTGGGAACTTCGCTTTCACATACTCCAAATTGGTGACCCCGAAGAACGAACAGTGAACATGTCTGACGACGAACAGTCGGGAAACTCCCATCAAAAACCACCTCCAAAAAAAGATGATGTCAACGAGGACAATAATTCCAATAGCGAACTGTCGAAAATCTCGACAAAGATTCCAGCATTTTGGAAGGTCCGTCCAGACCTTTGGTTTAAGCAAGTCGAGTCTCAATTTTATACATCTGGTATAAAAAACGACATAACAAAATATCATACGATCGTGGCCGCCATTGAAAGTAGTGTCTTAACGCAGGTAAGCGACATCATTCTTAATCCACCAAAGGAAAACCTTTACGGGGCATTAAAAGACCGCTTGATCGCCCAGTATGCCGACTCAGAACAAATGCGTCTTCGAAAATTACTCCAAGACATCGAACTGGGAGACAAAAAGCCATCCACCTTATTGCGAGAGTTAAAAGACATTGCTGCCGACAAGGTGAACGACGAGCTCCTGAAATCGTTATGGTTGCAGCGCCTCCCGCAAAACATGCAAAGCATCATTATGGTAAGCAACGAAAATCTAACAGAGCTAGCCATTCTCGCCGACAAGATAGCCGAAGTGAGTGGCAATTCATACACAGCCGCTGCAGTTAGTATCAAATCATCTTCTCTTGAAAGCCAAATTGCGCAATTAACAAGACAAATCGACGAACTAAGGTGCAGTGTGTCAGCCGTTACACGTCATCAAGATCGACCATCTCGCTCTCGCTCATCATCGAGACACAAAACAAAATACCGTCGTAGAAATTCGAGAAACAATAATCAAGATTACTGTTGGTTTCACAACGTATATGGTGAAAGAGCCAGAAATTGCCGTTCTCCATGTTCTTTCGAGAGATCATCAAAACAACGGGAAAACTAAATGGCTTGTCACTCGATGCGGCACGTGACATCAGCCAACATAACTGCCGCCTATTTATCACAGACCCAACCACACACATTAAATATCTGATCGACACCGGTGCCGACGTATCCGTTATACCAGCTACTGTCAAACAAAAAAATGAACACAGTTGTCTTAATTTTTTGTACGCAGCAAATAATACGAATATTAAAACGTACGGTGAAAAGACAATGAATTTATCCCTCGGACTTCGACGAAACTTCAAGTGGACTTTCATTATCGCTGATGTGAGTCGCCCTATCATAGGTGCCGATTTCCTCAGTTTTTACGACATTTTGGTCGACATAAAAAATAAACGATTAATAGACAATAAAACAACATTAAAATACCGTGGTACATTAACTAACGAGAGTTCTCTTAATATAACAAATATTTCATGTGATATTCCTTACTATTCCATTCTTCTAGAATTCAAGAAAATTACGCGAACGCCTCCCATACAACTTGCAAGTTCTATCGCATCAAAAGTGACTCATCATATTGTGACCAGAGGACCACCAACGCACTCAAACGCCAGGCGATTATGTCCGCAAATGCTGCAAATAGCGAAGGCTGAGTTCGAGCAAATGATGGAGCAAGGAATCTGTCGCCCGTCGAAAAGTCCATGGGCCAGCCCCTTGCACATGGTGAAGAAATCCAACGGTGAGTGGCGACCATGTGGCGACTACCGTGCATTGAACGCCGTCACCGTTCCTGATAGGTACCCGGTACCCCACGTGCACGATTTTACGTTTTTCTTAGACGGTCAAACCATTTTCACCACTCTGGATTTGCAACGCGCATACAATCAAATACCGGTAGAAGAGCACGACATCGAAAAAACAGCTATCATAACGCCATTTGGACTGTACGAGTTCACCCGCATGCCTTTTGGACTCCGCAACGCTGGACAGTCATTCCAACGGTTTATTGACGACATATTGCGGGATTTTCCATTCGCACGTGCTTATATCGATGACATTCTCATCGCATCGCGCAACGAGGAGGAGCACAGGCGTCATCTTCGATTGGTATTCGATCGCCTTCAACACTTCGGACTTGTTATAAACGTCGACAAGTGCCAGTTTGCACAGCACGAAGTAAGTTTCCTCGGTCACAGTGTCAACGCCAAAGGAATTTCACCGTTGTCAGAGAAGGTAAATGCAGTTAAAAAATTTTCTCCTCCGAAGGTTGTCAGCGAATTACGACGATTCCTCGCTATGGTAAATTTTTACCGACGCTTCATTCCGAATGCCGTTAAGTCTCAAAGCGTTCTACAAAGTTTAATAAAAGGCAACAAAAGGAATGACCGAACACCGATCCAGTGGACCAGCGAAAGCCTCTCTGCATTTGAGAAATGCAAGCAGTCCTTATGCGAAGACGCCATTTTGTGGCATCCCAATGGATCAGCTGAACTCGCTTTAATGGTCGACGCGTCGGATATTGCTGTCGGAGCGGTACTGCAACAACTCGTGGGAAAATCTTGGCGTCCGCTCGGATTTTTTTCACGGAAACTTACTCCATCTCAAAGTCGATTCAGCACTTACGACAGAGAACTTCTCGCAGCATACTCTGGGGTAAAGTATTTTCAACATATGCTCGAAGGTCGCAGTTTCATTATATTTACAGATCATAAACCCCTCACCTTCGCCTTTGCTCAGAAATCCGAGAAAGCTTCACCGAGACAGAGAAGGTACTTGGAGTACATAAGCCAATATTCAACCGACGTACGTTACCTACCTGGAAGTGAGAACGTGGTTTCAGACACACTTTCACGGATCGAAATTATAACAACTGTCAACAATTTTGATTACACCATTCTTTCAAAATTTCAGGAATCCGACGAAGAACTGAAGCGCCTCTTAAACGACAAATCGACATCATTAAAGCTGAAGAAATTTCCAGTACCTGGTCACGAAAATCTAACCATCTACTGCGACACATCGATGGAAAACATTCGTCCCTACATCACAGAAGAACTAAAGCGAGCAGCGTTTAATAGCGTCCACAATTTGTCACATCCCGGCGTTCGAGCGACATCAAAAATGGTATGCGAAAGATTTGTTTGGCCCAGCATGAGGCGAGACTGTAAATTATGGTCAAGATCATGTTTAGCTTGCCAGAGAAGCAAAATCTCTCGACATAACGTTGCACCGGTCGGTACGTACAACAGTGTAGATAGTCGTTTTCAACACATAAACATCGATATCGTTGGCCCTCTGCCATCATCGAGAGGATTCCGTTACTGCCTTACGATGGTAGACAGATTTTCAAGATGGCCAGAGGTCGTCCCTATAGAAGACATCACTGCAGATACTGTTTGCCGCGCACTCTACTCAACATGGATTTGCCGATATGGTGTTCCTCAACGTATTACGACCGACCAGGGAAGACAGTTCGAGAGTGAGCTCTTTAACGAAATGTCAAGAACTTTAGGCATCAAACATCTTCGTACAACACCTTACCACCCGTCATCTAACGGCCTCGTGGAGCGATGGCATCGCACGCTTAAGACTGCTATTAAGTGTCATACGTCCGTCAACTGGGTCGACTTTCTCCCCACCGTGCTATTAGGATTGCGAACAGTCTACAAGAAGGATCTCAAAGCAAGTGTTGCAGAATTAGTTTTCGGTACAAATCTCACAATTCCCGGTGAATTTGTCCAAACGAGGGAGCAAACCTACTGCCAATCGGATTTTTTAAAATCCCTACGAATTTCACTATCGAAAAGAAAATTTAAAGAAACTTCTGATCATTCAAATAAATATTTTTTTATTCAAAAAAATCTTCCAGATGCAAGCCATGTTTTCATACGCAACGATGCCGTGAAACCACCACTTCATCCTCCGTACTCCGGCCCCTTTCCCGTCATCAGCCGTTCAGCAAAATATTACACAATAAAGAGAAACGGAAAAAACATCAACGTCTCAATCGATAGACTAAAGGCAGCATACGGTTGCGAAGACAACGAGGGTGAAAACCAGGAACAACTGCCCAATGCAACAACTAGCGAAGAAAGTGGTAAACGTCACTACACAACACGATACGGAAGAAAGGTTAAATTTCGTATAGATCACAAGTGAGCAATACTCAACTACTGGAGGGGGAGTACTGTGGAGCACCCTGTACGTGCATCAATATTATACCGTGACGTCATTGATCATCCCACCATCGATTCAACTTATGAATATCAATGTATTAGTATGTAATGTTAATTTACGATTACTTGATACTGTTAGTTTTAGTTAATGTTAAGAAATGACCATGAAATAAATATTGTAGTCTTTATTGGAACTTGCTAGCGTTCAGATCATTTTGGGAACTTCGCTTTCACATTCTCCATAGAGGTGTCTAGGGTAGGGATGCAGTAATCGGTGGTTGTGGATAGGATGTCTGATGGTATCAGGCTTGTTTGGTTGCAGTGCCCGTAAGATCTAGGTTTCCAGCAGCCTATTTCTTTGAGTCTCAAGATACTGCAGGACACCTGATATTTGATAAAGAGGTCAATCGGAAGAAGGTCCAGGATGACGTTGAGTGCATCCGTTGGACAGGACCTGATTGCCCCTGATATCCCTACGCAAGCATTTCTCTGCACCTTTGTAAGCTTGTTTACTATGTAGGCTTTGCTGAGAGCGGGCCACCACACAATGGAACCATAGACCAGTATCGGTCTTACAACCGCTGTGTATGTCCATTTTATCATTTTTGACTGGAGGCCCCACTTTTTGCCGAATGTTTTATTGCAGGCGTAGAAGGCGACACACGACTTTCTTACCCGCTCTTCGATGTTACGCTTCCAGTTTAATTTGGTATCTAGTATTACGCCCAGATATTTAGCACTGGAAGACAATGATAGTGCTTGTCCGTTTAACCGAGGTAGAGTGAAGGGTGGTACCTTGGTTTTGGTGGTGAAAAGCATCAACTCGGTTTTGTTGCTGTTAACACCTAGTCCGCAGCTCGCAGCCCAGGTGCTTACTTTCTTCAAAGCCATATTAGTGATTTCACTGATCACGCTTGGAAATTTTCCTGAAACTAGAATGACCAAATCATCGGCGTACGCAACCGCTTTCACTCCACTACTCTCGAATTTCACCAGAATGCTGTTCATGACCAAAAGCCATAAGAGAGGAGACAATACACCTCCTTGAGGTGTTCCTCTGCTGGCATATTTGGTACACGTTGAATATCCTAACTTTGATTGAATCCTCCTATTGCTTAGCATGGATATTATCCACCTTCTAATGTAGTTCTCAACACCGAAGTCTGCAAGTGATTCAGCGATGGATTCAGTTAGGACATTGTTGAAAGCTCCTTCTACGTCTAAGAAGGTGGCTAGGGTATATTCCTTGAAATGAATCGTGTTTTCTATCGTTCTCACTACCTCGTGAAGGGCAGTCTCTGTAGATCTGCCCCTCATGTAGGCATGTTGCGAGTTAGATAGGGGACAACTACTCAGAATGCTCCTTATGTGGGATTCTACGATTCTCTCCAGGGTTTTAAGAAGAAAGGAAGTAAGGCTTATAGGTCGGTAATCTTTGGCAGATTCATGCCCTCTTTTACCAATTTTTGGTAAGAAAACCACTCTTACCTGCCTCCAAGACTTGGGGACATGGTTTAGTAAGAGGCAACCTTTAAAGATACTCTCGAGCCGTGGTACTACTAATTCAAGCTGATTTTGCAGCATTATAGGTAGTATTCCATCAGGGCCTGGAGATTTGTATGGCGAGAAGGTCTTAATAGCCCAGACTATATTTTCTCTAGTTATAAGGGCGTTTACCTGCTCTATGGGGGTTGGCATGTTGAGAGTCAGGTTGGATTCGGTTGGTTCTTCTGCACAACCTGGGAAGTGTACGTTCATTAGTAGCTCTAAAGTCTCCATTGGAGATGCTGTCCAGCTTCCATCTGGTTTTTTAAGAAATGAGGGGTTCGAATGTTCTTTCGATAGAACCCTACTAAGCCTGGCCGAATCTTTGATGTTTTCGATGGACTGACAGTACTCTTGCCATCCTTGCTTTTTGGCTTGAGCTATAGAACGCTTGTATATTCTCAAGCAGTCCTTATAAGGCTGATAAAATTTATGCTTATAGCATATATTAAAAATGGTTCTTGTTATTTTCCTCAGATTAGATAAGTCGTCATTCCACCAAGGTGGAAAGGTTTTCTTACTGTATCTTATCGGACAAGAGACCTTGAATGCGGTGTTCATAGAGTCCTCGAAGTTTGAAATCTCTAACTCAAGATCTATTACCGAGTCGTAACTCGCGTTCGGTATACTACGCAACTTTGAGCCAAAGATCTGACTAAATTTCTTCCAGTCAATTCTTCTTGGATTTCTATAGGGGGAAGGAGATTTTATTTCAAATTTAAGATCAAATAGAATCCGTCTATGATCAGAAAAGGAGTTAAGAAGAGATACTCTCCAATTTTCGATGGAGAGGTTGCCATAAATATTGACAAATGTAACGTCTAACACATCTTCCCACCCTTCTGAGTTGTCCGTACTCGGAAAAACAAAAGTGGGAGTATTGCCCCTGTTACATATAGTCAAGTTATTTTCGATTATATAATTAAAAAGAGACTCACCTCGCTCATTAATTTCACTGCTGCTCCAGATTGAGTGCCGCGCGTTCGCATACGAGAAAGTGCTAGTTCTTGAAAAAAATTAAATTTTTCGATTGCAAAAGACAAATACGGCACCTCTCCTTAAGAAGATTGGAATTTCTAGAACTTGGTACTAGAAATTATGAAAATTGTGGAGAACGAAGGAAGAGACAATTCTTCGTTCGTTTTTTGATCATAACTTGATAACTAGACTTCGCAGAAAGTTTTGGTTTTCATTGACTGACAGAGGGCAAACAGACATGATATATGCTACGCGTAGTAAACGTAGAAAATGACCTGACGTAAACTACTCTGCCATCTCTGCTTATAAGTTATGATCCGTTGATATGATCATTGCAGAGGGGCACAATATGGAAACCGGATGCTCTGACGATCGATCACCATTATCCAGGCAGTTTTCTGTTGTTGCATTAGTTCACTCAATGTCATTTGCGCTGTTTGTAACAGCTTCGTAAAAAAATTTTATCAAGCCCTACCGCTTTGTTGTTCCTTACTGTTTTATTGCGGTAATAATTTAATCTCTACTTGGGTTGCGTTGCTTGCAAATTTGCTGGCTACAAATTGTTGTCGATCACTGTTCCATATAAGAACTAGTCAGTTTGACATTGACTTTTATTACCAGATTTTGTTTGCAACAAAAGCAAGTTCATCAAACACGGTCTTTCATACCTTTTCCAAAAATTATACCGTGCAAACCCTAAAAACCACGTATTACATAAAACGTTTTAGATAAACCTCTTTAAAGTTTCAAGTTAACAACCTTCAATCTTGAAACAAATCAATGAACAAATTGATTGCAATAAGACCAATCAATACAACATCAATATTACATGTCCATGTACACCCCTTACCTCACCTACATGCCAATCAGGCCTGACTTAAATTTTTATTGCGATTTAACATTGTTTGGATACATTTTCTTTTTCTGTTGCCGTTGTTCTTTTCTCATCGGCCAATATCTCCCTAAACCGCACCCAAAATCGAAAAAAAGGACATGATTTTTCAATAAACAAACCAACAAGCCAAAAAGGATAAACACAAAAGCCACTTTGACTTTATTTATAACATGCCAAGGATGCAGCTACTGCCTCACAGGATTATATTCATAAAAATATGCCTCAAAGGTTCACCCACAAACACACATGCACTGACAAACACAAAAATTAACATTAGAACACTGACCCACAGAAACTGTTACCGACCAAACGGAAAAAGGAAATACAAGTAAATACGTCACTCTAGGGGACATGTTATGGGATAAGCTTTGGCTGGAAATTTTGACAAGGGACACTGAGCGAACGCTTTTAGGTCAGAACAAATAAATGGGAAGAGGTTTTTATTATTGTTTTTGTTTTTTTTTTTTAGCTCTCTTCTTTTCAAAAATTGATCGATATGCATTGGGGATAGAAGGAAGGATTTTTGATCCTTGTTTTTTGGTCTTCTTTTTGTTGACAATTAAATGAGGGTTTAACCACAAGATTTTGATATTCAAATTTGTTGGTTTTTCTCATTATTGTTGTGTCTAATGGAAATTAGATTGTCTTGGATCCATTGTGAAAAATATCTAGTCCTTGCTTACCGAAACCTGTGCCAGTGCCAGAACTACATCACCTTCACCTCCAACAGAAAGCAGAAAGTGTGATGTTCGAGAGAATCGATTTTTCTCTAAAAATATTCTGCCTTGTGGCATCGACTTTGCCCTCTGTCCGGCAGTTCTCGGTAGCTTAATAGGTCATCATTAATAATATTTTGAGAATTTTCAATTCCGGCAAAGTTCACCTTTATTTGAAAATTCCCATAGACAGTCGATTATATGATGAGAATGATACGGATGGCAGGTTGAAACTTTTGCTGTAGATAGAAAGACGGCAGTGGCGGCTTTTCGTTTGTGGAACGCGAACGTAGCTACGAGTATAATAATGATGTGCTGATTTTCATTTACATGGAAATTAATCTGTATTTATATCCTTGGGGGAAATATGATTATGAGAGTCCGCTTTGGCAGCTGTAGTGTCTGGCTGGAGGTTCGGAATGGACTTTGACAGGATGCTCATAATTCATTGTTAGATTTTGATCATTAGAGGAGGATTTTTTTCTTTTTCGTTGGAGAACATTTTATGGGCATTTTATTAGATTGGGAGCTTTGGTGGTTAGGGTACTGACACACTGGGGAAGTAGAATCCGAATAAAGCATCGACATGCGAGGCCTGAAAGAAATTAATTTATTTTCCGGTTGTCGGTTAAGGCTTTTAACTGTGGACTTGGGTGATGTTGTCTTTTCTGAGGAATGCGGCGGAATTGGAAGAGGGTTTTCTTTCCAAATTTGATGTGGCAATATTAAGAAAATGCTTTTCCCAAAATCTTAAAATAAATTAAAACCTTGAAGCAACGCATGGAGAGGTCCGCTAGTTAAACCAAAGTTTAACAAATTGTCGATTTAAACTCGGAATTCATTGAGGAAAGTGTATTCAATATTTTTTAAAGGGAAACATGTTGAAAAAATGCCAGTCAATTTCATTTTTTCTTAAGAATCGCTTCTCATTAGCGCAACCCAAAATTTATGACTATCGTTTCGGTTCCATTATAAAAATCGCATGCCAATTTTTATTTCACAAAACTCTCTTATTAGTTATTTGACGCTGAACGATGTCCAATTCATCTAACTGGGAGACAAGTCCATAAACAATACAAAACGAAAAATGTAAAACTAAAAAAAAACAAAAGAAAAGAAAAATTCATGTTTAACACTTGATTGCCTCATCGTTGCCGTTCGACACTGAATACCTTCCTTTCCCTCCTTCTCTCCTTGAAATGATGAAATTTATGCCATAGCCGCCACATAGCCATGATTAAATTCTGTTGCTCATTTTGATTCTCTCCTTAAATGTCAAGATGGCTTTGATCGATGGCGAATGATGGAGCGGAATAAATCATTCACAAAATTGAAAAGATGGAGAAGTAGAACCGAACCGAACCGCACCAAACTTATATTGAATAGAATCACAGACACACGTCCAGCTCAGAGGGACTTTGAGTCCAACCAAACGAATTCCAAAAACAGTCATGCATTTCAAATTCCACAGTTATGGTCCGTCCGCGTTCATGGTCATGGTGATTCCTTCTCCGAAGTATATGAACTGTAGAAGGAGATATCCGAAGCTGTCGAGACAACGTCACATTACGAGAATGATGGTGGGTTCGGGATTTTTTTTTTCAATTCAATATTATACCATTTTGTGACTTGAAGGGACTCGGAACAGTCAAACCAAGTGTGGCGACGACGATGACGACGCACGACGACGGACAACCATCATCGTGTCATGGATGGTCATCGTCATCATCATCATCATCATCATCCAAATGATGAGGACAACGGATGGATCTTTGGGCATAATGGCCTCCCGCAGTTGATTGAAATTGCTATTATAAAGTCAAAACCGACCAACACACCAACCATCCGACAAACCGACCAACCAACGGACAAAATAGAAAAGACTTTAACAGCACGTCCATAAAAAAGTCCGTTATTGCAACTCAAACAAAAGCCAAAGTTGTTGCATCAAATCTGCGCACTTAACTGAAGCATCCAAATCGCATCGAGTGGGCCGAAGTGGAGTAGGTACAAAAGATTTTATTAAGATTTCCATATCTCGACCATATTGATGCCAAAATCGAAGGCTCCATCAAATCCTGATGGATATTGACTTATTGTGAGGCTGTGATGAGGGTGGACTTGTAAAGGAAAAAAAGAGAGAGAACCTCAACCTCAAAACTATTTCAATGGGCCATCTCTAATCTGCATCATGATGGGCACTGCGAGGGCTGGCTAGTAGGAAAAGATTGCAATCTGAAGTACGATTTAGTGAGTTACAGAGATGAGGTCTTATGTCGGAGTACTGATTTGCATTTTATTACATTTAGATCGATGCTAATCGGAAATCGTATCGCTGATACACATCGCATGACCGAAAGTCTGATTGGAGCTCATTCATTATAGGGTATAGTTTCCAGCTTTTCGGTTCGAATTCAAAAGAAAAATTAAATATATTATTTAAAATCAAAAGGAAGCACCGGTTTTATCTTGAAATTTTAATGACTGGTGCTCGTCGATCTTGGTCTTACTTCTTTAGAGAGGATCTTTCACATGAATACTTCCACGGATCTTCGTATTTTTTATTCGATCAAGCTTTTTCCTCCTGTTCTACATAAATGTTCCCGTATTGCCCGAAAGTTAATCTAGGAAAAATGGAAAAAAAATAGGTTTTAATTCCGTCAAAATCTTCACCATCCGCTGATGAAATTTGACAATTAATGGCTCAATAGAGAGATAGGATACGAATGTAGGTCGCCTGAGGTATATTTTGTTCTAAATGTTACCGGATAGCCCCAAAAATCGTGAATCTGTTCTCAAAACTGGCACATCGACTTTGCTTTGATTGCAATTTCGTTTTTACCTCTTCTTGAGTAAGGTGATAATAATGCATTTTAAATACAATGGCGCAAAATTATAGTCCGCTAATGAACGATTTTAGTGTGATACTAGCTTAAAATGCCGTTTGAGTCATGTCTGAAACGTCATTTTAAGCTAGTATCACACTAAAATCGTTCATGACGTTTGAGTCATGTCTGAAACGTCATTTTAAGCTAGTATCACACTAAAATCGTTCATTAGCGGACTATAATTTTGCGCTTATATTGTTGTTACTGTTAGGGACAGAGATTCGTTTTTTTTTAACGCGCTTATTATTGAAAAAAACGAGCTCAATATTTTCATTCTAAGCAATTTCCCATGTGGTGTCCAATCTTAAAAATATTTTAAGCAGTGTAGGTGTCTTTATAGGGTTAAGCATTAAACCACTAAGCCAAAAACTCGAGATTCGCTTGGCGTTTTATTAGGAATTCTATGGGCCTTCAAAGGGCCCACAAGCAAGCTTACTGTCAGATTACTTGAGTCTGATATGAAAATTAATGTGGAAACTAAGAGCAAAATAAGAAATATTTATGAAAATTCCGAATTAATTGCATTACTTTGTACTCTTTTTTATTGAACACGAAATAATCCCGATTCGAGAACATAACGACTTTGGGAAGTAAAGGCTAGCGGAGTGAGAACATAATCACACTTCACTTTCCACACGCAGCACCTAAAGGAATTGAATTTAATAATGCGTTTTATTTTTGTCTCTTTCACGAACAAGTCACTACGACACGATATGGCGTTTGACGGATTAATCTATCTACAGTCTATTGAAAAATTCCAACGGCAAATATGACATTATTATTATGTTGGCATCTTAACTGGGTGCTGTGTTTTGTGTGGTGGTATTTTGGGTATTTTGGGTATGGTGCGGTATGTTTGCTTTGCTACTGTGGATTATTTTTTTATCATTGTGTTTAGGTTCATTTTCATTTGCCATGCGTCATATTTCGTAGACACCGATGGAAAATGTACACACGATGCGACAAGAGTTATACAAATCACGGGAACTTTGGAAGGATTAAAATTTGTATGGGCATGTTTGGTAGTACCCAAAGGTCTGGAAGACGAGAAAAGTAATTGATTGTAAGCGGCTTTAAAGGTGTAGAATTAAAAGCAAAGCATGAAGAAACAATATGAGAACGATGGCTTTTTTGTTAAAGCTCAGTATGAAATATGCTTTTGGAGAAAGATCTTCTGATTTTATTGCCCTTGGGAAAGATGGTAGGTTTTTGAGCTTCTTAATTCTCGGTGTTAATTTGACAACAACGGAAATAGGTTTTATGGAGACGGATTATTGGGTTCGTAAATGGAATTGAAGTGGTCGAATTAGAAAACGAAAATGAAAGAAACTTTTCGTTGTGATAAATAAGGTAATGAAAAGCTTTAAGAAATCGGTTCTGATATTAGATGTTTTATTGTAGTTTGTGGTGAAATGACTTTAATGGATTCTTTCTTATCAATTTATCACTTTCGGCTTTCCAACCGAGGTTTTGCTCGCCGGTCTCGCCAAGGTCTTCTTAAAGAAAACACGAAACACGAAATTATATAGGTCTTCTGAACGAGTGGATCGACAGATATTGTGATATGTCGAAGATTTTGTACATAAACTGAGTTGCAACTCGGTTTACCAACTTGCTTTGCGAAATCATTTTGCAATTGTTTTTTTTTTTTCATTTTTGAAGTTTTTTCTAGATCGATTTTCGGAGCAATTCGGTATCATTAAGAACGAAATACCTCTTTGACGACCTAGATTCGAATCTTATCTCTCTAGTGAGCCATTAGCTGTCAAATTTCATCAGCGGATTGCAAATATTTTGACGGATTAAAAACCTTGTTTTTTCGTCTTTCAACAGTTTTCCAGATTGATTTTCGAGTCAATCCGCTTAGATTTGGAAGAAAAACAATATATTGTGTTGATGTTAGAAACATTTCAAAATTAGAAGCAAGATTACTGGTTTTCTTAAAATTGATTTCCGATCTTACAAATTCAGATGAATTTATTGCTGATTCCCACATCAAATTTTGCTGACTAAATACAACTTCAATTAATTTTTTAACAACATTATCAAACCCTACATTTTTTAATGATCACTCTTAGAAAACACGCTTCAAAGTCAAAACGCAGAATAACGTTTACGGACGAAACACGAAGTTTGGATGGAAACTAACCAAATCACTCCATTAAAACGCTTTAATAATCTAATTAAAACTGATAGACGCGTTTATACAAATCTCATAGAAAACCATCAACAAATACCTATCTTTGATCTTTCATCCTTAATTATAATCACACGCAATTTATCACAAAGAAGAAGAGACAGACAAAAACAATACAACAACAAACTAATTAGCTGCCCACAGCCCACCATCACAACCATTAGAAGGAAAAAAAAAGAGAAAAACAAAAACAAATCGAAATCGAGTCAAACGATAGATAAATCAAAAGTGATTGAATACCTCTCTGGCTGTTCTGTATTTAAGACGGCCCATGATCAGATCATGAAATTAATTACCATTATTTGGGTGTGCGCTCTTATTCCTTCCAATCCAAATTCATTGTAGGCAAAACCTATAATCTTCTGTGATGTCTGCCCGCACTCTTAATCTCACAAAGGAGAATGACCACTTTTCATACAAGTCTGGGCCCAGAGCGTACACACATAAGACAGGTATCAATAAAAAGGTGACGCTTAGCTGAATATATATTCCAAATATTTTCAAATTCGGTTTTGTAGTTTTCGAGATATTTGACCTTGAAGTTGATGTTTGTAGAATCACAAAAATGGCTTATTTTCAATATAAACGCCAATAACTTCTGACTCATGGGTTTTACAGAAAAGATTTTGGTACCAAATGAAAGATCATAAAAATATCTTTCTTAGCAAATCAGTATTTTTTTTATATATATATAGTACATGATAATATACAAGGCTCCGATATTGTTTGAAAACTTATTTTTAAGTTGCTTTTTAAATGCAGATATTTTGAAAATATCAGTGATGACATATATATTTTTATACACAGTTCTAATCCTTATTTCATAACCTTTAATTTGATATATAAATCAACTATAGTTTCTCACAAAAAAACCATCTTATTAAAAGAATTCTTCTGAAAATACAGATTTTTGTTTTCCAAGATATCATTCAGTGTGTTTTTGTCTCGAATATTTTTTATTTCCATATATACATATAAACATATATATTTATTTATTTATCGTTTTAATCCTTATTTCATAACCTTTAATTTGATACATAAATCAACTATAGTTTCTCACAAAAAAAACCAACTTATTAAAAGAATTCTTCTGAAAATACAGATTTTTGTTTTCAAAGACAACATACTTACTTTTTCTTCATATTCTTTTTACATTTTTTTCTCCCAAAATAATCACATATTCTATTTAGAAAACTAAAATTCATTCAACGTTTATTTTAAGTCTTAATTTATTTTATTTTTTGTAAAAATATGGTATATATTTTATTTTACGTGTCTTCATCACCGTTTTCATCAATAAGAACACTATCTAAATATAAAGCTGGTGGTATCGTTATATTTGTAACATGGCGTGCATAACCCAAGTACCATAAGATACTCATTACATGTGTGCAACACCCAACGGTTCGCATTCCAACAAGACAATTGCAATAATATGCCTTAATTGCATTGAGTTAACTATGTGTTGTTATTTGGTTTAAAAAAAATATATTTTTTTATTGATTACACACAGATATTACATTAAGTACAAATGAAGAATTTTAAAAAACTTAATGGAGACCGAGAGGTTGTCCAAACTGTTCGAGGGCACCAGTCGTTCTGCTGCTTGTAGATTTTATTATTTTTGAAGAATCCTCGGTTGATCCTTGGATGCTGCTCTACACATGCGGGAAGTCACGTACGCCTTTTTGGTCAAGTGGCTTCTTCGTCTGTTGTATCTTCTATCCGAGAGTAATTTGAGATTTTAATGGGCTCCAGATATCCTGCACACATTTTGTACCATGTGCATTCATCTTATCTTTCTGTGATGGCTATTTTTGGGTTTTATGTTTTCCAGATGTCGTGCACACATTTTGTACCATGTGCATTCATCTTATCTTTCCGTGATGGCTATTTTCTGGAAAATACCCAAGTCGAGTGGAATTAACTCCTCCCTCCGCCAGTAGACGTTTGTCCCGAACGTTCAAGTTTGAGCTCCTCTAAATTCTTTCGGACGTTTTCTTTTGTTTCCGCCAAGGATATTTCTATGTCGACCTGATTATTCTTGCTGTGTCCCGAACGTTCAAGTTTGAGCTCCTCTAAATTCTTACGGACGTTTTCTTTTGTTTCCGCCAAGGATATTTCTATGTCGACCTGATTATTCTTGCTGTTGTTGCTTTTGAAGATAATTAATTTATATATAGAAAAGGATACAAGTACAACTATTATATTTATTGTAAGTCCCCATATTATTGGGTGATCTTTTACATTTTTGACGTATGGTTGTAAATAATCGGTATTTGTAAATTTCAATAATTCATTACTTGATTCTAGATATTCAATAACTCTTATTTCCGACTCTTTATTTATCTTAATATGTCTATTTAAGTTTACTTCAAAATTATTAAATTCTTTACCATTAATAATTACAGCGTCGGAGAACTGTACCAATTGTGTACCGTGATATACATTATCGTTTATAATTACTTCTCCTGTAGTTACAATGTGATTATGGTTTATATTACTTATTTTTTCATTCTTTTCTAAAATTATTTCACATTTTGATGTACCTTTATTTAAAATTTCTGTTAGACAATTAGGTTTAAGATCTTGTTTGCAGATTTTAATATTTAATTCTTGTGTACAATTATCGGTACTATAAATGTTTTCAAAGAGTGTTATTTCACTCGGTATAATTAGTTTCCCTTTTGATTTTTGCACACTAAATGTTTTAAAATGTTTACCTATTCCTTTAATAATAGGATACTTAATATAAATTACAATTATTTCCTTATTTTCTAACACATGGAACTCTGAAGCGTCTAATACATCTATTACCATGATTTCTTTAGGTTCAATCTGAATAACTTCTCTTATTTCATTTTCGTTAAAGATAATAGTGTTCAAAATTTTATTCTTACTTAAATTTATGGTATTTATTACTTCCATGAGTTCAATGATTACATGCTCGATCAACAAGTAGCTACGTTCTTCTTTATCTTTATGTTTATAGTTGGAAAGTTCTTTAATGGCCCTAAATATCTGCGAGTTAACTTCATACTGTTTATTATTTGAATTAATTAATTCTATCAACTTTGTTTCTATATTGACCTGATCATCGTGGTCTGGTGACCCAGATATCCACTTCCAAACCTTCCCTATTTCATTAATTGCTCTCTTACTACGTGATATGGAGAGTTGGTTGACTAACTTGAGTGCATAATTATATTTAAATTTCAGCTTTTTGGTACTGTGCTTGGTATCTATAGTATTAAGAACCTCCCTATAATAACTTATGTTGGTAGTATGATATATTTCACCCGTGCTGTTATAAATTGCCACGTTTCCGTCTTCTATCAGAATGTAGTCCTCTGACGAGTAATTTGTTATATGAACTTCTGCGTCTATAGTAACTGTCCAAAGTATTGCTGTTAGTATCGTTAATATAATCATCTGGAAACATTAGCTTCTTAAGTTATCCTTGTGTATAACCTTATTTTTAGAGTCGATTACTGTGTTTTTATTATTTTGTTTAACTTTTCTCTTAACGTATATAGGTTTCCCTTTTGTCTGTCTTCTGTCGGATTTTTCGAATACTATGTCGTTTTCCTTGTACACCTTGTTGTGTCTGTCTTTGTTTCTAACGTGGAGTGTCATACCTTGTTTTTCCTTAATAAGGTCAGATATATAGGAGTATTTCTCGTAGTTGTGAAAAATTTCATTTGGTTTTTCATTCGTTATTGAATGTATTGTTTCGTTATATTGTTTGATTGCGTGTGGCATAAGCTGCTCTATTGTTTGGTGTGGGTTATCGTAAGTATCCAGTCTTATCAGTTCTGTAAGTGTACTGTGTACTTTCTCTATCATACCGTTTGTAGTACTATGGTTAACAGGTGTGTTGTATAGTTTTATGCCTAATCGTGTGAGATCTAATTTGGTTGCTTCAGAGCAAAAAGTTTTTTCGTTATCTGTGACAACAGTCTCAACTGCACCAAAAATAGGCAGGATGTTTATTAGTGTTTCTTTTGCGTGAATTTTGTTTTCTACCTCGAGTGCAATTAAATACTTTGAAAAACTATCTACCGCTGTAAGAAACATTTTATTGTGTGTATAGTAGATGTCAGCGTGGATGCGTTCTCCCCCTCGCCGTGGAATTGGTGTCTCGCCGATCTCTTGTTTCTTGGGATGACGGTCATATTTATTTAGCTTGCAATTTTCGCATAATTTAACATATTCTTGAACTTGTGGTAATATTAATGGCCAAAAATACTCTCTAGTTATATGTTTGTAGTTTTCAAATGCTTCCCTATGGGCTCTACTATGTGTTTCTTTTATGATCTTAATCTGTTCTTCCTTATCCTCCATATCTTTAACTAATAGACTAGTATGTATAAATTTGCTATTAGGAAATTCTCTTAGTAAGTCTTTTTTAATTTTAAATAATGTCTCCTCTGTACAATAAATAGCATTCACATTTGAGTGGATTATTTCCTTCATATCTTTGACTATATTCGAGTCTTTGAATTCAACTTGGTGCCTCCAAAACTTACCGTGTAATTGTGTTGACTTAATATTATTTATATTGGATTCCAGAAAATGAATTTGATTCTTAAATTGATTTAATTTCTTGTTTACTCTTGGGATATCTATGGCTTGACTGGATTCTGCACTGTGACAGGTACCTATGTCTGAGTTCGGTAAATGATTTAAGTTCTGACGACTTAGGGCGTCGGCAACTACATTTTCCTTCCCCGGTTTATAGATTATTTCAGGAGAGAATTCTTCTATAAAGGCTCTCCATCGTTTTAGTTTCGCGTTGGGATTCTTATTACTTATAGAAAATGTAAGGGGCTGGTGATCTGTATAGATCTTAATTCCAGCATGCCCGTACAGGTAATTCCTAAGGTCGCTCAATGCCCAAACTATGGCCAAAAGCTCTTTTTCGTTGGTGGCGTAACCTTGTTCCGTTTCACTTAATGTTCTGCTTATGAACGTTATTGGTTTCCCCTCTTGACTTAGTACTGCGCCTATGGCTGAGTTACTTGCGTCTGTAGTGAGTTCGAATCCTTTGCTTAAGTCTGGTTGGTTTAACAAGACTTGTTCTAATAGTTTCTTTTTAATTTGTTCAAATGCCTTCTTTGCTTCCGATGTAAATTCTATGTTTATAGTCTTACGTTTATTATTTTCTATGCCTCTTAGGAACTGTGTGAGCGGTTTAGCAATATGTGCATAGTTCTGTATGAATTTCCTGTAGTAACCTGACATACCCAAGAAGCTTCTAAGTTGTCGAATTGTAGTCGGTTCAGGATATTCGTTGATTGTTTTGACCTTGTCTGGGTCAGTTTTAATACAATTATGGCTGATAACATAGCCTAAAAATTTAACCTCTTCCTTAAAATAAATGGATTTTTCATTACTTATGGTCATATGTGCCGCACTTAGTGCTTTGATGATTGTCTCGATGTGTGTTAAATGTTCTTCAGCTGATTCTGAGAATATTATCACATCATCAATATAGACATGGCAGAATTTGCCAACATATGGTCTCAGTATGTCGTCCATTGCTGCTTGAAAAATAGCAGGGGCGTTTTTGAGCCCAAATGGCATTCGGAGGTATTCATATTTTCCATTATTTACAGAAAATGCGGTCTTTTTAATGTCTTCCTCTTTCATTTTTATTTGATGAAATCCACTCTGAAGATCAATTGTTGTAAAGTATTTTCCTCTGCCAAGGTTACTCAGTATAATGGATGTTTCTGCCATAGGATATTTAATTGTTTTTGTTGCAGAGTTCAGTTTTTTAAAATCTATAACTAAGCGGAATTTTTTTGATCCGTCTGGATTAATTCCTTTCTTGTCCACCACCCATATTGGATTATTATATGGACTCCTACTAGGACGAATTATACCGTTCTCTAGTAGTGTTTTAATTTCAGAATTAATGAAAGTGTTTGCGCTTTGCGGATATGGATATTGTTTGCTCCATATAGCGTCATCATGTGACGTGGGTATGTCACATTCAACTTGGGTGTTGAATGGTAGATAATTGGGTTGAGGGGTAAATATTCCTTGATATTGTCTAAGAGTTTCTCTTAACTTAACTACATATTTATTCTCACTTTTTTCTATATTGATGTGGTTCAGAAATTTATCGTCGAATTTCAGAGGTACTATGCCTGTCGCGAATTCTAACGTGTTCTGTCCAATATTAATTATTCCATTAACCTTCTTTAATAATTTCATTCCTATGATCGCGTCGTACTCGGTTAACTCTGGTAGAACGTAAAATCTTTCCTTAACACCTAAAATATTTAAATCTTGATATTTATCGATAATTGTTGTGCCATGGACACTATTAACTCTAGACCTAACTTCTAATTGTTTTGTTGATATCTCATTGTTTGGTTTAACATAATTATGTGTTGCCCCCGTGTCAATAAGAATATTGAATAAACGACCTGACTTTGTGTGTGTTCGCTGGATACAAGGCAGGTCGTGCCTTACTCTAAAAAATCGTCGTTTTCATTTAGATGATGTAGCCTAGGAGCTTTGGTAGTAATTTGATCACTTGGTGCCCTTTCTCGTTTAAAGGGGTTGTATTGATTCTGGGTATTAAAATTCCTGGGAGGATGATTAAACGTGTTTCGATTTTGATTTTGGGAATGACTCAGTGCGTTATGCTGAGTTGGCCTTCTAAATTGTCCACTACTTGGAATATCCATTCTTTGATGACTATTTTGGGTAAAATTTTGTCTATGAATGTTGCTATTACCCGAAATATTAATAGCTGGTACTACCTGTCTGGGTTGGCTCGTATAGTTGAACCTTGGTGGTAGGGAGGTTATTCTATGTGCGGAATGCTGATTATCTTTATATTGGTACATATTTGACTCTATCTCTTGGGCCCTGGCTAGTGCATTAGGAAGATCAAGTGGATTTAAAGAGAACACTATTTGAGATATTGGTTGATTTAAACCAAGTATGAATGTTCTTAATGCGTTATCCCTGGCTACGTTTATAAGACAGCTTGTTTCAGTTTTTTGTGGCCCGTAGGTCATTATTGTTTTGTTCGTGATTAATGTGAGTGTTTTACTAACGTGATCGTAAAATTCTTGTAAGGACTGTTTTCCCTGTCTTAAATTAGAAAGTTCACTTTGTAGCATATGAATGGGCCTTTTGTCTTCGTACGTAATATCTAATCTACCTATAATCGCATCAACATTTAATGGCGTTCCGTGTGAAGTTAAAATGTCGTTTGCTGCTCCTATCACTTTATTCCTTATTATGTTTGTGACTGCGTAGTACCTACTCCCCCCCTTAACTGGCTCATATATTTTCATGCAGTTTTGGACTGCAGTTCTCCAACTAACATAATTACTACCGTCAAAAGTGGGAAGACATTTCACTACATCTAAAGGTTCTCCTCCTGTTATTAAAGGGTCTATTTCTATGTCGGTGTATGGTATTATTGAATCACCTGAAGTTAAATTAGCTAAACTTAGTGCTAGTTCATCTATCTGTGCTTTAAGACTACTAGTAGTCTCCCTTACTGCCTGAGTAATTAGATCGGCTACTTGTTGCGCGTTCATACTGACACTTTTAACTGAATTATTTCTTAATTAAATAATAATAATAATAATAATATATTCACTTTCACTTAAAAAACAAAAAAAATATAATAGTTAGTTTTCTTACTTTATATACTATAGTAGTTGTTGCTCTGGATTGTTGTTGGGTTTCTTCTTTTTGAACTCCTGCTGGATTCTTCTTAGATTTTCGACTTCCTATGTGTCTACTTCTCCTGATGCTTTGGCTTTTGCAGTTCCCGCAACGTAAGGTGCTTTACGTCCTACGATTTTTGTTGAATTATCTTTATGATAATTATTCCAACGGTGATAGATTTTTATTTAATCTATTTTAATTTTTTTTTTTCTGGTTCAGCAACTTTTGATTTCACTTTGTGTATCACTTTTATGTTGCTGTCCCTGCTCGGGCGCCAGTTAACTATGTGTTGTTATTTGGTTTAAAAAAAATATATTTTTTTATTGATTACACACAGATATTACATTAAGTACAAATGAAGAATTTTAAAAAACTTAATGGAGACCGAGAGGTTGTCCAAACTGTTCGAGGGCACCAGTCGTTCTGCTGCTTGTAGATTTTATTATTTTTGAAGAATCCTCGGTTGATCCTTGGATGCTGCTCTACACATGCGGGAAGTCACGTACGCCTTTTTGGTCAAGTGGCTTCTTCGTCTGTTGTATCTTCTATCCGAGAGTAATTTGAGATTTTAATGGGCTCCAGATATCCTGCACACATTTTGTACCATGTGCATTCATCTTATCTTTCTGTGATGGCTATTTTTGGGTTTTATGTTTTCCAGATGTCGTGCACACATTTTGTACCATGTGCATTCATCTTATCTTTCCGTGATGGCTATTTTCTGGAAAATACCCAAGTCGAGTGGAATTAACTCATTGCAACTGTTTGCATCATTCGGCTCGTTGCTCACTAGTATGTAAGTGAAATAGAGTTTTCCATTTATGTTATATTTTAAAGATTTCTCTTTTTCGGCTGTTTTGGTCTCAATAATTTATTAATGAAAGATATTCATTATTTTTCCCAACGTTTCGACTAAGTTTTTAGTCTTCTTCAGGGGCACTTTTATTAACAGAAGAAAAGATATACAAAGACAAATATGATAAGTGCGTAAATACATACATACATAATTAGATTTGAAGGAACTTACATTATTTGAATGATATTTACGTTATGTTACATTAGAAGATCGTCAAAAAATAAGAAAAGTTTGTATTAAAATTATGTTTTTTTAAACTATGGTCAAAATATGAGCACTTCTTTGTAAGAAGTTCAGTCAACAACTAGGAAAGAGACAGATAATGATGACAAACATAGAATAAACAAATTATGTTATTTGGTGACTAGCGAGCAATAAACTGACGAAACCATTTATGTGCCGCGACTTGATTCTTAACCTCATTAAAAAATTGTTTTTCAACTAGGCTTGGGTCAGCTAAGCTTATACGCTCACCTCACGGCGTTCACAGACTTCTATTATGTAGTCGCCATTTTCTTTTAAATGCTCTCCACAATAGGAGCGGGCTTGCTTTATTTGATAGTTCCCCAAAGATATTTTTCGAAGCTCTTCTAAATTGAGAAGCGGGAAGTTGTCTAGACTTGGAATTTGCCCATTAATACCCTTGCCCTTGCCCTTGCCCTTGCTCTATTTAGATTTTGCTCTTTAACAAAATCTCCCAAATAATTTGGAGTGTTTAATTTATTTAATGCCAACTCCAGCAAGGAGCTCGCATCAGAATTGTCTTCTATCAATGGATGGAATTTATTAAGAAGCGCAGCTGTAATTTTAAAATCATCCGTTAAATGACCCGCTGCTAAGTTGTTGAAGTCCTGCCGAAACAGCTTAAAATCTCTTTTAAATCGGCCGTTTACAACTTCAACGACCCATCGAACCATTGTTACGCATCTTGACCTATTCGCTTGTGCTATTGTGAGTTGAAAATTATCTTCCAACACAGATTCAGGCATGTGACACTTGAAACCATAGGATTCTAAGCAAGGAACTGCATCTCTAAATCCTCTATCCAAGATGAACACATCGTCCTGTCTGAAGAATTGTCTTGCATAGGTGTTTTCGTCTCTAAAAATGCTTTTCATGATGTTGGCATCCGATGTCGTTGCAGCATATGGACCCATAACGTCCAGAATATACCCGCTATGAAGAAATTGGGACATGGTACAAATATAACGATACCACCAGCTTTATATTTAGATAGTGTTCTTATTGATGAAAACGGTGATGAAGACACGTAAAATAAAATATATACCATATTTTTACAAAAAATAAAATAAATTAAGACTTAAAATAAACGTTGAATGAATTTTAGTTTTCTAAATAGAATATGTGATTATTTTGGGAGAAAAAAATGTAAAAAGAATATGAAGAAAAAGTAAGTATGTTGTCTTTGAAAACAAAAATCTGTATTTTCAGAAGAATTCTTTTAATAAGTTGGTTTTTTTTGTGAGAAACTATAGTTGATTTATGTATCAAATTAAAGGTTATGAAATAAGGATTAAAACGATAAATAAATAAATATATATGTTTATATGTATATATGGAAATAAAAAATATTCGAGACTTGTATATTATCATGTACTATATATATATAAAAAAAATACTGATTTGCTAAGAAAGATATTTTTATGATCTTTCATTTGGTACCAAAATCTTTTCTGTAAAACCCATGAGTCAGAAGTTATTGGCGTTTATAGTGAAAATAAGCCATTTTTGTGATTCTACAAACATCAACTTCAAGGTCAAATATCTCGAAAACTACAAAACCGAATTTGAAAATATTTGGAATATATATTCAGCTAAGCGTCACCTTTTTATTGATACCTGTCTTATGTGTGTACGCACTGGGCCCAAAAATGGTCATTGTCCTTTAATTCACATTGTTTTTTATTCGATTCGTTCGCTCTTTATCTCACTTCGAACACAGAACTAGCTCATGATAGGTGCGCCCGGCAGGCAAATCGATTAATAATAATATTATCAACGGGCGGATTTGTGTTTATATGAACACTTAAAATCACCATGACGCCTTTAGTTAATTTTAAGAAACTCAGATTAAATGGAGTGCCTCTAAGACTGCTTCTTTTTGCACTAAAAAAACATATTGCAGTGATATCAAATATTGTATTTTTTATCAAATCCGCTTCTGACTCGATATTCTTCTTAACCATTGATAGAAAAGTAAGCAACTTCCCTTATTAGAGAATCGACCGAGTGTGTTCACATTTCCAGATTACACACAAACAGCTAGAGCAAAGCCGTCCTCTGCGAACTCCGATAGACTCCTATTTTTCTTATTAAAACTACGATGGCAATCTTAAGCCTTTCAGCAATTGCAAAGAGCATCGGCGAACGTGTACAGATGGTAGATACCCTCTGACATCTTCTCATATAGAAAATCTGTGGGTAACAGCAAGTCCAGGCCAGGCCAGGGCAGACATCAACAAAAACGTCCCACAATATCAGAAGCACGAGCAGAAGCGCATCAGCGAAAGCACAAACATACCAGAGTACATGGAAGAAAAATAAGATTAATTTAATAACATTTTGCCACAGAAATCCGAGAAAAAAGAATCTTCACATTTCTGTTCTTGGCTCCTTCATAAAATAGGTGCCTTTGGTATTCATATATCATGATGAGTGGAGTGTTATTTCCATTTCCCATTTGAAAATCAGCGCACACAATAGGAAAATAGGAATCTATACCCTATAATCTTTAAAGCATCCTAGTCATCACATTATCTCTAAGTAAGTATCTGCCTTTTCATTCATTTCATATGATCGGCCTAACATGGCAATACGGAAAAGGATCTCTCTGACTCTGTAAATGACTATCAAGGATGGATGGAGATGGAGCTGGTAGACATCAGTTATACCTTATACCCTCATATCATTGTACTGATTGAGAAGAAAAGATTGCCCTTCGCGCGCACAACAGAAGACCATCTATAGAGTTTGTCTATGCGAGCGACGGACAACGGTGGCGGGTGACGTATCTGAGCGTCTTCATCGTATTCATCAGTATCATCACCATAGTCATCCTCATCATCATCTTCTTGTTGTTGTTGGGGTCTTAAAGAAATCGTCTTGCATCAATCGTTCTTCCCTAAAATTCAAAAGCCAGAGGAGCCCGCTTCTCTCGTTCACATGCAGATAACACAAGTCATAACACACGAGGCTTTTCCCATTTTCTTGGTTCAGTCATCTGAAACTAACGTTAATGTTTGTATGCCTAGCTAAGCACCGATGGACCAGGAAGGAAAAGGGACACAAAGTACCATCTTTACCATTGAAAGAACGTCCGTCGATGTTGAGTATGACCGGAGCGGACGATGACTATAGAGGCATCACACAAAAGCTTTTAAAACCTTAAAAAGAAAGGTCGAGATAGTGGCGGAGACGGAAGCCAAAACACTTAATGGCAATGGTCATCGTTTGTAGACAATGAACTTGATGAGTGTTTAGGGGGACGCCTTACCCTCATATAATAAACGATTTCATAGTTTATTTTCTAGGTTTTTAATATGAAAATTGAATGGAAGTTTTTTTTTCAAGACAAAAAAATGTAGGGGTGGGTTTAGGGATTTTAAATGAAAATTTAAACTCTGACAAAAATGAATCGTTGCACATCAGACGGAGAAGGGAATACTCACTGGACCTGGACTGGCTTTTTTAAGGGAGTAACCTTTTATGGGGTTTATTATATTGGCTATACAGTATATCTTCTTTTTTCTTTGGCTTAGGGTCGGTATGGGTGTATTACTTATTTAAGACAGTATTAGTGTCACAAAGATTGACTTCATGGGTGTTTCGAGTCTGGGGAAAAAGGTATTTGGTAGTATGGGTTGAGAGCTAAGGCAAGGAATTGACTGCAATCATAGTTTGATTTATTTGGAGGTTGATATGAATAAATGAATCATAAAAAAGGTCTTTTAAGGGCTTTAACTTGATATGGTTGGGATGAAAAAGTTATGGAACTGTCGGCTTGGACTTTATTGAGTTTTTAACGTTATCACCGCCTGAAAGCGCTTGGTATCGCAAAAGAAATTCACTATCACGTAGTCCATTCCCATAGACGGCTGACGCGCAATCTTAAGAAATTTCTTCGTCGCATTGTGACGAACGACGAAAACTGGACTCAATTCAGCCGGCGATATGGCGGTACAAAAGGAAAAAAATCACCAGATCAAACGAAAGTCAACCTACAGCGGTCGAGGAGTCCACATCATAAGACCAGCTGGTGAAAGCCATCAGACTACCCGGCGTAATCAGTGAACCAGCCGGCGAGAGCAGTAACACCAGCCGGAGTAATCCATGAACCAGCCCGCGAAAGCCGTAAGACAAGCTGGAGTAATCCTTGAACCAGCCGGCAAAAGTCGTAAGACCAGCCGGAGAAATACGTGAACCAGCTGGAGAAATCCGTGCACCCACTGCGCCGGCGACAACCGTAAGACCAGCCGTGAACCAACCAGCTAAAGCCGCAAGACCAGCTGGAATAATCCGTGGACTAGCTTGCGAAAGTCGTGTGATCAAACAGAGAAAGCCTCAGATCAGCCAGCGCAATCCATAGCACCAGAGGCGAATGCAACAAAAAGAAGGAAAGAACGCGAACCAAAACGAGCCAAGCTTGAAGCTGTCAAGGAAAGGTGACCAATATATTATTATTCAAACATGTTAAAGAAGTAGGAGCACAACTGAGCCAAGATTATTGAGAAATACCGCCAAAAAGAAGCTTCATAATTAGATCCGCATACCTTTATAAACATAAAAACTCGAGCAATTCAGTTCAAATATAATGCGCGAAAAATATGAAAATTTACAAACAATTTCATCCTTTTGAAAAAAATCTAGTCCAATGAGAATGTAGAAAAAACAACTTATATTGACTTCAAATAAATACCATTTAATACCATCTCTAATTAACTAGTTTTGCTTTGGATTCACTCCAAATACCATCATCTTCAAAGTACACTTCAACCGATTGCCACGACAGACCTTTTATGTGCCAATGGGGCATATGCATAAAAATCTAGTATTTACTAGTAGTAAATACTTCAAGTAAATACTAGATCAACAAGTAAAAGCTCAGATTCGTAGTATTTACTTCATTTGGTATGCATAAAAAAAAGTAAATGCTAGCCAGCATTTACTAGTAGTAAATACTAGATTCATCCAAGCAAAAACTACATATTCATCGGAAGGCTCAGGCATTTACCTACACAGCAATTGAAAAATAAAGTAAAATGGAAAACTAGACTAAAAAGAAACAAGAAAAACCTTAACTTTGCTTTAATTAGGTATTTAGATTTCAAGACTTTGAGCTGAAGTATTTGTTATTGATTTTTTAATTACAAATTTTCATAAGGCGCGTGGTTATTTCATAATCTTGACAAAAACAAAAAGAATTGTACGTTAGATTTTGTCAAAATGCTTGAAGTGCATTCGGTTCTTTTGATCAAATCTATCATTTCTCCGCAGCTGCCCCTATCTCCTGATTTCAGGTGCACCAGAACTGCGTCCGTGGTCGTTGGTAGTTTCGCTTTTAACTCCTATGTCCTCTTCTTCAAAGTTGTCGGGTTTCATTTAAATACTTTGCAACATTATGCAAAACAAGAAGGAAAGCTGTATTTAGAAAGCCAACCAACATTTACTTTTTCAAAGCGGTAAAGCATTTTGAAATTATTTGTCGCTGGAGATCTTCGTGCCTTGTTAACTTGTTCAGTATTAATGTGCAAAAACGTGGCACGAAAGATGGAATATTCTTTGACAAGAATATTGAACCGATCGATCGCCTTAAATGTTGATTTGCAAATGAAAATGTTCGTTTCAAACACCCAAAAGTATTTACTAGCAAATGTTCAAGTTGCTCTTTAGCAAACTTGTAAAAATTGAAGTAAATACTAGTAGTAAAAGGTTTTTATGCATATCACTTTAAGTATTTACTACCAAAATTCATCCATACCTAGTAAATACTTTTACTTCTAGTAAAAGCTTTTATTCAAGTATTTACTTGAAATTTATGCATACGAAAAAAAGTAAATACTATCAAAATTGACTAGTAAAAGCATTTACTACCGTTTATGCATATGGCTCAATAGATCAACAAAAAAAGAGCTTTAACTAACCTAGTTTTCCTTCATCAGTTTTGCGCTTTAACTCTCATTAGCGAAATTTTCCTTTGAGTCATAATCATCTCTCATTTGTTTTTTTCAAATATTTTTTTTTTTTTTTTTAAAGCAAATATTCAAAAGAATTATTATATGGTTACATTTTAACCGGACATGCTGTCAACGCTCGTGCCAACAACAAAAACAATCGATACTCATCGCTCATATACATTGGATATTGCAACTGCAACCAGAACTAAAAATCCACTGACTTTCGAAATTAGACAAAAACCACAAGCACTTGAAATCGAGGTTAGCTTGTTGGCAAGCTATTGGTTTTAAGAAAGATCTTTGTTTCTGAGGAGCATTCGATCCGGGATAGAAGTAAATGGGGGAGGAAAACCTCTCCTATCGCAACTTAGTGGTGGATTGTGGTTGCTTGTGGACGATGAAAAACAAGTTAAACTGCTGTATATTCTTGATGTTGCTGTGTCGTGTAAAGTGCTGCTGGTAGATTGGTGTGGTACTGTGGCAAAGTGGTGTTGTTCGACGAGTGTAATTTCAGTTAAGCTCTTCCTTCGCATCGTTACCATAGAATTCATACATATAACATTTCGGTTGAACACATGTTCCATGCAAAGACCATAAACTTTGAATATGCCACATTCAACATGGTAAACAAATAACGCAAACTCCCCTCACACATTATATAACATCAACTGAGGCTTCTCGTGTATCATTCAAGCCCCACCCGTTTTAGAACCTAGGCCCCCAAACAGTAGTGGTTGCAAATTGTGTATAGTAATTCTCCGAAATAATTATTGTTGCTCCATCTCTCTAAGGAATTGAGGACTTTCCGAGTCCTCTATCTCCAAGGATATCAGATTGTACAAGAGTCACCGGTATTGTAATGATTCAACCAACGGACGTGATGTGTGAAGTCATGTTTGAATGTCAAATGGTCAAACACTCAGGCTTCCGAATTAATTTAACCTCACACTTCACTTCAAGTGGATAGCTATACCTGAGAACGAGTTAATTTATTGACCAATGTCTCGAAATAGTTCATTTAAATTCCCAATCAGAGACGAGAAAGAACTCAGTTCATTTTGTTTGAATTTAAAATTCTATTTTCTAGACCTAACCCCTTAACCCAAAATTAAAAGAAAAAAAAAATGTTTCCCTTTTATTTATGGTTAATTAATGATATCCACTTTTTATTTTCGTTTCAGGTACGAATAAGGATCTGATGACCTACAATCAAAAAGTATGAGAAATATGTAAACGAAACTATAGTCGTTTGCATAGGTATTGTTATTTGCGTGTGAGTGAGCCTTTGCCTTTAAGGAAAAGGGTTAAGTTCTTTTTATTTTTGGGTCAGTATGAAAGGGGACTCTCCCTTCGTTTTGGTATGTAATTACAAGGCCGTAGATAAACTATGTAATATGAAACTAGGCCTTATGAATTAATAAGTTTGGTTAATATTAAGTTTGTCTACTAGAAAAATACAAATGTGTTACTTTTTAACAGATGAAAGATAGAACAAATTCAAATAAAACCCAGGATTTACGATTATTAAAAAATTAAAAAAAAAAAATATTTTTTCTGTTTTTCACCATCCTCATGACAGTTCATTACATATTTATACTATTCAAGACATTATTTCATATTTTTCTAAGTGCTTATGAATAAGAAACTCATTTGCAGTTACCATCTCACCACATGACATCTAAGGTGCGGTCATTATCAACGTGCGTCGTCGTCGTCATTCTGTTGCCCATTGAACATATTTGGTGTTGAGTCTATTTCACATCGCATTGCATTTGCATCCCTTATGGGAAAATATATTACTTTTTTATTCACTTGCCTTCCAACGCATTTTCCACAATTCCATTCAAACATTCACTTCACCCTGTGGCCAATGTCTGTGATGGTGTTCAAGAGGTTCATAAATTAATCGGTATTTTATCCGAAAGAATGCCGACTCTTTGACACTAAGTGTCAATTCGCTTAAAGAGCGGGTCGGTTGGTCAATCGGTCTCGGTCTCGGTATAGTCCGTTCTACAGGCATCGGTTGGTGTTTCACGCGTTGTGCTGTGAACATATTTTACACTTTGGTTGCTACTTGATGGACTTATAATTAAAATTAGAATAACAATCGCGAAAATGAGAAAAAAAAATGAATGCATCTAATTTCGAACGAGTGATTTTATTGGGTCTTAACAAATACGGAACGAATTTACGGTTGTTCTTTGTTTGTGTTGTGTTATGTTCGTTAACAACCTTCCGAATGTAATTGCAAGTTTCATGGATTAGCTGGAGGTAGACCACCACCATAACAGTTTTGGGATTCATTGGGCCTTATGGGAGTTCGCCTTATTGTGAGCCTTTTCGGGTTTTACGACGGTGTCGCTCGATAGTATTATGGTAGACATCGTCGATTTGATGACTTAATATTAGTTGCTTTCGATTAATAATGGAAGATTCTTTGTACGGGGTGTTTCTTCTGAATTTTGTTCAATATGTTAAAATATTCAATTTTGAATGAATAAAGAAAATACCCTTTTATCGATTTCCCTTACGAAAGCGACCATCCGCAGTCATAACATCTGCTTGTACATGCCAGACACTTTATAACCATGATAAAAACTTCTGTTGTAACTTGTAAAACGAGAATTGATTAATCGTCAGGTTTTATATTTTAATGGTTATAGTTGTTCTTCTGTCATGTCAGTTTGATCTGGTGTACATTGTCAATGTCAATAGTCTGTCTCTGGCTCTGAGTGTTGTATTTATTAGCCGAAAATGGGAAGAGGATGGGTGATTAATTTTACGATAGCAATAATAATGTCGTGCCAAAACAATTTGATGGCTATTTGAGCATTTTTTAATCACGAGATGTTTTTGGTTGTGTTTTGACTTACAACATGGGTCCAATATCGATGTTGAAATGTGAAAGTGTTACAAATTTTGCAGAGATGCCTAGGTTCAACTTTTTTTTGCTGAAGTTGAACCTTTATCCTTAATTGAAACGATTCAATTTAAATTTTAATTTTAATTTCGAAGAGTAAGCTTTTGATACAGACTTATTTATGACCCACCAAAAGTAAAAATTAATACAAGACCTTATAGAAATTCAATTAAAACGTTTAAAATTAAAATAGTAAATTCATAGCCTTCTGTCGTGATGTGGTTAATGTCAGAGCAACTGAATATTGAAATAACAAAAGAGTCAAAAAATTACCGAGGACACAATAAACTTAATTAATTCACTTCTGCTTCGGATAAATAATAACGACAAAATTACAATATAACAACTAAGCCGTAATAACCAAAAAATAACCATTTAAGTAAGAATTGACAAACAACAAAAAAATAAATTAAATGGAAAAGTTTATAGATTGTTTTTTTTTTTTTTTTAATGAATATCTAGACTTGTCAGTTCTGTGCATAAAAGAGAATTAATATTTTGCAACGCAAGTTGCAACATAAATAAACTTTTTGCGCTAATTAAAAATGAATGCTAATGACATAGTGTACTTATTAAAACAGAATTTTAAACTCAATATTAAAGATGGGCCATAAAATGTATGACAAGAAAAAACGCCATATTGGTTACGAGAGTCCTTTTGTTTTTATTGGTGGAATTTTAATTTCAGAAAAATATTTACTTTTTGAAATGTCAACAATATATTTACTAAAAGGGACGTTAAGAAAAATCTCGACGTACATGTGTGTGAAGTAACTATTTTGAATAACTTTATTAATAAAGGTCTGTCCTCGACAGTTTTACAGGAATTGAAGATTGAAGTCAGCATTGAAATTCATGGACGGGCTCCTTTCGATAGATATAAAGTAGAAAAGATTTTGTTCCCACCATATAATAATCCAATCTTCGAGACAAACTTTCTTACTACCGTCAGGTACAAAGAAATGTTCTTCAACCGTACTACGCGAATGTGAAACGCCTTACCACACTCCATCTCTCCAATAAGAGGTGCTGTTTTGATATTCAAAGCAAAATGCCATATTTTGAGATAAATGATCGGATGTTTATGTGATAACAAAGAGGAAGGCATGCAGTTAATAATGAAAAACAAAATCAGTGGTCAAGTGGCAAAGTGGCTGCCCTATGTCGTCAATAGCTTCAGGAATTCCATCGTTAAGGTCTTGAATCTTGGCTGGGCTGTTTACGGAGACGTGGCCACAAAGGAAGAAGTCGCAAGGTGTAAAATCAAATGATCTCGGTGACGAATTGTGATCACCTCATCGAGAGATAACACTCGAAAACTTTTCCCGTAAAAGATCAATAGTTTAGTTGCTTGTGTGACGCTTAGCAACGTGTTGTTGAAAGTAAACGTTTTCCAGATCAATACCATTCAACTCCAGCCATTCACCGTAACTGTTGATCCAACCTCATTTTCGAAAAAAATAAGGTTCAATGACCTCCCCGGACCATAAACCGCACCAAACAGTCACACGTTGAAAATGGCTTCTGAATAATAACTCTAAAGTTTTTCCGAACCCTTGATGAAACAATTAATTGGGCTTTAGCAGCAATATTCTCAGTTGTTCTTGAGTGATGTGCACGGGTTTTATTCTTCACATCACTAACTTGTCCCAACAGCTCGAGTTTTTACACCAATTTCTGTATTGCGGTCAGACAGGGTGCTTCACGATGACCCAAAAATTATATACTTAGTTTTGCGAACTGTGACAGCAAAATTTTCACCATTTTTGTAGCGATTTTTAAGAATTTCAATGCGTTGTTGAAGCGTATATTATTCCATTTTTAGTAATGGCATCATTTCTACTTGTCAAATGACAGCGGGCTATTCAAAATAACAAAATAACTTATATGAAAACCCTTGGCAATTGAATTAACGATTAAACTGATGGTTGAGTGAGTCTTGGGAACCCGATTGAAAACTAACGAGGCTGTCTGATTGGCTAGCTATGTCGGTTTTGCAGCAGCTAAGCTGTAAATGAAAACGAACACAAATTAAAACACGAGGTCAGAACACACACTTCTAAGAATCACTTTGTTTCTCATTTCAAATGTCATCCTCATCAGAATATAGAACCAATTCAATTTTCTATCATCATAATCGCCCACTCTCTCATTATTTTCAAAAACCACTCAAAAACATCTCCTGTCATCCATATATTCGTTTCAACTCAAATACCTACGAGCGTGTTACACAGGAGTTAAACATATAAAATTGTCTCAGTGCATTAACCCAGCCAAGTCACCTTTTCAAAAACAAAAACACAACAAGCCCACACCACTTGTGCCTTAAAAACATCATCTAATTCAATAGAAAAGTCATTTGCAGTAGCATGCGACAACATGTTGCCTCCATATGCCAGACTTTCTTCAAAAAAACAAACCAAAAAAAAAAAAAAATCTCTAAAGCTGACATGAGCTCTTCTCTGTGCTTCGAGATGTGACGCCTCATTTTGAAATAGCACGGCAAAGTCCCATATAGACCCACCACAAGCAACAGCAATAGCAACTTGTCAGCGTTCTAATACCATTTAGACAGAAAAACAGAAGCACTTACAGAGGCAATGACAACGACGAATGGCAGCAACCAGTAGGTTTATATTTTTGAATCACTCGCACTTAACTTGAGGAAATAAAAATAAATATTTTCATAAAGTGGTTATATGGGGCGCAATGCAAGTCGGTATTGGAAAGGAGCGTGAAAAAGTCTGGAAGTCGTAAGGAGTGCGACTCAAATTTTGGTGACATTTTAATTCGATGGTTTGGGCTCGTTAAGTTCGGAATGGCAAATCATTTTATTTTTGCTTATTTCGCATGAAAAATATGCCAATTTACACGACTCCGAAGTGGGATGTTGAAGAATTTTTTTTCTTGGTAAAAATGTCAAAAACCTTAAATCAGATGACATAGCTTGAGGCACGTTTAGTGTCAAAAAAAAGTGACACCGCATTTGCATCTGACGACACGCTGATGCATAAGGCCCCACTACGCCCACCAACAATTTGTTCGTCTGTCTAAGACGATATGCAATGAGAGAAGAAGAAGCAGTTGCAGTTGCAGTAGCACTCTCGAACATATTTATCGCATTACGAACCACACACAGGAATTAGGCTGTCAGAAGCATGCACAGCATCCACCACCAAACCACTCGTCAAGATTCTGCGTTTTAGGAGTTAAAGAACATTCATTATATTATGGTGGAATCATTTTAACGACACAACCTTTGATTGAAGGTTCCTCAGTCTATTAAACGAAATTTACAACCTGGCAAGTCATTTCCATCTAGACGTAATCGATCTTTGTCGTAACCGTGGGGGTCTCTGTTCAGCTCCTTTGTTCCACAACGGAGTGAGTCGTCAAAAGAGTTAAAAGTAGAATTTCGAGGTACCTACGTTATGCATAATGCCACAGATGAGGTATATTTTGTGAAGTTGAAGAGCCAACATGCTGCGCTTCTGATGGAAAAGCTTGGAGCTGGTTTGGTTTTGGGATCGGAATGCGTGCTCCCTCGCACATGTTTATGTTCTACTTAATGTGGGATTTATAGTTCAATATAGGGAAATAAAATGCACAACGACTTTGGGTTTTTCGATTTTATTTTTTTGTTCTGTTCGGGTTTTAAGAGGAAAGGTGGATTTTATATTTTATTTTCATTCTATGCACTTACTCTGGAGCCATGAATGACGGCGTGGTGTTTGGGTTTTATTGCTTGGCAAAAGAGTTAAAAGAATCGGTTGGTTTTTCTTTTTTATGGGAAACCCGTAGTTTCCTTTTATTTTTATTTTCTCCTTTCCTATAGCTGTGGATGCATCATATTCATTGCTATTTTGTGGCTTTATTTTGTGGTAAGACCATAATCCAGGAAAAGCATAAAACGGAAATTGGAGAATGTTATTTTTTTCTTCTATTTTTTGATGGGGAGGATAAGATCATTAAATTGTCTAATTTACATAGAAATTAGTTCATTGTGTTTTCGAGATACGAGTACCTTCCTGTAATGGGGAATGGGTTATGCGATATGCGAGAGTGTCTGTGCGTCCAGAAGCTAGAGTGCATAAACTTCATTTTAGAACTAAACAATGCATTATTAAGACCATCAGATCGATACGACTAGCAGTGCCCAATACGAAATTTGAAAAGCTTTGGGAACGATATGCGGAACTGGGTGGAATGGATTTTTTTGGAAATGGAGTGGTTTTATAAAGATGTTAACTGGGCTTTTGTTCTATCAGGCTTCAACGATTCATGTGATTTTATTGTAGTGTGGTGGATGGCAACAAAGGGAAAACTCGAAATTTGACTATTATGTGCAAAGATTAATGTAAACATTCTTGTCTTATCTTTGCAATCATTTAACGCACACTACACAACTGTTCTGCAACGAGAAAAAAATTAACTTGCCCGCAAGAAATTTTACCTTTCATCCTGACAGTTTACCACTTTCCATCACCTAACGTTATGAGATTAAAATCTGATACTTTTTTCTGTTTTTTCTTTTCATAAAACAGAAATTTTATGAGACACGAAATGATGAGAATCATGGAGAACGAAGCAAAATAATTCTTCGTCCAAATGATTCCACATGAGCAATTGCGTTTTTGTGAAATCTGTCAGTTTCAGATTTGTTCATGCTACAGAAAGAACACATCGATTGCGTTCTTTTTTTTTTAATAAAATTCAAAAGTTATAGTTTAAAAATTGTACTTTAAGTTCCTCCATACAAGACCTTTGCTATCCTCGAACTTCAAAGTAACTGCACCCTTAGCTCGTTTATCGACTTAAATTACTCGAAAGCTATTCTCTTTGATTACCTAATTAAATTTTCAGAAAATTAAGTTTTCTTCTTATTTTCCTAAATTGGTATTAATGTTGGAGAGCCTTTTTTACCTGCTTAAATCTGCTCTTTTGAAAATATCCCAAAAGGAAAAATATCCAAACCTTTTTTCCTTTCAGTTTGAAATTTTCACGAAACAAAACATAACCACTCAGTTTGTATACGCAAAGGATTTAAATTTATTAACAGGATCTTAATTCCATTTTATTATTACTTAAGCTTTATCTCTACTTACGGTCAAAGAGACAAAAAACGATAAAAATATATTAAAGAATAAAATCTTAAACATTCTTTACGTGCTCCTTCAATTAAAAAAAGAAAACAAGAAACCTTAATTCAAGAGCTTTGACCATCTCATCCTTTTCTATGTTTTTCTTTCTTCAACATTTAAATATTTCTTTAAGGATTTCAAAGCTCTTAAGCAATTTTCAAAGACCCCTGCTTGACATCATCCTTATAATGAGATATTATACAAAACAACAGTAAGACGAAAAACAAGAAACAAATTTAAATGAAAGATTCACCAGGATACGCCATTTAAATTCATATTTCTTCGCGGTCACCTTAATTTACTGTTCCGTTACCTAATTTAAAAGTTTTCCACCCACAATCCGCCATCACCCCATCATTACCGCCATAATCTCCAACAATTAATCATGATCATGACTTTAAAATTTTTCTTTTCTTCGCTTTCTTCTTCCTTGAATCTCCTTCAATGACTGTTGTTCCTCCATTCAAGGATATTTTTTATGTGTGCTGTTCTTCTACTCAATGTTCACATAAGACGAGACAGAAGATGGGCCGATAGGCGAATATTTAAATAAATTAAGAAATAAAAGAGAAATGCAGAGAGAAAAAAATTATGGAATAATCGGAATACCCAGAAGCGTGCCCATCTAAAACCATTATTCAGCGCGTCTTGATTTCTTTTGTTAGCGTTTTCTGCTTTCTGGAGAACAAAAAAATCATGGACATTTTTTTTCTGATTAATGTGCTGCGGTCCCACCAAAACCACAACCCAAAAACCATAGCCAAACATTTTCAGCGATCGACTTCTGGGAGAGGATTTATATTAAATAATGATGTCTACTCCTCCGCAGTGCCGCCACGCCACAATAAGACGAAAGCCAAAACCACGAAACAATGACGACGCAGTGTTGACGGCTGTCCATCAAATTTCACATAAGTCTTCGAATTGAATTATTTCCAACTTAGAGCGGCCGGCCCGCGAAGTTGACTCGTGTACCTATAAATAGTGAAATATTAAATTTGATGGAAGGAAGCCGCCCGCAGCGAGAGAGAAAGCAATTAAAGTGCAACGGTTTTTTTGATATTTATTCACCATCAGTAATTGAATTTTTATCTTCCTCACGATTTGTAGTCCTTATAGGATGATAACCGTTGTTGCTCGAGAAGAGGGGCAAAAGAAGGTATTAAAAAAAATTGATGGCTCAGGTATGTCGTCATCGTAACCATAAACAATTACATTTCAGTCGAGCGAGTGAAAAAACGTGTGCGTCTGATGGGCTTGAACAAAACGAATCTCCAGCGCGCGGCAAGACCATTATTCTTAACTCGGTATAAGTGTAAAAGGTTAGCATTAGTATCCATTAGAAACCCTCTCGGTTGTCGTATAACTAAGTGCAGTCGTTTGAAAAGGTATTCATCGCAGTCTGGTGGGACTTTTCATCCTATTTATGCTCGTGTAAACCTTTTTTCGATTGTTTGTTTATGCTGGAAGTTTAAATAAATGACTCACATCTAGTGGAGCTGTGATGGCGATGAAGGACACCTAATGTGAGAGAGACAGGAGCAAATATCTAGTATTTGGTTTTGTATATAACGCGTTTTACGCATCGTGCATATGAAGTAGCGTTTTTTTTTGCTTGATTCTTACCTGCGTTCTGGGATGGATGCAAGGTGCGACCGACACACGAGGGAGTTATCGTCTTCGGTAACAAAAAAAAAAAAAATAAGATAGAAAAGTGAGGATGATAGAAAAACCAGACTGCGGGTAATTGACTCGCATATTTACACTTCTGACATTGAATGACTGACTGATGGGTGGTGGAGGTGTGTAATCCGTCTGGCGTAGAAGGTTTTTCTGTTTACCATCGAGTGCATAAAAAATGCGTAGCGTTGTATGACAGCTGTAACCAATGTGACAGACAGACGCTTTTTGAATTGATTCTTTTAAATTGATAGCGACCGCGGTTGCATGAGACAGTGTCAATTGAATGCCTTGAAGCTTCATGAATTTTTATGTGCGTATAAATAGAAATTAACGAAGAATGTCCACATCGACTTTGTTTTGGGACTTTTGAATTTATCCGTCAGTCCACAGATACAGTATGGAACACCCATTCTTGGCCAAATTTAAATTAGTTGCTGTCTAATTTAGCTAAATTGATATCCAGCAAGAGTTAGAAAGCTATTGGTGGCCGATGAAAGCTGCTTATCAATGACCAAAGCCAGGTAAATCTGTGATAGCCAGCCAAATGAGGTGACCTCTGACGAAAGCCAAGATGACAGTGACAGATGGTGATAGCCAAAAAAACGGTTGATCACTGATGCCCTGGTTATGGCTAAAATATCACCGACGATAGTCGTGATGCCTTGTAAAGATCGTGGCCAAAAGAAGCAGTTGATCACCGACGAAAATTCTGATACCTGGTGAAGGCTGTGGCGGCCAACGTAAGTTGTTAATCACCAAAAAAGATGTGATATCGGGTAGAAATCGTGAAAGCCAACAGAAACTGTTGATCACCGACGAAAGTCGTGATACTTGGTGAATATCATGAAGGCGGTCAACGAAAGTCGAGATCGTTATAGTTGAAAAAATCTCCCCGACAAAGGTTGTGATACCTGAAAGAACTTGTGGTGGTCAAAAAATGTTTTTGATCACAGACGAATGTCATGTCGTGGTAACCAGTAAATACCGTGCTATTGAACAAAAGCTATTGATCACCGACGAAAGTTGTGATACCTGAAAGGCGGTAAAAGCGAACGAAAGTTGTGATACCTGATAAAGGCCGTGGTGGCCAACAAAAGTTTTAATGATCAACGAAAGTTGTCATACCCATTAGAGATCGTGATTGTCAACAAAACCTCTTGATCACCGATGATTGTCATTGACGAAGCGAGGCTCTTGCAGCCTGCCAAAGCTATTGCTAAGCTTATATAGAAATTGATTGAATGTCCCCTAGGCCCTAACCGACTTTAAAATTTGCCAAACTAAGACAATATTGACTTTTAAATCTTCAGCCACTGGTTTAATAGAAGTTCAATCCCCAAAAAATTCTTCCCCCATAAACGCACTTAGCTTTCATTGACACAAAACAAATGTCACACCATCCACTACTTCGAAATAAATGATACCTATTTCATCTTATCTTATCCTCATCAAAGATGTGACTGCTTTGAATTCCTCAAACAAACAAAAAATACGAAGAAGACAAAACAAACAAAACAAACAAAACAAAACAAAATTAAATGAAAAACGTTTGTTTTCCTCAACAAACACTCATTAAGTGCCAAACTTTTTCTGTTGACAGTGATTTCGCTGTTATCGCTGCGTGTGCGCTCCTAACTACGCCATGGATGTGTGCATTTATCTCCTCTCAAAGCCAACAACCAAAGAATCTCAAAGCGTAGGCGATGCTGCATCGCCGATGCATATATTTCGAACAAATTAATATGAACTGTCAAGTGATTACGTCAAGGGAGGACGGCAAAAACTATTTACGATTTTTTCTTCTTGTTGCTCTCAAAACTATGTGTGTACAATTTTTTAAGTATGTTTTCACTTAACTCAAGTGTTTCTCCTCTCCACCTCCTTAGCAAGCTTCTGCTTTTCATATATTTATATGCTTGAATCATATAATCCCTCCAGAGACTGGGGCATGATGGAATGATTTCCCTAACTTTTGGGAGTCATTTCTCATATAACGTGAGAAAACGTTTAGAAAACGAAAAAAAACTTCTTCAGCCATTCATATTTTTAGTGGAGACCAAAATGTACGCAAGCAAAAAAATAAAAAAGTTATAAGGGGTGCGCAGACCGATGATGGCTGTGATGATGAGACTGAAACTTATGGTTGGAGTGGTACGGGAGTTAAAGGATGGGAACTTAGTCATGCTACGAGCAACGTGACGAAGCGCATATTTCGTTAACTCTTCACTTTGTCAGAATATCAAATTTCAAAAATTTACTTGAAATACCATGTTGAATAACTTCTTCTACGTTCGAACTTGAGTTTGTGTTTTTTTTGCTATGGTTTCCGTTTTTTGCTCGTTCTTTGATCAGTTAAGTAGCTCCATGTTGATTTTTGAAATATTGCTTTGCGATTTGCGAGCAATTGAAACTAAACGCACTTCCTCTGGAATTCGAAATTTAAAGATTATATCGTAATCTGAGTTCTCATAAACTTCGGAACACAAAAAATATACATTTGGGCTACGTTGATGTCAACAGGGGTGTAGTGCAGAACAAAATAAAGTATGAATACTATTGGGCGCCAGTTTTTTATTTCTTACTTGACCATATACTTCTGAAAAAATGCTCACAGATCGATAATAGTCAAATCAAGATGGTTTTGGCTCCACTGACATGGAATAGAAATATGGTGAGCCTTAACAGATAAAAGTGCAAGGCACAATGTGATTTACTTAACAAATTTTAAGAACAAGAATGAAAGAAAGATGAAGACATTCATGACGTACGGCTGCAAAAGGTTTCTTTTAACAAGAAAAGTGTTAAATTTAGATTTAGTTGCAAATTGCTTGAATAAATTAAGGAAAAAAAGTATTTTAGAAAATTAACATTCTTCGTGCGTGTTGTACACTTAACAAAGGTTACTCTGAAGTTTAAGCGATGGTGAATGTGAAAAACATACAATTGGGAGAAAAAATTCCAACAGCATTCATGTAGTACGACTGCAGAAGGTGTTTCTGAACTTTGGAATTCAAAGTAGTGTCATACAACTTGATTTTAGAAAAAGGTGTCCAAAAAGCAGTCATGTTGTACAGATGGAGAAGGTTTTTCTGTACAGAATTTTCTCTTCAGGGTAGTGTCATATCATTCAAGTTGACGGATTGAAAATTTGAGACGTAAAAGCTGCTTCAAAATTTAAAAAATTGTGTTTCTGTCCTGATATTTTTATTTTCACTCAAATTCGCTCCTGTTGAAGGTACCCTTCTTCACAGAACCCGAAGGTTTCTCCTCTATAAAAAGTTATTGTAAGGAAAAAGAGGTGACAATTGCTTCATAGCGCACCGCAGTAAGTCGCTTCGTCGGTGCTTGATGGTGGTGAATGATTTTTACAGCGTATACACTATTGCCACTTGAATGTTTTTGCAACCTGAAACAGGATATTGCAATCAATAATGTCGCCGGGGAAGTACTCGAAGCGTTGAGTGCGGAGTAGATGCTCTCCTCTGTCGATGGTTTGGTTTGTGCACTTTTTTTTCGTTCACTTCTGTTGGTTTTATTTTTTCCCACCGCTTGCGCTTACTTGTTGTTCACTTTATGGTAGCTAGTTGAATGGTCTTTTTGCCAGGCAAGCGGCGATAGGTAGGTACCTCTACCTATGTATACCTAAACCCTATCCATCGATGGCTATATGTGGACGAAGTGAGATGATTTTTTGCAATTGTTTCTACAACTGGATTATGTTGTTGACTGGAAACTTAATAGTTTTTGTAATCCGATACCGGGAGAGAAAAATCAATATTTCACAAGTGCTTGTGTGTGCATAGAACTACCGTTAGTCATAAAAACTTCAGCGGGAAGGGTACTTTTAGGTTAGGAACCTATTCTAGTCGAATCTACGACATAGCAACTCAAAGGTAGATATAATATGATGCTCTAGTAACCTCTTATAGCCTCTTGAATGATGTGCTAGGGTGTTTTGTCGGCATCGGTATCGTAGTCATCGTCGGTGGAAAATAACTTCGGATTACTACGTCCTTTGTGGTGCTTAGGAGTTCAGCGACAATACCTCGGTATGTGATTTAAGTGTGTAACCCGAGAAAGTTAACTTAGAATGAGAGGTGGCTTTATACATGTGGATGAGAGAATCTTTCAAAGTTGATCGTTGATGTTCCAATTGAAATGGGAATAAGGGTTCGCGCGGTTGCTATAAACAACGGTTTAATTTGATTTGTAATCTTTGATTGGCTTTTAAGTGTTCATGAGAGAATTGAGCAATGGTTTTAATCATCGGGAAACTGATTGTTTTAACTACTTACTTGATTGAGTGCACTTTGTTGCAATGGTATTGGAAACATTTAAAGATCTGTTTGCGTCATAAATGGCAAGGTTAGATCTTCTGACGTTGGGTTCCTTTTAATTTAAGAGCTTTTAATTTGTTCTTTGTATTTATATTAAATTAATTCATTTAGAAAGACATAACTGTAGTACAAGTCTTTCTTTTGAGTACTTCACAGTAAAACCAATGACAAGTTCGGTCCAGGAACCGTACATAAACTTTATCCTGGCAAATTTACAAAAATGAAAAGGAATCCAAATTGTTGCATTAAAACTCTGATTTTATTGAAAAATTATGTTCCTCTTGTTGAATGTGGGTTCTTAAAAAAATCAATTATCCAAAAAGCAAGCTATAAAATATTTCATGACAAAAGTATACCTACCTCAAAATATTTTCATCATTTGAAAAGTATGCTTTGAAATTATGTCATTAAGTGAAATTAATTTGAAAAGTATAAAATAATTCATCGTTATATAACGTCTCATGAACTTCACCTTCTTTAAAATGATTATCTCGAAAGCAGCCAAACATTTTGCTTTGAATACTTGCATTCCTAAATACTTGATTTCCTTCCGCATGAACAAAAACTACTGACATTCAATAATTGTCAGTTACCTCTTACCTTATTTGTTGATATCCTCGAAAACTCATCCATTGACCATCTGCCACAACCAGGCACATCTGTTACGCAGCAGGGAAAATATATCATTAAATTCATGCTAAATTGAATACTCTTTATTCAAATTCCTGCCATACAAATCGGTCTAACTATACATCAGATCGTGCAACAAAGGCATTTTATCATTGTCAAGGCCTACATCTCACACCAACGCATCAATAATTCAAACAATTCTATTAGGCCCATCACTTTCACTCTCCAAACAACGAACAATCTGACCTCCGAATCTCCAATCTCGTTACAGTCAAGAACCGTCCATTTCAGCCCCTAGCCAGCTCTATCAACTTTCAATTTTCAATTTAGCTTTCGGTTTGTGCAAAAATACAATAGCAAGCCCTGACAATAACACATCGCAACATGGATTCATTAAAAACGTCAACCACACCGGAATGAAATACCACAAAATTACGACTCCAACAACCGGCATAATACTTTTGGAATGAGATTGCCAGACGGTGGAGACGTGTGCGTATCGCTTTCTATGCCATCACTGGGGGTGGATTAAACCAGGTTTTCGACAGACGAACTACATAACCTTCACAAAGCCAACATCACAAGCAGCACACAGGACAGTTGCATTTTCCTTAATTTTTTGCTACTCTCGTTGCAGTTGTTGTTGGTTGGGTGCTTTGAAGTACTCCCAGCTATAGGATTAAAACCCCATTTGGAAAAGTCGGATATAACAAGGGCTGTTTTGGACAGAAGTGAAAATTGCACACAGAGCACAGTCAAAATTACAAAATGGACACATTCAAAAAGAAAAAAAAAACAAAAATCCTGAATTAAAACCGAAAACCTTTAAAAGTGAATGTGTACGGACTTCTTCGGCTGTATCCTTGGATGTTGAATGGTCGGTTGGATTTCTTTTTTTCGATTGAAAAATAAATGCAATAAAAGTTTCTAATTGACTATTTTTGCAATTTGGCGAGCAGCGGGATGCTAGACGGACGACATGAAAATTGGAAAATACCAAACCGAAAAGAGAAGTGATAAGGAGAAGCGAAGGTTAGCCTGTGTGGCTGAGTTTTCCGCTAACTAAGGATCAAAATCAAAAACTTTCTCTCATCGTTAGATTTTGTTCCTTTTTTTTAAGCAAAAAGGGAGAGAGAAGGGGAGATGTTCGATCCCACAATTATTGTCTGAAGATGATTTTCCGTTGCCCCTTTGTCTCGATTTTTCGGTCGTTTTTCGGTTGTTTCCTCCGATCTCATGTGGTTTGTTGGCCGATTCCGATTGTATCAATTGGTTTTTGAGGAACTGGGTCTGAGTTGCGAGACATGAAAGCAGAAATCCCAATTTAGATTTTCCATTCCCATCATTCAAGATTCCTCCCCCTGTTTTTTTCGGTCTAATGCTTCCGTTCAATATACTATTGAGTAGTGTTTGCTGTTGTTGTTTTGAGGCTTGTCATTTTGTTTCTCTTCTTTGGCTTGCTTTTGCTTCGACACTGGTTTTATCTTTTGTATAGAGAAATCAAACGAACCCAGGCCGATCTTTTGTTTGGAAGGTTATTGTTGTGGGTGGAAAAGTTTTCTGGTTGACCGATTCTTAAGGTTTTTCTTTAAAAGGCATTCCAATTCAGCACTTTTGGACATTAGGTTATTCTCCTCTTCTCGGTGATTAAATGCAAACCCTTATACAATTGCTTTTTGATATATATACATTCCGGATAATTGGACATGGAGATATCACATCAAACTATTGAAATTTGAATAATAATTTCTTGGGTTTGGGGGCTTGTCGTTTTTTGAATGGAAAGTCAGTCAAGAGAAAATTGAAGATTTTAAGATGTGAGAGTAAAAAGAATGTCATAAATATTTGATTGGAATCTTTCTTTTTTGTGCCTGAAGCAGGAGAATTTGAGGGAATGAATTTTCGTTTTAGAAAAATGTTTTTTTGTGGAATATAAAGTTCTGGATGAGAGGACATTTGAACACACTGTCTTAGAACCAAACTGTCTTGGATTGTGGTATCAATTGTAGAGTTAAGAAGGAATTTTTGATCAGAATCCCACTGTCCTGAAACCCACCGAGCCAAAACTCAATAGTACCGAAATTCAAAGCAATCTCTGTCTTTTTCGTTTCTGCGAATGACTGGAAAAATAACAACTATACCTCACTTGTTTAGGTTTACACGTTTTTTGAATAGTTAAAAGTAGAAATATGAAAAACCATTATTGAAATTTGCACGATATACTTTCAAAACACACATCAATGCACCCCACGAATAGTAAACGACGGTTTTTCTTCATTAAAAACTAATTTCCTAGAATAATTCTGGTTGATATTTTCATCAATTTGTGTTTTCTAGAAATTAAATTAAAATCGTTGAAATTTAATTTTCATTCGTTTTTTTTCCATCAACGATCAGTTAACAGAAAAAACGAAACAAATTACGAAAATGCCGTAAAGCAACCATGCTCTGCTGTAATGACATTTCAAATCACCATTAACCACCATTTTCCCCACAGCATTACCATCACAGCCACAAGAGAAGTAAAAAACGATGCGAGAGGGAGAGAAAAAACAAACAAATCGTAAACGTAATAAGCTAAGCCAGCAGCACAGTGCCAGCAGTTTGAAAAGTTTCAGTTCCTCTATTCGCATATCAGATGGAACCTTCACTTCACTGAGGGACTCACTGATAATTGTTTCGTGCGATTTCTTAAGCAAAAAAACAGCAGCGACTTTTGAAAGTCCGTCTCTCCCTAAGAGCCATTACGAAACCGTGGGTAATTAAAATAATCAAAGGTAAACACGATTTGGTCTTGAGTGCACAACACAGCCAAACCTCCATCATGTTTTGGTCTCCTTGCCACCTCCTGTCAACTTTAAAAATTTGCTAAAAAAAAAGAAAGACACGGAATAACGGCAACTCCCGAGAGCGCTTAATTTCCATACATTGTGGTTCCACGCTCCAAAAATCAGGATCGAGTAAAAGGAAAACGCGTTTCAATTGCGCTTGCTGCTCAGGTGAACATATAGCGTGCGGTGTGTTTGTCTTTTCAGGGTACACAATTGTGCCGCAAGTACCTCAAGGGTCGAGTCACTATTTCAATTGTTGTTGTTCTCTCTAAGACTGCCTATATTCTACGCAAATGAAAATGTTACACTCAGAAAGCGCCCACCCAGCGAGACACAGCCCAGCTTAATGGAATGAGGTTTTCGGGAGGAAACAACGTGATAATTTTTTTACCCATTATTATCCCATTTCATGCTCTCATCGCACTTACCTGGTAATTATAATAACCCACCCAACCCATACATCGATCCAAGGTCCAACCGACGTCGCCTCTGCAATCATATAAAAACCACATAGCGCTTGAGAACGAGAAGTGAAAAAACAACAACTGCGTGTCGGAAAAGGAACTCTTTTAGCTTCTGGCAGTTGGATGGCATTGATGAAAACAGCAGCAGCAGTAGGAGAAGCAACAAAGAAAAAGAAATGAGTTGATGGTTATGACGAAAACCTGACATTAAAACGTGTATGCCGTTTCCTTTTTGGCGTGTTTTTCTTTTTGCTACTTTATTTTGCTCATGACTGTCGTTAGCCTCGCTGCTTTTTGAAATATCCTTCCCTTTTTTCCTTTCTTTTTTTATTTATACAACATTAAAACTCTGTTTTGGGTCATTGAAAGAATACACACAAAGTAACCTTACAAAAGGAAAAAAGTTCAACACAGCAAGCTGGAGGTTGGGCATGTTGAAATTTGTGATTTACCCTATTATGAGTTATATGAATTTGTAATAGACATCTTTTGGGTTTGAAAAGATACGAATTAAATAAATGAAAGAGACACATTATGGGAAAACTAAGTTTTCTTTCTTGAAAAAAATGTTACGTATACGCCACAGTGAACTGAAAGCAATAATAGGTAATCATTGGTTATAACTTATAAGAAAACTTATGTGCGCCTCAAAAAAAAGGAAATCAGGCAAAATTACATAGTTTCATTTCAGGAGTTTTCTTATTGGTACTTGACACAGTGGTGAAAACGAAACCATTCTAAGATCACTTCGTTTTCGTTAATTTTTCTTCGCAAACGATTTCTAAAACTCTGTTTAGCCGATTGCAATGATGGAAATTTGATTAAAATACGACAACGCCAGCCAAAAAAATCATACCCTACTAGAGTGGAAGTGCAACAAGTTGAAATAAATTAAAAATTAAAACAGAAATGGACACAGTCATTTTAAGCAGAAATAATTCCTTACGCTACTGGCAGGAAGCAAGCAGGAGAGATCAATGGTAATGGAACACTCATTTTAAGGGTTCTTTATTTTGTTTTACTTTCCTGTCCTTTTGTACCATTGGACACACGTTTCAGTGAGAGGAAAATATTTGTACGGTGAAAAGAAATGTAGAGAAGAATGGAAAATGGCAAATTAAAACGCACTAAAAAAAAGGCAAAGGTCATTGAAATTACTAGAAACTGCTTATAAAGGAGTTTGAGCAAAGAACAATGAAATACTGTTACATACTACGAATTAGTTTGTACATTTCAAATTAAATTAATGACAAAGCATACTGTAATGTGTATACACTTTATTTTATCTCATACGCTCTGTATCTCCTTCTATTGCAATGTCTAATGTGTATACGTTATTATCTCTTACACTCTGTTTAATGTATACACTTTTCTTACTCTCTTTACTTACTCCGTATCTCTTTCTATATTTAATGTACACACTTTTCTTACTCTCTTTACTTACTCTGTATCTCTTTCTATATTTAATGTACACACTTTTCATTACTCTCTTTACTTACTCTGTATCTCTTGTTTATTTAATGTACATACTCTCTTTACTTAATATCGTTTAATTGTAGTAGTAAACACTTATGTGTATAACAGTTAAAAATGAGGGGCAACATCTAGTGGTTAAAAAGAGAACTTCTGGAACATTCGGTTTAGTAGTTTCTAGAACCATTATCAGGACTATATATACCCGATTCGAAATCGAAACGATATAGTTGATTGTGAACTGCGATAAGTAAAGAACACTGTGTTTGAAAAGTTATAATTGAAAGTGTTGAATAAATAAGTTTGTGAGTTATTTGAATAAAGTGAATTTGTGTTTTATTTAAAAAGTGAATAAGTTTTAATTGTCGGACCAAGCCGAATATTACATTGGTGTCAGAATAAGGGATTAAAACTTATTGAGAATAAAACAGTGAACAGTGATTAAACTATTTTGTGTGAAATAGTGAAGTTAAAAAAAATGATAAGTAAAGTTTTGAAAGACTTAACTGTCGCTGAGCTAAAGGCCGAATTAAGCAAACGTGGCTTAAGTGCGGCAGGATATAAAATCGAACTCGTAAAACGGCTACAGGAATATCTGGAAGAACAAAATGAAGACCCAGATGCGTTTGCTTTCGAAGTGGAAGCAAAATCGGAAGAGGTAAATGCAACTGCCGACTTATCTACCATGATGACACTTCTTCTAGCCAAATTTGAAGAGAATCAAAAGAAGCAAGAAACTCAAAACAAGAATGTTCTGGAGCAACTAGAAACTCAAAGAAACGAGCAGAAGACCCAGCAAGAGAATGTCCTCAAACAACTGGAAGGAAATGTCCTCAAGCAACTAGAAACTCAAAAGAATGATGTTCTGGAACAACTACAAGCTCAAAGGGATGACGTTCGAGATCGGTTTGATGAACAGAAAAATCTGCTAGAAGGCAGGTTTGCGGACTTCGAAGACAAAATCAATACTCTCGATGAGCGTGTCGAAAAACAAAATTCAACGACTAATGCACGTTTCAAGAAAATAGACGACCAGATCGAAACCATTACAAGCGAACTAGAAAAAGTGCGAAAGATGAAAGCTCGAGAACCTTCTGGTGAGTGCTCAAGAAAGAGAGAAGTGAATCCCCCAATCTTTGATGGTCAGATACCGTGGTCAATCTACAAGAAACAGTTTGAAGCAGCAGCGTTAACAAACGGCTGGGACGATGACGAAAAATACATTGCTCTTACGCTTGCCTTGAGAGGAGCAGCTGCTGAACTGCTACAAACCATCCCAGCAGAGAAGAACGGTGACTTCAAAGTTCTGGTAAACGCAATCGAACAGCGGTTTGGGGATAGCCACATGACAGAAGTCTTCCGAGTACAACTAAACAACAGGGCACAGAAAAGAGGTGAAACTCTGCAGCAGCTTCAGGCAGATATCGAGCGATTAGTCCACCTGGCATACCCAACAGCTGGCAACGAGATAATAAATCAACTTGCTGTTGAAGCCTTTGTGAGAGCTGTGGGCGATATAAATCTCCAAAGGGCTATTCGCACTGCCGGAAAGCAAACACTACCAGAAGCATTGGCTTTCGCTCTAACAATGGAAGCCGCAGAACAAGCATCCCAAAACGTGCATCGCGTGAGAGAATTGGAAGTCCAAGAATGCTCTTGTCAGAAGGCTACTCTGGAAAGGAGTCAGCGAGACGGACCAGCACGATGCTGGAACTGCAACAAGACTGGGCATCTTCAACGACAGTGCAGATTACCGCGAAGACGAACCTCATGTCAACACTGTGGAAACAGAACTTACTCAACAAGCCAAAGTTACAACTACAACAATGTTGCTTCCCAAGTTGTTTCCCACCCCACCAACTTCGAGGGACAGAAGCTGGCTTCTAGTACCGATAGCTACAGAAACACCATCCAGGTTTCTCAAACGAAACGTGACAACAAGAGCCTGACCGTGGAAGCAAGTATAAACGGCAACAAATGTGTGGCTACCATCGACACCGGTGCCACGGCGTCCATTGTACGGCAGGACCTCGTTAAGAAGACATGGCTCCACAACACCAACAGCTATCGTCTAAGGACTGCAACTGGAGAAGCCACAAAAGTTTATGGTGAGGTACGTCTTAAGATCCGGATGGCAGAGCTGGAATTCTCTCACCTGTTCCTGGTAGCAGATATATGCGACGAGTGCATTGTCGGCGTCGATTTCATGAAAGATCACGGAGTGATATTGGACATCGGGAACCAAGTCCTGAAATATCGAAACATCGAGATTCCGATGATCTATGGGATCCACTCGTATGAGACCTCGTTATCTGTGAAAACCGTCATCAAAGAAGATCTGACTTTGCCTGCTTCTTCAGAAGTATTCGTGTGGACGAAATTGAAAGGTAAGCCTGGCAGCCATCGATACCTCATGGTCGAACCAGCATCTGTAAAGTCCTCCCAAAACGTCACCATTGGGAAGACTCTTGTTAGACCTGTAAAGAACATGGTTCCCGTACGAATACTCAACATCAAGCCGTACGAAGTTAAGCTTAGAAAAGGTGAGATTGTCGGACAATGCGAATCTGTATCAGCGATAACAAGGATCAGCGAAGAAGACCCAAGGCAAACATTGAAGTCCAAAGAGCTGAACTCCATAAAGACGAACATTCTCAAGTCCTCTAATCTTGGCCACCAACAACGAAGAACTGCAGAAGGTCTCCTCGAAGAATTTGCAGACATCTTTTCGTCATCGCAAGGGAAATATGGCAGAACACAACTGGTTCAACATCGAATCAACACCGGGGATGCAAAGCCGATTCGTCAACCTGCAAGACGCCTTCCACTAGCCAAACAAGGTGAGGTTGAAGAACTGATAACCACCATGAAAGAAGAGGGTCTTATCGAAAACTCAAAAAGCCCTTGGGCGTCTCCAGTGGTCCTGGTAAAGAAGAAAGACGGATCAACCCGCTTTTGCGTGGACTATCGAAGGTTGAACGATGTGACCAAGAAAGATAGCTACCCTCTGCCTAGGATCAGCGATACTCTGGACGCAATGGAAGGAGCACAATGGTTCTCAACTTTGGACCTGAAAAGTGGATACTGGCAAGTAGAAATCCATCCTGAAGACAAAGAGAAGACAGCTTTCTCGACAGGAAACGGATTGTGGCAGTTCAAAGTGATGCCTTTTGGACTGTGCAATGCTCCAGCGACTTTTGAGCGCCTTATGGAATGCGTCCTGCAAGGACTCACTTGGAAATCTTGCCTGGTCTATTTGGATGACGTCATCGTATACGGGAAAACATTTGACGAACATTGTACAAATCTGAGAGCCGTGTTTCAAAGACTTCGAGAAGCCCACCTCAAGCTCAATCCAGAAAAGTGTTCACTCTTCAAAACCGAAGCGAAATACCTGGGACATATCATCTCATCCCAAGGAGTTAAGACGGATCCTGATAAGATTGACACCGTGAAGAATTGGCCAACACCACAGGACAAACATCAACTCCGAAGCTTTCTGGGTCTAGCCACCTACTATAGGCGCTTCGTCAAGAATTTTGCTGAGATCGCCAAGAGTCTACATCAGCTAACGGAAAAGGGAAAGCAGTTTAAATGGTCAGGTGAGTGCGAGCGCAGCTTTCAAGAGCTCAAGCAACGCTTGTGTAATGCACCAGTGCTGACCTACCCGACTCCAGGAAAACCGTTCATCATTGATGCTGATGCCAGCAATGTCGGGATTGGTGCTGTATTGTCACAGGTACATGATGGCGAAGAAAAGGTGGTTGCCTATTACAGCAAGGTACTCTCAAAGTCGGAAAGAAACTATTGTGTGACCAGAAGAGAACTTCTTGCACTGATTTTGGCAACAAAGCACTTCCATAAGTATCTCTATGGACAGAAGTTTCTTCTCCGAACCGACCATGGAGCACTAAACTGGCTTTTGAATTTCAAGAATCCAGAGGATCAAGTGGCGAGATGGATTGAGAGGCTGCAGACGTACGATTATGAAATTCAACATCGGAAGGGGAAGCTTCACTCAAATGCTGATGCATTATCTCGGAGACCATGTAAGCAAGACTGTAAGCATTGCAGACGCCAAGAAGAAAAAGAAGTGGTTACTGTCCTACGAACCAGAACCGATCCCATTTATGGCTGGAGCAACGACGAGTTGAGGAAGGCTCAACAAGAGGACCCAGATATTGAACCCATCCTCGCATGCAAGGAACACCAGGAAAAACCAGAATGGGCTGATATCTCCGACAGAAGTCCGGCTCTAAAGGCCTATTGGGCACAGTGGGACTCATTGCATGTCCAAGAGGGTGTCCTTCGACGTAAATGGGAATCAGCAGATGGAAAGTCCTATGTAATGCAGCTAGTCTTACCGAGATCAAAGATTGTGGACGTTCTGCGAGAGATGCATGATGGAGTTTCGGGAGGCCATCTAGGAGTAAACAAGACGCTAGAAAAGGTTCGACAACGATTCTATTGGCTACATGCAAGGGAAGATGTCGAGAAGTGGTGCCGAAAATGTGATACCTGTGCTGCCACCAAAGGCCCGAACAAAAAGAATCACAGCCAAATGCAGCAGTATAATGTCGGATCACCCTTTGAAAGGATTGCAATAGACGTGGCGGGTCCATTTCCGGAAACAAATAATGGAAATCGTTATATTCTGGTCGTCATGGATTACTTCAGCAAGTGGCCTGAAGCATACGCCATACCGAACCAAGAAGCCAAAACAGTCGCAGACCAAATTGTGTTCAACTGGGTGAGCAGATTCGGTGTTCCATTAGAACTGCATTCCGACCAGGGAAGGAACTTTGAATCAAACATATTCCAGGAAGTTTGTGGGCTCCTTCACATTAAGAAGACAAGAACAACACCACTCCACCCACAATCTGATGGCATGGTCGAACGGTTCAACCGAACCCTTAAGGAACATCTTTGCAAAGTTGTGGACGACAACCAGCGAGATTGGGATCGACACATTCCACTGTTTTTGATGGCGTATCGAAGTGCAAGACATAGCTCAACTGGCCATACACCGTCTGAGATTTTAATGGGAAGGAACATCAGACTGCCGAGCGAAATCAAATTTGGATGTCCCACGTCGGAACCGCAAGCCGAGGATGTCTACTTGGATGACCTGAGAGAAAGACTCCGTATCTCTTTCTATATTTAATGTACACACTTTTCTTACTCTCTTTACTTACTCTGTATCTCTTTCTATATTTAATGTACACACTTTTCATTACTCTCTTTACTTACTCTGTATCTCTTGTTTATTTAATGTACATACTCTCTTTACTTAATATCGTTTAATTGTAGTAGTAAACACTTATGTGTATAACAGTTAAAAATGAGGGGCAACATCTAGTGGTTAAAAAGAGAACTTCTGGAACATTCGGTTTAGTAGTTTCTAGAACCATTATCAGGACTATATATACCCGATTCGAAATCGAAACGATATAGTTGATTGTGAACTGCGATAAGTAAAGTACACTGTGTTTGAAAAGTTATAATTGAAAGTGTTGAATAAATAAGTTTGTGAGTTATTTGAATAAAGTGAATTTGTGTTTTATTTAAAAAGTGAATAAGTTTTAATTGTCGGACCAAGCCGAATATTACAATACTTTTGTCATGAAATATTTTATAGCCCACTTTTTGAATGGTTTATCAACGCTTAGCATCCTTTTACATCAATTGATTATTATTTGTTAATTTATAATTTAGATTTAGTCTCTGTAAAAAATTTAACAAGAGGGCCATACTTTTTCCATAAAATCGGAGTTTTTATGAAATAATTATTGATTTTTTTTCATTTTTGCATACATTTGAACACGACAGGATATAACGGGTGATTTTTTAGCTGGTTTGGTTTTGGCAACACTGGTTTTGATTTGACAGCTGACGTGTGTTTAGTACCTTGTGTCACTGTCAAACAGCTTCAGTTTGGTTTGCAATTTAACCATGGATCGTCTTACAAATGAACAACGCTTGCAAATTATTGAATTTTACTATCAAAATTCGTGCTCGGTTCGAAATGTTCATCGCGCGCTGCTTCCATTTTATGATCGGCATTCTCGACCTTCTGAGCAGTCTATTCGGAAGATTGTGACCAAATTTCGCACCAAATTTACTTTGTTGGACATTAAACCACCAACACGTTTACGTACTGTGCGTAGTGAAGAAAATATTGCGGCCGTATCAGCTAGTGTGACAGAAGGCCGCGAAATGTCGATTCGGCGCCGTTCCAAGCAGTTAGGCCTTTGTTACAGCACTACGTGGAAAATTTTGCGGAAGGATTTGGGCGTAAAGCCTTTTAAGATACAGCTGGTGCAAGAACTAAAGCCAGCCGACCTACCACAACGCCGAATTTTTGGTGAATGGGCTCTTGGAAAGCTGGCCGAGGATCCGCTTTTTTATCGAAAAATTGTGTTCAGCGATGAGGCTCATTTTTGGTTGAATGGGTACGTAAATAAGCAAAATTGCCGCATTTGGAGTGAAGATCAGCCAGAAGCATTGCAACAGCTACCAATGCATCCCGAAAAAGCCACTGTTTGGTGCGGTTTATGGGCCGGCGGCATTATTGGGCCATATTTCTTCAAAGATGATGCGAATCGCAGCGTTACTGTCAATGGTGAACGCTACCGAGCGATGATAACAAACTTTTTTTTTGCCCGAAATGGAAGTTCTTGACTTGCATGATATGTGGTTTCAACAAGACGGTGCCACATGCCACACAGCACGCGAAACAATGGCGCAATTGCGAGGCGAGTTTAGTGAACAGTTAATTTCACGTTTCGGGCCGGTCAATTGGCCGCCTAGATCGTGCGATTTGACACCATTAGACTATTTTTTGTGGGGGTATGTCAAGGCTAATGTCTATAGGGACAAGCCCGCTTCGATTGACGCACTGGAAGCCAACATCCATGCATTCATTCGTGAGATACCGGCCGATATGTGTAAAAGAGTATGCCAAAATTGGACTCAGCGGATGGGCTACCTGAGACGCAGCCGCGGTCAACATTTGCATGAAATTATCTTTAAACATTAAATTGCAAGGTTCAAACTATCGATTCAAATAAATATTTCATTCATTTTTTCGAATTTTTTGTGTTTTTTTTTTTTAAGTTCTAAACCTCTTAAAAAATCACCCGTTAGTTTTCATTCTCTTAACTGTGAAGTACTCGGCAACAGTACCAGTACTACAATACTGGAATTCTGGATTCATAGTCAGTTTCAATTTAAGATGACTACATTCTGGTCCATTTATATATTCAGCCTGCAGTTCATGCCCCCAATTATTGTAAAATTGAGCTCTCAATATCACTTAAAGGAAAATGTGACTCGAAGGAAAATTTGTTGCTGAATTAAATTTCCCATCACGCAAACCGTGAACTTTAAACTTGCCAGCAACACTCAATTCATCATCCAACGACCATCAATTCAATCAACGTTCGAGCAAGGCTACGAGTTGGTTACAGACATCTCCTTGGGAAGACAGCTTTAATTAAAATTTACCACCGTCCTAAATGAACACCAACAATCCAAGTTTTTCAATCTTATCATTTCGTTTCCCATCCTTTCTCTCGGACGCCTAGTCGTCGTGAAACGAGTTGAAGAAAAAAGAAAAAAAAAGAAAAAGGAAGCCCATGCCATGGGCATTGGGCATGTCTGCGAAAAGCCGGCGAAAACTTTAAACATTTTACACGTTCAAAGGAACTTTAAATCATTCGGAAGGACCAAGTTGTTTGCGAGCGAGCGATGGAGTATCAGAATCACAACCAAACACCAGGCACCGCAAGAGAGCTCGCACTCTAATGCCTGCAAATGCAACAATGAGTGGAATTATTGAATCTGGTTTCGATCGCACTTCTTGCAATCGAAACTTTTATTGGCTCCCTCATTTCTTTTACTTCTTTTTTTTGTATTTAAAAGTCCTGAAACTCCTATTCGATGATGAGCAACCACAACTTTATACTTAACTTATATCTTTAACGGATAGTGATAGTTTTTGCTGTTCTTTCAAGAAGAAAACTAACCAGAACTCAAAAAGAAGAAGCTACCTTTAAAAGCATTCCCTCCAGATTTTCCGGGATTTTTTTCTTTTTCGTTTTTTATATCATAGTCGTCGTCGCTTCGTCGTTTTTAGTTGCATACAAAGCAATTTTCTTACTTCACCAGCGATTTATGCAAATGCAATTCGAAAACTTTATCCTCACTCTTACCGCACAGTGCATAGAGCACCCTGTACATCGTTGTCGGTTTCAAACTACAGCGACCCAAAAACGATGATGACGACAGAATTAGTTTTAAAATGAATAAGAAAAAAACGACAGATAAAGATAAAATGAAAAAAGAAAAACTTTAAATTTTTAAAATAATTAAAATACCCTGGAACTTTGTTTGTTTGTATTTTTCTTTAATTTAAGACTTGAGTCTTACCCTATGGTCGCCCGTTCCGCCTGCTGTGTGTGCGGCGTAAATAAAATCAAGTTTGCATTTCTCTCTAAACTGCAAAATCATTATCACTCGTTGAATGCGAAAAACAGAGATGAATTCTTTGATTTGTATAGCGCAATACACAAAAAGTCAGATCCTTGTAGATCCTTTCGAGGGAAAAAAGGAAATACTTTTTCTTTTGTTGTTTATAATTTTCTGCTATTCTTGTATCTCTGCTCAAGCAAACTGTGAGAGAAGATTTAGCAGAGCAAAATTAAGAATGCACACAAGGATATAAAAGGATATCGACAGCTAGGAACAAAATAATCGAGTATTTGAGAAATCCTTTGGAGGAAAAGTATTGAACTTTGTGGCTAAAGCCACAAGATAACACATGAAACAAAAAACCCAAGAACGTGCGGAAGGAGTTTCGTCCTTTTATTTACTTTTCCCTTTTTTTTGTAATTTTCCAGGAATTCAATTACAGAAATGCTTTGAAGAAATAAATACTTACGCACATTTGAAATTTGCGAGAAAAAAAAGCTATAAGGCGATATAAATGAAGACTTTAGGCAGAAGCAGAAATGGATTGCTTTTGACTGGTAATTTAGAATGGTATTTTTTCGGTTTTTCTTTTTTTCAATCTTCGACTATAGAGAGAGCCCAAACACATCGAAAGGATATAAGGCCTTTTCAGTTATGAAAAAAAAATCAGGCAGGAGATGGATAGAGAGATCGATTGGTTATGTTAAGATGTTTCATTTTAAATGTCAGAATTGAAGGTCCTTGAGTGATGGCAAAAGTTAGAGATGAGTAGGAAATAACTCAATTTTCAAGGAGGTAGGTCAAGAGTGGGAGTGAGAGAGACACTTGTTTCGTTTGGTTTTTTGACTCATTTTGCTACAGAGGATTTTAAGGATCAGGAAAAGCCTTTTTTTGCAAAGAGGAAATAATGTTGTTGCGAGTTTCCATATAAATTGAGAGTACTTTGAAAAATCAAAGAGGAAAAAAAAGGTTGAGAACAAAGTTTGGTTAAATGTGAGGAACTTCCACTTAATTTTGACACAAAAGTTTAAGGTGAAAAAATTAAAAGTTCTGAATAACTTTGAGGTTTCTTTTTTTGTCTTTTAAAAAGGAATCGAACAGATAGAATGGGAATTTCTAGAAAATGAAAAAGAATAACCATTCAATTTTTTTTTGCATTGAGGACTCACAAAGAACGAGAAACATACTTTTTTATCAAAATGAAATAAAATTGAATTTTTCCATGTAAAGCCTTTTTAAGTAAGACCAAAGATTCCTATCAAGTGACTCGCTGATTCGGACTTTAGCTTTTGGATAAGTCGTCTTTTGAATGCAAGGACAGATGTTGATTATGAGGTCATTGAACATTAAGCCCAACATCGAGTATTTTTGGTCATAAAATGCCATTACTTGTTTTCGATTCCGTTTGTTCCACTTGAGTGATATATACATCAATAAAATACCAAAACCTTTGCCACCTCAAGTCTGACCCACTTTAAAACCACCAACGAGATAAAGATGACATGATACAATAACCCGGCTGTCCTCATTCATAGTATAGACGTCTTTCTTGATGTCCCAACCACAACCTGATCAACAGTGGGTAAGGTACAAACCCACTCACTCACTCACTCGCCCACTCACTTAAGCAAAAGAATACATTTTGGTTTCGATAATGGAATACAAAAAAAATCTGAAAATACTGTAAAAATTCCAGTCAGCCTTAGTGGTTTATGTTTTTTTGAAGGCTGGCCATAGAAAAAGAAGCTTTGCCCTGTCCTGACGTTCCTTAGACGTACACAATTTAAGCTACCTCTATTTACTAACCGAAAAATCCATTTTTTCGTTCAGAAATTTTTATTTCTGTGGTTTGCTTGTTGTTCCTGTTCAAAAATACTTGAAATTTTCAATTGGTTTTCCGTTTTTGAGTAGAGAGAAAAAGTTATTGGTCCTTTGTTCTTTTTTTTGTCTTTTAGTCCGGGTCGTTGAGGGCGGACGTAGGATTGTTGATTCGTTTTTACTTTGACTGCCTGTCAGTATGAAGAAGGACTCAATTGTCATAACACTATAATATATCCTACCACTTTAAGGCCTTTTTGCGATTGTTTTCCCAGTTGTTTTTTGTTCGGTTTGGTTTGCTTTCATTTTTTTTTCACATTACTCGTATTATTATTGGCAATTTACTTTGCTTTTGGTTGGCTCGTGTTTTGTTGAAATTGACGTTGAATGGTTTTGAAGTTGTTGAATGTTGAATTAAAGATATTTTTGTGTGTTTTTGAAGAGCCGATACTTGAAATGGAAAATTATTTGAGATTCCTTTAATAATAACAATCTTTAGTGTTGTGTTATTTTTGAAGGACCACCAATAAAAGGCCTTTTTTGTTTTGTGGATTGATGGAGTAACTTCTGACGAGTGGAAAAGTTTATAGTGCAAATGATAGGTTGATATTCTGTTAATTTTAAGGTTTTTCTTATTTCTCTTTTTTCAATGTTTTTGAGTGAGGATTTCCGCTAATTAATTTCTTATTACCGAAATTAGGGTTCAATTTCTTGATTTAAGCGTTTTTTTTTAAAGGACGAAAATAGAAAAATCAGTTGGTAATTAATTTTTCATTCTCTTCTCTTTTCAGTGGATTAGCAGTGGACGCGTCCAACAATAAAAAAGTAAGATTTGAACTCTGTCCTTTAAATTGGTTTTATAAAGAATTTGGTCAGCATCATTTTAAAGTGGTAAATTTATATTTATGGAAATTGTTAAAATTTCATAAAAGCAAAAAATGTTTCACTAACAAATAACATTGTATTTCGCAAGCAGTTTAGTAGAATCTCAAGCTGAAAGTTGAGAATGCTTCAAAATAGGGCTATATAAGCAAGGCTCAAAATGTTAAGGATTTATAATACATAGTAGACTGAGTCTATTTGAAGAAGGAAATAATGGTGAATAAAATAAAGCTAGGTAAACCCAATGTTCCTTGATTAACAACAAGTTGACCAGCGGCAGCGAGGCGTTGTTCCCGCATTCTATTTCTATCGCACACGGTATAAAAACCATAGAGAACCTATTTACCTAGAGTCGCAACTCGTTCTCTTTTTTAAAAATTCACTGTCCAAAAAATTTTTGGATAAGAGAAAAATATACTACCCATTGCAAATGTATTGGTTTTGCCTCCCATTTGAAATGCATTGAAAAACTAATACATTTGCATTGGGTAGTATATTTTATCAAATTTAATTGTTTTAGTCGAAAGAGAGTAAAATGCCTTGAGTTGCGACTCTAGGTATACCTCCTCTGTGATAAAAACTAAGATGAGGTTAAAAAACACATCACATCATGAAGAAATCGGTTTCGCTACATTCAACATATTTCATAGTTCTCATTATCATGAGCTTACTACTGAAAGCCAAACACAATTCCGAGGTCTGGTTGCCAAGATATTTGTATCAGCAGATATTATTTACAACAATCTTACTTTCTCCAAATATCCAATCTACCTTTCTGATATAAAGAACTGTTCTACTATTCGGTGAGACATACATTCACATCACAAGTGGACATGTTGCTGCGGAAGCCGTACTGCTGGTCGTTAAGAAGCTTTCGATCTCCGAAAACAATCTCGAATAAAAATGTTAAGTGGTAACCCCGGAAAGACTTTCTTAGAAAAATGAATTCTATCAAAGGAAGACGAGGCTTTTATCAGCTTCTCTATGATGCAAACGTCCTCAAATAAGTAGAAACATTTAACATTTTTTAGGGTAACCAAATTTATTTGTGTTTGAACGTTAAACAAAAATCACAGTTGCATTAAATTTTTAAGAGAAATACCTTGAGAGCCCTAAATCTAAGTTGAAAGAACCAAAAACTTAATAAAATGCCCTGTGTCTTACAATATCCAGCTCCTATTTATTTTTAAGAAATTAAATAAAGTCGAGGAAATATACTGCAGCTTGAAAACTTCACCCAGCACCATCTGTTGCTTAATCAATTCCATATACCAATGTCACAGGAATTTCACATTAATCTATTGAAAAACTTTTCAACTTTTCCAACAATACGTTCAATATCTACCTTAATACTCTCAAACACTTCGTCTTTTATCTCTCACAATGACAAATTCTCCAAAAACCATTTAACCCATCAAATAACTATTTCAATGGCAATAACAATCTTTCTAATTTAAGTCATAATTAAGAACCCATGTTTCCTTAGAACCAAGCTATCCAAGTGCCTCCAACATCTTCATCGACCTTTTCATAGACTGCGAGACGAAGTTCTATTTTCAAATTCTATAATAACCCAAAAAAAAAAAAACAAATCAATAAAATCCCATCAGGCCTCTTTCAATTCACCAAAGAAGCAAAATTGAGGTTCTTTGAATTATATTTCTAAGGTGGCTTCTCGGTAAAGCCAAGTCTCTTAACCATAACGTTTACCAAAACAAAAGTTTTCCTCGAAAAGCCTCCTGTTGATCAATATAGTCGCAGATGAGGAGTAAGAAAAAAACGGAAATATTATTTCTCAAAATTCCTTAACACTTTATTGTTTGTTGCAGGGACTCAATTCACACACACCCGATGTGGCGCTCGCAAACAGAAGGACGACACATTATGTTCACAGTATTTTAATTTCATTTTAGCCAGCCGCCCCCGCCCCTCCCGGCATGGTTTTCATAACTCGTCAACAGCTGTTGATATTCCCTTGCAACCAAAAAAAAGATTTAACAAAAAACAAACATACGAGGCAAAGGCAAAAGCAGGTCCATACTCATGTTTGTTTGCGGTCCCTCTGACTGGGGGAGAGGGTGTCTAGAGATATGGTGTCTGCTCACCGAAAACCATCAAATAATTTGTAGATTATCGTGTTGGGTGTATTTTCACACGAATGCAAAAAAAAATACAAGAGAAAAGCGGAATGGAAAACATTCGGGACCACAGGGCGTATACGTATCATTTTTGTATCTTTTTGCTGATTTGAGAAACTACATTAATTCTTCGACAACGAACGACAAACGCAAAAGCATATAACATATTTGCTACTCGTAAATAAAAATAAAATATGTAAAAATAAATAAACGAACAAGAAAAGGAGAAAAGAGAAGACGGAAGAAGATGATGAATTAAAAAAAAACGACACACGAGGGATGCTGTGTGTATTTTGTGATGCTGTTATTGGTTGGAAATTGATTTTACTCTTGCCTGCTGATTGGAGTATTTGAAATGTGTTTGGGTTTGGGGTGGGGATAAACATCATAATCATAAAACATTATTTTACCCCCGATAAAAACGATTTGAATCATTAGATACCTCTTGTCGGAGAGGTATGGATTGCTTGAATTATTGCCGAAAGATGAAATTTCATTACAAAATAATCGGGCTCACCAAGTTTGGCGATAACATTTTCATGTTTATGTGAATGTGAAATTGTGTAAGTACTAACACTTGGGTTGTTGGGAAATTAAATTTTCTTATTGCTCTCGATTTTAATGAATTTAGATTATTGAACCTGCTAACGACTGACACGCAATGAGAATTGAGGTTGAAATGAAAGAGAACGGGAACGATTTCGCAGTATTGTTATGAGTGCAAGGTCTCAATGAAGGAACTCCTCTATGATGAATGGTTCCATGTATTAAATGCACTCCAATTCCTCAATTTCACTCTGCAAAACTTTGTTTTTGTAAATTTCCCCTAATTGAATGTTAAACAATAAATTAACTCTGAATTAAAGACCTCTTGCCTTGATTCATGGCAAAAGCCAACCGGCAACTTCGGGGTTCAATCTGATTTTCCACATTTTACTTGTTCCTTTAACCCCAGTTAACTCCATAAAGGACATAAACTTCCGTCTTCCAGCCTGCATATTAGACATGAAAGCCGATACAGACAACAAACTCTCTCCAAATAGTTCGATTATTGATTTGCTTCTCTGCTTTCTCTATACGGTTGACTTACCAACAAGCTTCTATTTCCTGCGATAAAACGTTTTGCTTTTCAAATAGAACACACACTATAGTCAGGGTTGGAAAAAAACATGTTTTTTTTAAAAGAACAAAACTTTATGTTTTTTTTTGCAAACAAAAAAAACATGTGTTTAAAACAGTTTTATATTCTGTTTTAATTACTTTGTTTAAAACATGTTTAAAACATGTTTTAAACATGGGCGGGGTGTCATGCTGAGTGTGACAAGAGGGAAGGAGGGGTCTACGTTTTTATCTTTTCATTAAAAAAAATGGAATTAAAACAAAAAACATGAGACATAAAAGTTTTTTTTGGAACTAACTAATTAAATTCAGTTTACTTTTTACTTTTTTTTAAATTTTTTTATTTTATTTACATTTTATCCTAAAATAAAAAGAATATATTTTTTATGTTTTGAAATTTGTGTTCTATCAATTAAATTTGTTTTGTTTAGGGGGGGGGGGGGGGGTCTTTGTTTTGTGACGTAATATTTTAGGGGGGTTACAGCAAGTGTGACCAAACGTGGCATCGGGGGAGGTGGAGGAGGTCGAAACAGCTAAATTCAGCGTGATGTAGTTTATGGACGGCCCCAAAGAAGTAATCATAATTCAATCATAACAAAAAATATAATAACTACAAAATAAATGTGTTATGTAATGGACCAGCTACAGTTATTTTGGACCGACCGACGTTGGTGGTCTAAGACTATAGACTATGGGTTCTCTGCTAAAGGTAGCCCTAAACGACAAACATGATCGCCGAACATGCTCATGCGCGGTATTAATTATTCGTCGTGTAGGGGATGGTTTGCGAACTGTTCGCTGTTGATAAAAATTTTTGATTTTCTCATGTTTGTCCGTTTCGTTGTTTGCCATGTAGGGAGATGTTCGCGCACAAATCTCATTTTTTCTATGAGATTACCATAAGCGCAATGACTTGCTTCTCTTTTTGACACATCCTCACACTTTCAAGAATCAACATGAAATGATATTTGCCAATTATGCTTTTGCCGTGTAACGATAACGAATAACGCAAACGAGCATGTTCGGCAAAAATGTTTGTCGTTTAGGGCTACCTTAAGGCGAGTGCAGTTGACTCGCATGTCTCACAGGTCGCAGTGGGTCGCAAGTACTGCTACTTGGGACCGAGATCCGAGATCAGTGAATATTTATTTTTGACTTAGGGTGAAGGCGAAAGGACCAACGACGACGCCGACATTGTCTTTCATTGATATGTTAGTTATGCCTTGCTATTTTTCGGTCGCAGCTACAGTTATTTTGGACCGACCGATGTTGATGGTGTAAAACTGAAGACTATGGTGCAAAATTATAGTCTGCTAATGAACAACTTTAGTGTGATACTAGCTAAAAATGACGTTTGAGTCATGACTGAACAACTTTAGTGTGATACTAGCTAAAAATGACGTTTGAGTCATGACTGAAACGTCATTTTAAGCTAGTATCACACTAAAGTTGTTCATTAGCCGACTATAATTTTGCGCCTATGAATTCTTTGCTTAGGCGAGTGCATTCGAATCCTTCAAATTTAAAATGTCGCGATGAGCAATGATATTACTTGTTTTTTTTATGTGTTTTAAACAGTTTAAAACAGTTTTAAACAGTTTGGGCCATATTCATAGAGAATTGCTAAAGTCGTTACTTTCTAGTCCACAGTTTAAGCTAAACAATTTAGAAAAACACAGCTTCTATTCATAGACGATTTTCTGGCTGTGTTTAGTTAAACTATAGTTTATTGAAGAAATCTACTACAACTATGCTTCAAATAAAGACATTAAACTTCATTATGTCAAAATAAAATACAAAATTAAAATATTTTGAAATTGAATAGTGAACATTTCTCCAGCTGTTTACTTTTATTTTTTTTTAACCGTGGAACTATGACATCGTGAATCTTGAAAAACTTATCGGACGATAAATTAATTAAATAAAATTTTGTATTTGATGTTTATCTCCCGAGGTTTCGATTAGGTTACACCAATCGTGGTCACGGCTTGAACAATGGCTTGTGGGTGGATGTTATTTTCTGTTTTTTTTCTCTTAGTGTTTCCTCTCAGTCGTAGATTGTACCGTGGTGTTTGTGCTAGAGTTTAGGACGGTCCAAGATGTTGCAACTGCATTGTTTGTTCTTGTTGTGAAATTGTTTTTTTTTCAAAATTCTTGTGAACATGCAAAACTAATGGCATCAGCTGTCAGGTTGTTGAAGATTCATTGGCATTTATAGTCGTAAAAGTTATTAACAAACAAGATATATAGGAAGCCCACCCACACCGACAGATATTTAAATGCAACTTCTCATCACCAGCTTCTCATTCGTCAAATTTCACTTCCGTCAAAGGTATCCCTAAAGCACGAATATGCTTGTTGAAAATGTTCGTTATTCCCTGCAGGGCTAACACAGTTGGCAAAAATCATTTCGTTTTCATTTTTTAAAGTGTAAGGACGTGTGAAAAAGAAGCGTAATTCACTGTGCTTATGGTTATTTCCTAGGAAAAATGAGATTGCTCGAGTTGTCCCTACATGGCGAACAATGCACGAGCATGTTCGTCTTTTTTAATAAAGCAAATGCAATATTTGACAATGACCACCGTGAAGAGGAATTAAAACTTGTTGACGCAACTCTTTTGAAAATGTTAATACATAATTCCAAACAGCGCAACGTTTGTGGAAATCAAAAGAAAAGACAGTTTCAGAAAATTCAACTCATGGAAATGTAAAGTGTTTTTTTTTTGCCATATAGAAAATACGTTTCTGAAGCAATTGTATCAACCTTGTTCAAACAGATCATTTATCAATATTTGAGCCACCACATAAAATCCACCAACTACTAAAACCTCCAAATGATTTAATTCCCTTACAAAATGTACATACATATATTCATATTTTATTCAAAAACAGTCATTTATTTATAGCAGTGAAGGATATTTTGACATTAAATAAAAAGTAGCAACTTAAACATAGCATCACCCATGTTTAAAGTTAGACTCTAGTTTAATGCTTAATCCTAGGACTAAATACGACTACGAATAGCTTAAACTCCAGTTTAAGTTAATAACAGCTTAACAGCAATTTAAAAATGTCTCTGAATATGCCCCTTTATGTTTTAAACAAAATGTTTTTTTTATGTTGTGTTTTAAACAGTGTTTTAAACATTTGTTTAAAACAAATGTTTAAAACATTGCCAACCCTGACTATAGTGCAAAGCATATAGGAAAAATCCTGAGGATAACACTTAGATATGCGACCGGCATAACCCAGGTAAAGACTTATCCTTCCGTAAGTTGTCTTCAATCACACTGTGAATTGCAGAGGCATGCAATTGATTTACAGGTTACACGAAGGGAGTGATTTTTTGTTTTTTCTCTAAGACCAGATAGAGAGAGAGAATATATATCTTTAACGAGGTTTTAATTTGCAACCTGTCAATAAAGAGGGAATGTAAATGTTACGGATTCTAGCATCGGGATGGGGTTCAATTTAATTGGTATTCTAATACCTGTCTAGAAATTAATTTCGTTTTAATTACTCTGAGAAGGAGAAACTGTTGTTTTTTGTTTTTGTTTTGCATTTTAAAATTAAACCTGAATAATCTTCGTTTAATAAACTACCTGCATAATCTTGTGTGAACCGATCTGAGTAAATAAGGGTATTTGTTGTTAATTGAATTTCAAAGACGGTTACAGGAAAGTCTTGGGACTTTGTGCGAAAGACTTTCACAATAGAAACTTATTTCCAACTTGAAGGCTGTTCTTAATGGGAAGTATAGATTTATTTACTTTGTCGAAGTGTTCTCTATCACGGGATTGAAAGTTAAGATTGCGACCGGACAGTTCTCTTTTAACTATTTGTTTTGTATACTAAAACGAAAAACTAGTAAAAAATGTTTGTAATTTCTTACAACAAACTTACTAACTAACTTACTTCTCAACCAACATTCTTCGCCAGCAAGCTCAGTCCCCACCTTACTGTCTCCAGTTATGTGCTCCAAATTTATTGGGGTTCTTCTCCACTTGTGTTCGCCACCTGATAAACGTTCCTCTTCTACTTCTTCATCCTTCGGGAATGGTGTCGAAGGCTTTCCAAGCCACCTTGTCCTTGACTCCTCTGGCTAGATGCGCGTATAACCCGAAAGGTCGCTAATGAATCTTTTTCACTGTTAACAGAAAACTTGTTACTCGAAACCGCCTTAGGCTGTCTTGTCAGTGTACATGGTACAGAAGGTAACTTTCAGCAGGACTGGGATGGTGAAGGTGTTGTATAGTTTTACCTTTTCGTCAATCGGGAAGGCTTTCTTAGCCCCAAGAAACAGCAACTAGCAAGAGTTATTCTTCGTCCCTGCTAAAAGTGGAGCCTAGGTAGTAAGACACCTCTAGTACTTCTAGTTTAAGATTGCTTATATTAATATTACACCCAGGTACTTAAAATCGTTGAGAATCTTCAAATTTTCGTTATTGAAGTGGCAGTTTTCATTATCTCTGCCTCTCCTTCTATTGAAGATTATGATCTTTGATTCATCTAAGTTGACGATTAAGTTCCGAATCTCGCAGTATTCTTTCAGTCGGTTGATCATCAATTGTAGCGTTTTTGCCAGGATCACTATATCATCCGCGAAGAGCAGTGCTATAATACTTAAACGATCGAATTCCATTCCGCCAGGTAACCCATGCGTTTATATCGTCGATGAATAAAGTAAACAGAATGGGATTTAAAGGACATTCTTGTCTCAATCGGAACCAATTTGATACCGCTTCCCCATTCCAAACTGCTGCCCACGTGTCTTTTAAGAGATGTTCGATGACTCTTCCAAATTTGTGCGATAAACCTATATTGTAAGGCTTGTACATTGGGGAATCTTATCTACCGTATCAAACGCAGCATTAAAATCTTGATCGTTGCATAAATTGGTTATAGTTCTCATTAGTCTTTCCTTACCGTACTTGTAAAAATGTCCTGTAATTTGGTCTAGACCAGATGCTCTGCCATCATCGAGCCTTTAATTACCGCTTTGGTTTCGGTTATCGTAATTGATGCATCAAGCAATTCATCCTCAAATCAGGGCGAGGCGAAGTTGTTTGCAGGAATGCAGGATTTAGTAATACATTGAAATGGGGTATAAGTATTATTGCATCAAGGCTTCTGCTTGTGATAGGTATAGATTTAGATTAGATTAGATTCTTCCTTTATTCATTAGATAAATTACAATTTTTTTCTATTGGAAATACGGACATGACAATGCTGCCACCTGCCGGAAATGGCATTTCAGTAAAATAAATAAAATTATATAAAGAGAAGATGTATCAAAAAGATTTACAATAAATTTGAAATAATAAATTACAAAAATAAATACTATGCAAAATGTTAGACAAAAGTTTATATTAACATACAGTCCTCTTCACTTGATTAGACGCACCCAATTTTTTTTACATAAATTTGAATTTTTTATAATTGTGTGCAAGAATTTTCAAACAATTGCATTTATAAGAAAGCTTATTAAGTTCTCAACAAAAAAACACCAACAAATGGTAGGTTAGTGGAAGTTAACGGTAACTTTTTCTCTTTCTTGTCTATGCTGTAAGAAAAAGTGATTTTTTTTTTTGTTCACATGATTAGACGCACACGTTTAATTGGTTAATTGGTCGCGATCTGTAACGTGGTTTTGAGTTAGCTTCAAAGTTTAAGATTTAAAAAGTGTTTAATATTATTTTAAATCAAAAATGGGGAAAAAAAAGTTTTAACCGCGGAAGAAAAAGGAAAAATTGACGCGTACCATTCCGAAGGGTTTTCCATGAGAAGAATTGCTAAAAAAATAGGCCGAATTGACCATGTAGTGAGAAATTATTTAAAAAACAGTGCTTCATATGGAACAAACTACAAAGGACAGACAAAAACCGCTTTAACTCCTCAGGAGAAAAGAAAAATTATAAGAATTGCGTCAAATTCAGCTGCCTCCGCCAGCAAGATAAAGGAAAAAGCGGGGATAACTGCAAGCACCTCAACTGTTCGGCGAGCTATATTGAGTGCAGACCATCTCAAATTAAAAAAACTAAAAAAAAGCCCCCACTAAACGCCGTACGAAAAGAACAGCGCCGTTTCTCCAATTCAGCACACTTCCAAGCTCGGTATCCCACGTCATGTGAAGGCGTGCGAATTCCAACCGCTGTTCTTTTCGTACGGCGTTTATTGGGGGCTTTTTTTTAGTTTTTTTTTAATTTGAGATGGTCTGCACTCAATATAGCTCGCCGAACAGTTGAGGTGCTTGCAGTTATCCCCGCTTTTTCCTTTATCTTGCTGGCGGAGGCAGCTGAATTTGACGCAATTCTTATAATTTTTCTTTTCTCCTGAGGAGTTAAAGCGGTTTTTGTCTGTCCTTTGTAGTTTGTTCCATATGAAGCACTGTTTTTTAAATAATTTCTCACTACATGGTCAATTCGGCCTATTTTTTTAGCAATTTTTCTCATGGAAAACCCTTCGGAATGGTACGCGTCAATTTTTCCTTTTTCTTCCGCGGTTAAAACTTTTTTTTCCCCATTTTTGATTTAAAATAATATTAAACACTTTTTAAATCTTAAACTTTGAAGCTAACTCAAAACCACGTTACAGATCGCGACCAATTAACCAATTAAACGTGTGCGTCTAATCATGTGAACAAAAAAAAAATTCACTTTTTCTTACAGCATAGACAAGAAAGAGAAAAAGTTACCGTTAACTTCCACTAACCTACCATTTGTTGGTGTTTTTTTGTTGAGAACTTAATAAGCTTTCTTATAAATGCAATTGTTTGAAAATTCTTGCACACACTTATAAAAAATTCAAATTTATGTAAAAAAAATTGGGTGCGTCTAATCAAGTGAAGAGGACTGTATGAGGAATAAATTTATATAGAATTTTAAATTTTAAGTATTAAATATTAAATATTAAATTTTTGATTTTAAAATTTTAATTCTTTTAAAAGCAATAATTTGCAGCCCTTGAATTATAGAGACTTGTTGTAAGAACTAATTTATCAATAAACTATTGCGATAAGACATAGCATGATTGCAATATTTATACAAGGTGAGCCAACCACGAGCGCCATTTAATATTTCGTAAAGACTATTTACGAACAGAAAACTTTCTTGGAAATGTAATCTTCGGATTTCTTGTAGAATTGGGCATACAGCAATGAAGTGGTAAATTTTTTCAGACTCTCTCCTGTTACATAGATCTCAAGTTTGCTGAAGATCGACTCTATGTGGCATGAAATTCAAATTTAATACATAATTCAACTCTGGCTCTGAATATGGTGCTTATAACTTTTGACGAAAATTTTGTGTTGAAATAGCTATCAATGGTTAACATTTGGTGGTTAAGGTTGCGGTAAATAAATCTGGAAGGTGATGAGGACGCTTTAGTGAAAAGTTGGTCGTATATTATGTCATCTTCTTTAGCTATGACCCTTGCGAACATATTTTGCCATTCGCTAACGTTATTTTCCGATAAAGATAAATCGATATCATGAGATAACGCCAGCTGTTGCCAATTTCTGAACGGATACGCATTTGTTTGCAATAACCTAGTTAACACTGCCCTATGTAAACTATTTTCACTTGTCTTCATTACTTTTATTGAAAAACCAGAATGAGCTTTCAGATTTTGCAAATAAATGTGTGGCAAACCTGATTCCACATGAATGGCGTAGGTAGGAGTAGCGTTTGGTAGACGGAATAAACGTTTGAAAAAGTACCTCTGTACAAATGCCTGCACCCCGTAGCACATACAAGTGTTGACGGTGGCATTGAATACATTATACTTTGAGGACAGATCAATGTTTTGATTTGCGATGAATTTTGGCCACATTATGTTAAGTGCCAGCTTTGCTTCTCTACTTTTTTCTTTCACATGATTTCGAAAGTTTAAGTTGCTAGACAACAATACGCCAAGGTACTTGAACTCAGGAACTACTTCTATAGACTGGTTATTGAGTCGCCAAGTCTCCACCCGTCTACTCCTTCGGTTCTCCAAAACCATAACTTTTGTTTTCAAGACGTTGATATGTAGATCCCATGTCTCACAGAAAGCCTGAAGTTTGTTTATTTGCAGTTGTAGAGTTGAAGGATAGGTGATAGGTATATACCATTCATAATACGGACATCTTTCCAGAATTTGGTGAAGCTTGTATAGGAAGCTAAGTTCCTAGATTTTCTTCGGAGTACTTCTTCTTTTTATTCCAACAAAGGTTCTTGTTCAGCAATTTGATGATGACGAATTATCTTGATGCGAATCAATTTGAGCTAAGCAAATGAGTGGTTCCGTGCCTACAAACAATCGGTGTCAAACCATGGCTGGACGTTAGCCATAGGCCAGTGTCCATCAGGTGCGTTCACGAATTTAAATGCTTTTGCATCGAAGCATTGCTTGTGATCATAGTGGATAACGCAATTTTTACTGATCATCTGAAAGACAAACATATTCTTTTTGCAGCTCATAGCCTTTGGGAGCAAGTCATCTATGTTGAACAAATGAAATTTAATTCGATACAATTCGATCAGTTTTTTGTTTTACGGTTTCCAAATTTGGACACAGCCAGCAAAAGCTCTTGACGATGACTACTATTTCAATCAGCTTTGAAATCAACCAACACTGGGATCTGAAAGCCTTCTGGTCTTCTCAAGGATATGCCTAAATTTGCATATTGGATTTATCGTTGATATGATTGTAAATTAAATTAAATTAACTTAACTTATTTTTGTTCCATGTTATAAAGCTTAGCACTATTTTATAAGATTTTATTATCTTAATGTGAAAGCAGTCTTTAAATTAATATGAAATATGAAATATGTCTAAAACCACACTGCAGGAAACTTACAGGCAAACAAAATGTCGTTTTTGATTGATTTTGTTTATAACATTAAACAGGGATTCACCCCGATGGATTACAGGACATAAAATTGCTAAATAAAAGAATCTTTATGTCATCAACCTGTTTACCTCAAATATCCAGCAATATACGAGGTTAAATTTTAAAGTCGAAAACATGTCATCCTAGAAAAAATACGTTTGTACAAAAACTCTGAGCTGACAAAAAATTAATCGTTAAAAATGTTAAAGTACTTTCAAGAATCCAGAATCAAAACCAATGAAAAAACGCTCATGTTTTGAAAATCAATGAGAAAATTGTGATGCTTCATGGCGGAAAATCTAGCACTTCTTGTTTGTTAGAAGCATTGAAGAGGATAAACTACTTTGTTCCTTTCAAAACCATAACATGCTCGCATTATAATTAGAAGCGAGTGTCTCCGTAAGAGCAGACGAGTACAACTACTTGCAGCATTCATTTGCACTGTCATTTTCGCTTTAATCTCAAGTTATTTACGGCAGACTGACAAATTGGCACGATCCTTAAAAATAATTATATTGTTTCATTAATGTGCTTTTTTTTTGTTGTTGTTGGATTGTCATCATAGTTTTTTCGTCGCCACTCTCAACCACTACTCATCCCTCACCATCACCGACCGGCTGCATGTCGCTGTAGTCATGCCAACAAAATGTATTCAACAAAAAGAAAAGACCTATCCCAAATGCATTATTCCGTTCGCTCTTTTCGTCTCTGAAAAAAGGTCCCACGAAGACTAGGCGACGCCGAACGACACGGACGATAGAGTAAGTTTTCTACTTCTGGGATGATTTTGGCAGAGTTCCAAAATAAATCCCTACCGCGCGTGGTTTCACACCAATGCACTATGGAATTCTTTGTATTTATTCTCACATAAAAAAAAGAGAGAGAATAGAGAATATTAAAAACAAAGACAATGGACACAAACAAAAAAATCCTCTTGCCTTCATCAGGTTATTGTACCCAAAAAACACAACAGAGCCCCAGTTTGAAGGACTCTATCGGCTAAATCGATTTTTATTCTCTTGGCAAGAGGATCCATTCTGTTTTCCGACTTTTTTTTGTTCTCAGGAATCCTTCCTTCCTGGTATATTCATTATATAGCAATAGAAATAGGCACAGGTGTGCTTTTCAAATGAACCATGAATAGGAAATTTCAACAAAAAAAGGGACGAAGCAAAAAATTTTACTAAAAAAATTTACTTTAAGTTTAAGGACGTGCTCGGATTCAGTTTGATACCTATCCTTGCAACAGGTGGGAATATTTTTCTTCGACGCCCTCACTCTTGCCAAAGCGAAAGCTCATTGTCCTAATTAGGAAATCGAGTGTTTTAGTGGATGCAATTCGATTATCCTTATAACTCTTGTAGGTCCCACCTATACTCCCACGAATTTGGCCGGTTGCCCGAATGCCGAATGAGAAAGTTTAGCGGGAGCGAGCGAGGTCTTTTGGTTAGAAGCTTGTTGCTTCAGATTCTTCTTTATGGATGTGCACCGGCTTGTGTTTGTTTTGTTTGTGTGAATCTAAAACGATTTATGTCGCTTTCTTGTGTTTGTTTGCTGTGAGATGGTCCGTGGGCGTTAAGCGGATATAATTTATTGAGTTGCTTCCAACATCTGGTTGCTATTTAGTGTGGCAGAAAAAAAGGCAATTATCTTAGTTCTGTGGGCTGAGTCGACATGGGGGAAGAGCCTAAAGAAAGCTCATTTAGCCGGGTGTTAAGTTAAATTAGATTTTTTCTGGTGTTTTCTTTTTGTTTTGTTTTTTCGATTTGTTTTGTCCTGATTATGTCATCAGGGCAAAAGAGAATGAACAAAAAGAAAGACATTTAGCATACATAACTTATTTCCTTTCATCTCAGTGAACATTCTTTCTTTTGAAATAAAAAGAAATGGAACAGATTTTCCTGTCCAGTGAAGATTATACGGATTGTTCTACTGTTCCTGTTCATCATGTTGTGTCATTTGGTTGGATTAATTTTAATTTTATAAAATTTGTAACAACAGTAAATCAGAGATACAGAGAGAAAGAGAGTATTTCAAGATAGAAACAAAGGAGACAAAAAGTTGATTACATGACTGACAAGTGAAATGTAGAAAATCTTTGTGAAACAAAAAATCGAGCTTAGAAGGATTATGTGGGTCTTTGAAGAGAATTAGGCATTCATGTTATTCAAATACTAATTTGACACTAAATGAGGGAAGACTTAATTAATGGAAATCCATAAACTAGAGGAAACATTTTTCTTTTGATGAAATTTGATGTGTTTCCATCGAGAAATGTCCTTCAAATAATGTTAAAGCTCGTAATTCGTAAACTAGCAAGCCCGTTCGCATTAACCTCTTAACACACTGACAATGATTAACCCTTCGAGACCAATTCACTAAAAGCATATTTTAAATTATGCATTCCGTTCCGCTTTTGTCAAATTGAAATGTCACAGTTAAAGCTCTTATCCATTTCATTCACCTCTCCTGGGTGTGTGCAAGTGCAATAATACAATTCTTAAAATATTTGAAGACAACAATGTTCCAACATATAATACCCATTCTCATATCAAATGGTGACAGACTTTCAAACATAATTCTCTGCATTATTTATTCTCTTCTGCACACTTTTACACACAACCATACCAAGTCGTTCCCTATACAAAAGGCTTTACAGCATCCGCATTTTTCCAACTGACTTCACTATAAAATAGCTAGCTCCTCGCTTCCACTTCTTATCAAACACACCGCACATACAATCCTGTTTCTGCTGCTGTATTTTACACCAAAATAAAAAGCTTCGACTTTAACTGAATGAAAAAAAGAAATATTCATACAAAACTGCATTTAAAGCAATTTCTTCGTCAGTGACTTTTCTTTTGCGAAACATTTTATTGAGTTGTCTTGAGAATAGAGCAATTGGAAAAATTCTTCAACAACATCGTCTCACTGCGTCTGTTCTGTATGGGGTTGTGTTTGAACGTCAACGACTTCGGCAGTCGTTAGTCGTTTTGTTGTGAAGTCATATTGTCGGGCAGAACTAGTGAGCCAAGTTGGCTCCTTTTCATCTGCGCTAAAATGAAATCCAAGATACCCAATGATACACACAATCATTTGCCATAAAAAATCTTTAATGTTTTACTATACGAACTGCCAAAAGATGTTCCAGTTTTACTTATTCGAGAATCCCCAAAACCAGCCAGCACTCCACTGCAGTTCGCATCAACTCTCTTCGTATATACAGATCCGGAATCAGCAGACTGCAAGCCGAAATTTAACATTATTCTTTTGACAAAGACAAAGTATAGGATAAAAGGAAAATCTTTCTTCTTCCAAATTTCATATCCTGTCTGACAGGGAGCTCCTTAAACTATTATACATATATTTTTTCTTAATGTTACATACAATGTTGCAGCGCGACTTTAACACCATCACACAAAAATGTACTTGTTAGCTCTTTTGCCAGGCCATTGTCTAGTTGTCAAAAATAACAAGCAATTCGCTGGTATGATGTTTTGGCTGGGATGCCAGAGGGCTGGAGTGTTGGTCCGCAAATAGTTGTGACAATTGCATGAATTCCTTTTCATTTCTCATTCTCTTTCTCAAAATCTCGTGATTATGATGACGAGTACTTCGACACGATACAGACGCGACGACGACGACGCACGAAGAGGACTGACAAGGCCCTGTGTGGCTCTTCATTTCACAAAATAGTATTTGGAATGAGGATGAGAAGAACAAACTTCTTCAGTGTTCAGTGATGTTTCGCCTTTTCTGTATTTTTGTTTGGCACCCTGACACTGAAACTCCTCTCTGACTCGTGCTATTCAAAGATAAAACTCAAATGGAGCATTGACGTGTTGAATAACAGTTGCAACTGATTTGCGATGGATATATGTACGAGTACGAGAAAGCTGTGGTGGCTGTCGGCGAAGGTGATGGAAGTGCATGTTTAATTTTTTTTTTTTTAGTTCTTTGTTTTTATTTTTTTAAGCATTTTATTGCATTTGTCTAGCTGTCTAACTTTGTCTGGGCCGAATGCCGAGCAGTGAACGCCAAATGCATGCCGAGGCGCTTCACTAAGTGTGGATATTTTTATATGGAATGGTTGGTAGACTTATTTCTCTTCAAGTGGAACTTTGTTGGATGGAATGAATTTTTTGTTTTGGTTTTCGAAATAGCATTCGCATTGGCAGACGATTTATAAAATTCACAGCCAGTTTGCTATTTGTCTTTTTGCTCTTCATGATATGGCATATATGGTTGGTTTTAATTAATGTTAATTTAAATTTGAATAGAAAGTGTGTATGATTACACTGTTTAATAGATAGCGAATTCATAAGGTTTGCATTCCAAAATACTGTGATAGTTATGTAATAACCGAAAAACTGCCATTTTTAGTAAATAAAAAGTAAACCTGCGACTAACCGTTCTTTCCCATTAATCACTGTATTTTTGGTTTTTTGCTCCTTCAATATCATTTTCCCGAAAAGAATTGTACCTTTTTTTTCATGACAATATACTCCTTCATATCACTCAAAGTTATGGGAATTAAAGAGATTGGCATCTTTTTTGTTTTTGTTAACAGCCCTGAGTAAGGCTACATCCTTTTTTAAAAAATAACAATTTTATTATACACCAAAGCATTAAAATTCTTCGATCAAATAATAATTCAAAATAAACAATTTCTCTTTTGGAAATCAGTCAGTTCCGGATTGTTCATCTCGCGAATCTTTACTTTAACTTTTTTTTGTAATTGCTAATAAACAAAATATATTAAGATTTTGAGTGCAAACTCAACACGAATTTTCTTCCTTCCCTTCACTTAATTTATTTTATTTCCATAGTTCGGGTTTTCTATTCTAATTAACGAGCAGTTTTTTTTAATGCGAAAAAAATTTGCTTTTTTCAAAGCTAAGGTCCCATAACATACTTATAGAGCAATTGCAAAATCAGAAGCCAGCCTGTCAAAACGACAGATTTAAAATTTAAGAAGCAGAAGCAATGATAACCAAATAAATTCCCCATTAACCAGTTTAATATCCTTTCAAAACTTCAGATCGTGCCGGAGATGCAAAGTAAAAACAACAAAACTTATGAAAGAATAAGTTTCCCTAGATCTGACGGATTTATGCGAGCATTTGGCTGTCGCCATCTGAACCGAAACCGAAAGAAACCACAAAATGAAAAAATAATCTCTTAAGAAATTCGCTTTTGATTTGACTTAAAAAACAAAAAAAAAGAAACATTTAAAAGAAATAAAATCAACTCTGCCTTGCGCAGCTGACTTAACTTGAAATATGCTCCCAGCATCACATAACTTACATAAGGTTATCGTATGCTATCCTTAGACGTGATGTTGTGTCGCTTCTGTCATTGTGACATTAATTGCCACTGGCTCCCATAGGAGGACGATTGACACGCATCTTTATTCTTTCCCCTTTCATAAAGTCAGACAAAAAACGTTGATAGCTATGCCAGGGTGGTATGTTTAGTATCCAATTAAGTAATTAATAAAAAATCCGAGATAAGTGAGTGTCCGTTTAGTCCCCTTTTTCGGAATGAGATGATTATAACTTTTAATAGGGGCGTTGCTAGATGAGAGTGGGCGGACAGTGCTGCAGCATTTTTGCAGCTCAGAGTATGTACGAAGGTATGAATTCTTCGTTGACATTTACGATGACAGGAACACCACATTTGTGATGGGCAGAAATGAGATAAACAGTGGTTTAAATTTCGCTTTTGATGGTTTTGTTTTCTTTCCATCGCACCAGCGGAACGGTGTTATTTTTATGGATTGAGATATAATAAAGATACATAAATGTGTAGCAAGTGGAAAATCCCACGGACCGACAGTTATAGGAGTATTGAGACATTTTTGTTGTCAATTGGATGAGCAGATAGTCATTTTATTTTGTCGTTTGGCTCTTTTTCATAATGACAGCTGTATGTCATTTTGTTGATTTATTCGGACAAATGGTGTTGAATTTTGTTCTTAATCAGAACATGTTTTTGAGAAGGCTGTGAACGAATTTTATTTCCAAATGAGAAAAATGTTCCCCAATTTATTAAACCTTTCATTTCTTGAAGAAAAACGTTTATGGTTTTTTTTTTTAGAATTCTTTTTAACTGGAGGTGTAAAAAAACGGAAGTTTATCGTTAAGTGGCTTGACTTGGGAGGGATATCTTAAAAAGTCTTTTTATTTTCGTATTCTGTGTTTTGCTTAGTCCAGTCGCGTCTCAACTTCTGAGTTTTAGTTTAATGTTCAAGATTTCCGGTCTTTTTTTGTTGTAACTTCCGTCCGAAAAATAAAATGAATTCCTCAGCGACCGAAGAAGATTAGCTTCAAACAAATTCTGGTTGTCAGTGATTGACAGAAGTTGTTTAAACTTTTTTCTTAAATTTAAATTACCAAAAGTTTTCTCACAAGGCTATCCATAAACTTCCGCCCGCCCGCCGCGGAGGGAAAACAAATGTCTCAAAAATATCTGCAATAAAAAGAAAAAAACTACCGAATCCTATAGTTCCTGGTCCCTATAGGCCCTGGACCCAAAAGCTGTTAGGATTTCATTTTACATCCCAGTTAATTTATCCCAAAGGACTCCACGGATCAAAACCAATGAATAACATTGCATATCTTATGGCGAAGTATTGCAACCATGAAGATAAAAATGTACAAAAAAAAACGTAAGCTCCTCAGCAAGCAATCTTTCATCTCGCATGATATATGCGGAAACTGAAACAAAACGTGTATTTATGTATATGGATAGATTTTCAATCAATGACCACGTAAAAAATCTGCATACATCATTGTTGTCGTCCTGGCATCATCGAAGGGGCATCCTCACCCTCTTCAATTGAGAATTCATTGGGAGGGAGAATTTCTGTGTTGTGAGTTTTAACAAGCAGATCAGGCACCGTTGTTACTTTGCCAACCGATACCTCCTCACGCCAACACCATCACTACCAAATCATATCCGATTTTCAATCAATTTCGAAGGGCTTATACCCGCATCCCATTATGCCCAATTTAAATTCAATCAAACTCCAATCCTTTCGTTCGTTTGTTGCCCTGCAGTCCGTGCGTCGCAAGCCGGCGCCGCCGCTTGTTCGTCGGTCGGTCGGTCTGTTTGAGTTGGTAGTGATGTGGTTGCGGAAGTGGCATTGGAGAACCGCTCTATCCCAATTCATTCGAATATGTGAATATCTTCCACAAATATCCTTTCGAGATGTGTTTGCGCCAGTTGAGGATGTGGTTCGGTATTTGTGTCAATTTTCTTCTCTCTCTTCATATTTTTTTTCAACTCCGACTCCCTACTGATTTCCTGGTTTTTCACTTTGACTTCCCATTCCCAAATGGCGCGGCTGCGGTGATAGCACGATTTTCATTTGCCTAAAGACAAAATCAATAATAATCCTTGCACACAAATACAACGATCAAAATCAATGAAAACGAAAAGTCGAAAAAATAATGGAAAAGAGAAAAACTCTAGAGTCAAGAGCAGGCCCGTAGCCAGGATTTCGGTTCGGGGGGGGGGGGGGGGGGCTTGTTCAATTTCGAAGAAGTAATTCTTTATACAAAAATTAAAAAAAAACTACATAATGTAAATGTTTTATTTTTGGTTGTATTTTTTTTTTATTTAATTAAATAAATAGTTTGGATTTTTACAGCAATAAACACCTTGTCTTTTTTTAGACATAATGTCGATCACTTCATCTGGATCCACATCAATACCTGAGTGAACAGACAGCATTGCAAGTACGCTTAGTCTTGGATGGCCCATAACGCTTCGGGATACTGTTTTGATCCTTTTCATTGTTGAAAAGGTTCTTTCAACGCTAGCTGTTGTAACTGGTAGTTTGGCCAAAATTGTAAGCAAGTAGCTTATGCTCCTGAAGTAGGTCTTGTCACATATATCTAGCAGTTTCAGAACATCGGAATAGGGATCCATCGATGAAATTTTTTCGCTTTAACAGCTGACAAGGATATTGCGTTATCGAAGTAGAGTGTTAGATTTTCCATTTCATTTACTCGATTGGCGGCAGCAGAACATGGAAGCAGAGCTTGAAACGATAGTAAAACGTCCTCGTTGACCATAAATCTGTCAGTAAGATTTTGTATAAGAGAATCTAGACAGGGAATAAGTATAGAAACTCTAAAATAGTCTTCTGGACATGATGTTTCTGGATTAGAGCGCGTTGTTTGTTTCAAAGAAAGCCTTGGAATTGTTATGCTGACTTCAAATAAATCCCTGGCAAGTTGTGATGCGGATTGAAAAGCGTCTCTGAAAAAGTCTCTGGCAGTTTCTCTTATGTTCTTAAGAGAACTTAAGACTTGTTTCGTGTGATTTATTGCAGACACGAAATTTAAAGATTCATTTTGAAGGAAAATTGATAAGGGTAGCGTTAAACTATGTAAAAAGTTTTTCGCATACAATGAGGCTTACCAGAAAATCACTTCTTTGAATAACTGCTAACAGAGTTGATGCTTTTGAAGACATTGCCCACGTCTTGGTGGATATTTCTTCAAGACTAATAGCAATACATTTGAAGAGCTCTACAAATGAAAGAATGCTGTCATGCAAGTCTTGTTTGCATTTGAATGGTTTCGGAAGAAATTAGCTATTTCGCTTACTACACCAAGACAATTGCGAATCGAGGGTGTTGACATGGCATTAGACAGAGCCAGGTTCAAGCGATGACTTGCACAGTGAACATATCTGCCATTTGGATACTGTTGCCTTATCTTACTCTGTACTCTACTTAAGTGGCCTGACATATTTGCCGATCCGTCATAACCTTGGCCAACACAAGTGTTTATATCTAGATGTAGTTCCTCACATTTCTGCAATATGGTTTTAGTCAGGTTTTCAGAAGTTTGGTCATAAACAGGAATAAAACCTTCAAAATCTTCCCGAAGCATACTTTTCGTGGGCTCTGTACAGCAGTCAACATATCGGACACATATTGAAAGTTGCTCAGTGCCAGAAACATCCATTGTTTCATCAGCCAGAATGCTAAAACAACTCGATCTTATAACCCGGTTAGATATTTTTCTGGTGACAATATCAGAGCATACATATATCCAAGATTTCGTTTTGGATATCTGGGCTTATATAGGTTGCATTTTTTGAACTGGTTACGATGTGGTTACATAAGTAGTGAGGAACTAATAAGAGAATATACAAACTTTTGTTCAAATATTTTTCTTAAAAACCATTTCGGGAGGGGCTTGAGCCCCTCTAGCCCCCCCTCTGGCTACGTGGCTGGAGAGGAATTTCTTGTTGTTGTTGTTGTTGTATGATTGGTTTGTAGTTGGTTAGTGAGGAAACTCGAAAGAAAAATCATTCTTATTTCATTGTGCTTGGCTTATGGATTATTTTTTCCTCTCCCTTGTTTTTGCATTTTTCAAACAATCAAATACTCCTTTATGTCAAGAGGAGCCGGAGTCTATTTTGCAAGTCAGAGAGAAGATCCAGAGTGTTTGTTAAGGATGTGAAATTCCTCGCGACATCAATCGTTTGGCAATAATTGGGGGAGGAAGTTTGCAAAAAAAATGTGAAAATGAAGCTCGAAGGTTGCTCTTATTTTCCCGCCAAACAACGACGACAACCTCAGCATCACCGATATTGCCAAAAATGACTCTACCGTGTCGGAATAGGAATAAGTGTCAAGAGGTTCGTGAAATGAGATTTCCTCTTCGAATGTTTTTTATGCGACGATGAAAATGGATCATGTCACAGAAGAAAATACTATTCACCGCTTTTGCCGTGGTATTGGTAAATGCCACTTTTACTTGCACGAGTAGGTACCTAGCGGCTGCAAAAAACCAAATGGCTGAAGTGTACTGTAGAAGAGAAACGAGACTGATGAAGCTCAATATACACATGAAAAGCCGATCTATATCACCTTATTGCTGTGAGGATGGTTGTTGACGGGTTCCAAAAGAATTAGAGATGGATGTGGCCTTCCTAATTAGGGTGTTGTGATTGTTTGTTTTTATTTATTAAATCTTGTTTGAAAATCAATAATGAAGAAAATTTAATATCCAGGTTGTGGTTTTAGTTGTTAAATTCTTTATTGTGTTTGTCGTTTCGAATGTGCAGAATGGATTTAAAGAGGTTAAGTGAAGAGTGTTTTCGGCACTCCTTTTATTTGATTTGTTTGACGTTTACACAATTTTAAGAATCCGCTTTAAAAGTTAAGAATCAAGCGACTTTTCCTTCCATTTAAACATCGCACAAAACCCTCACTTGATTGCTTACAACTGCATTGCCGATAAATCTCCCCAAAACCTCAAGTAGAATCTCATAATACAACTACTCCAAACTCGCCCAATCGCTTGTCACTCTCGATAAAACATTTCGATGCTCTCGTATAATTTGACCATTTATCAATGATTATACATCCTGAATAATACTAACAAAAGCAAAAACCTTATCTCTTTGCAGAAACCGTCGAGCGAAAATGACGCACCATAGACGCCGCTGACAATATTGACGTGAAACAGCGACAACACTAAACATATTCAAAACCAACATCGCAAAAACCACTCAGCAACTAAAACAGATAAAAAAATACCATCAATCACACGCCGCGCCAACCCGAGATACACAAATAACGCTCCACATTTGTCCCTATCCTCAAGGTCATGCCTATACCTACATACTCATCCCTCAAAAATATAAAACTATCAAATCAAGCTGCAACATCCACCATGGCAATGGCTTTTGCTAACGCTAATCCTCCTCAAACAAGCCGACAGCTTTTGTCCGTCAAAGTGTCAATGCATGGGCGGCGATTCAAATTCCCAAGCATACTGTGTCAACGCAACCCTCGAAGATATCCCCATTCAACTCAATCCCGAAACAAAGCACATAAATTTAACTTTAGACAAGATCCGAAATGTCGACTTCACCCTGCTTTTCTATATGAAACTCGAAGTTCTCGATCTCTCACAGAATATCCTGGGCTCCAAAAATTTCGAATATCAAAGCGAAATGCGAACACTCAATCTAAGTGGCAATAGTGTATCGAGTTAGCATAAGGATGCTTTCAAGGGTCTAACAAATTTGCTATTGTTGGATTTGATTTTCAATCGTATTGAGATGGTTCATCCGACGGTGATGAACGATTTGACGAGTCTTATTGAATTGGATCTGACCAATAATCATATTGTGAGTCTGGAAGATGATGTTTTTAGGAATATCTCATATCGTTGGATATACTCATGTGCCGGCGAGTAATCTGTGTTCAAGTCATTGTATTCGTCGACTAATCTGATAGAGTTCGTAAGGAATGATAAGTTCGAAAACCTGAGGGATCTGATGATGGTGAATTAGAGAGGGAATGTGATGTTGGAGTTGGATTTGAGCTTGTTCGATGGACTATCGGCATTGAAGCAGATGGATTTAGCAGATTATAATTTGACGGTGAGTGAAGTTTTGATTGATAAGGAATAACTGACATAAAGTACAAAATCTGCATAGATAGAAAAGGAGACATTTCCGTGAGGCTTGTCCTTAGGAAATTGGTCGGAGACAAACAAAAATTCTACTTCTTAGGTTTTTCTTGCGTTTTCTATCAATGTATCAATGTTTTATAGTTTATAATATAGCTATAACATCCTTTTTTTGATTTTACCAACAAAATACAAAAAATTAAATGCGAAAGTGAGGCAAAGTATATAATCAAGTTCGTCGCTCAGCTCTTTTGTTTAAGTTACAAATACCTAATATTAGACAAGCTCTGTTTCAGTCAATTAAAGTTTTGGCTCATTCAATTAAATGCCGATGGGTTTCTTTTAAAATATTCAACTTAACATTCTCATCGCAAAAAGTCAGTTATTCGAACGAACAACGGTATATTTCGGCATACCATAAGGACGGAGATATATAAGACACTTCATATGCGGTTCAATGTTCAAAGTATTTTACAACAAGGGAACTAGGATGGGATAAAAGTCCATGAAATTCAATTTTTGAATTCATTTTTCAAAACCCTCTAACGTTGAATTGAAAACCCTTAAACGTTCCAAACTCTCAAAAAAGACAAGAGAAAAATCTCATTTACTTTTAAAAGCTAATTTTGCATAAAACATATCAACTCACAAAGCACACAAAAACATGGATCCAACTTTTTTGTTCATTCATTGGACACCTCTATGAGCTATCTAAGCACTTTATTCTCCCCTTCATTCCATGTCGGATTTAAATTCATGAGATGGCATGTCGCAGATGCAATGTGAATGGAATTGGTCTTACATCAAAATTGCACACATCCATGCCAACACCAGGGGTGTTTGTTAGTTACCTCTATCTCATTGGTATAGCTCAAAAATTCCATTCCAATGAGAGAGAGATGGAAAAACAACAGGACTCTCGACAACACTGACACCCGCAAAAACCAGCACAACAAAAATAACCGGCAATACCAAAACTACAAACAACAACAAAAACGAAAATGTGCATAAATCTCGTTTGGAAGAATATTTTTGCTTTATAGTGCAATCACAGAATTGCAAAGGACCAAAAACTCACACACACCCTCATGCACACTTTCATACTTTCATACGTCATATGACAAAGTAGCGGTCGTCCTTCGTTGCACATGACAGAAGTTTTATACGTATTCGAATGCACTCAACGTATTTTTACTTGCGACATCTATACTAATATATAAAGTAAGACTTTTGTTTGTTTGTCGGTTGTATGTTTGTAGTCGATAAACTAACAAACAAACAAAAGTCTCACCTTATAATTGTAGCCGAATCCTTCTTCGGTGCACTGAATGTAGAGTAGGATATTCTGAAATTAAAAGAAATAATTATTAATAGGAAAAAACATTGATTTTTGATTTTACTTACCGGAAATTTTGTTTTTAAATTCAGAAAACTGACAGAGTGACAGGCGACATCAATTTTTGAAATGTCTCTCTATTTTCATTTCATTTCATTTCCTTTTCATTCTTCCTTACTATATTTAAGGCTGAACTCATACTTAAACTTTTGAACCAAGACAAGACAATGCTTACACGCGAAATCTTGGGCACGATTTTCTGTGCAAAAGAAAATTTTAACAACGGATATTTTAAAAAGGCATGGATTTAAGTTTCCACAATCTACGTGCCTGAAAGTTTTGCGTTATGAATATTGGTTTTCAATGGGAAAATTGCATGTAATTGCATTGATTTTCAAATGGAAAATTTCTAAATGGGTTTTCGAATGGAGATGGAGAGAAGAAAGTTCTTGATGAAAAACTCGGAAAACTCATTGGTTTTCAAAGGAAAAATTGCATGTAAGTGTAGGTGCATAGGTTTTCAAATGGAAAACTGGAAAATTTCAAAATGAGTTTTCGAATGGCAAATAGAAAGTTCTTGATGAAAAACTCGGAAAATTCACAGGTTTCCAAAGGGAAAATATCATGTTACCGTAGGTGCATTGGTTTTCAAATGAAAAACTGGAAAATTTCAAAATGAGTTTTCGAATGGAAAACAGAAAGTTCTTCATGAAAAACTCGGAAAACTTATTGGTTTCCAAAGGGAAAATTGCATTACTTTACATTACATTACATTTCATAGTACTTCGCACATAAATGTTACGAACTACAGACACATAGCAGCACTGGTGACTGAGACCATCGGCTGAGACAGAACAAGACATACAACAGAGAGAGATAGATAGACACATAGAAAGAAAGCACACATAACAGAAACCTACGTGGCTCAGAGGAGGAGACAGAGATTTCGATTTGTATTGTCTCATGTTATCGCACAGGTGGCCTCAGATAAGCTGGCGATTTTTGTAGAAAAAGAATGCTGCTGAAGCTGGGGTTTGAACCCGTAGCGTTCGGCTTAGCAATGTATATTGCATGTAATTGTAGGTGCATTGGTTTTCATATAGACCGTTCTTGATGAAAAACTCGAAAACATATTGGTTTCCAAAGGGAAAATTGCATGTAACTGTAAGTGCATTGGTTTTGAAATAGAAAATTGGAAAATTTCAAAATGGGTTTTCAAATGGAAAATATAACGTTCCTTATGAAAAGCTTGGAAAACTTATTGGTTTCCAAAGGGAAAACTGCATGTTACCGTAGGTGCATTGGTTTTCAAATGAAAAACTGGAAAATTTCAAAATGGGTTCTCGAATGGAAAACAGAAAGGTCTTGATGAAAAACTCGGAAAACTTATTGGTTTCCAGAGGGAAAATTGCATGTAATTGAAGGTGCATTGGTTTTCAAATGAAAACTGGAAATCTTTAAAATGTGTTTTCGAATGTCAAATAGACCGTTCTTGATGAAAAACTCGGAAAACTTATTGGTTTCCAGAGGGAAAATTGCATGTAATTGAAGGTGCATTGGTTTTCAAATGAAAACTAGAAAACTTTAAAATGTGTTTTCGAATGGCAAATAGACCGTTCTTGATGAAAAACTCGGAAAACTTATTGGTTTCCAAAGGGAAAATTGCAAGTAATTGAAGGCGCATTGGTTTTCAAATTAAAAACTGGAAAATTTCAAAATGGGTTTTCGAATGGAAAGCAGAAAGTTGTTGATGAAAAACTCGGAAAACTCATTGGTTTTCAAACCGAAAATTCCACGTAATTGTAGGTGCATTGGTTTTCAAATGGGAAAATTTCAAAATGGGTTTTCGAATGGAAAACAGAAAGTTCTTGATGAAAAACCCAGAAAACTTAGTGGTTTCCAAAGGGAAAATTGCATGTAATTGTAGGTGCATTGGTTTTCAAATGAAAAACTGGAAAATTTCAAAATGGGTTTTTCGAATGGAAAGCAGAAAATTGTTGATGAAAAACTCGGAAAACTCATTGGTTTTCAAACCGAAAATTTCACGTAATTGTAGGTGCATTTGTTTTCATATGGAAAACTGGAAAATTTCAAAATGGGTTTTCGAATGGAAAATAGAAAGTTATTGATGAAAATCTAAAAAACTTCATTGGTTTTAAATGGAAAATTGGAAAATTTTGGATAGGTAGGTAAGTCGGAAAACTCTGCCAGAGCAGGAAGAACTTCAACACCTAATATCAAGCATTTGCATAGAATATAAAGTGCGTTGGTGTGTTTATATAAATTTTCACTGTAGGTATAGGCTTGGTAAAAACAAATTTTTGGGACAAACTTACTGGAAATCACTAAATAAGGGGGGCAATCGAAAACTGCATTTAGTGTTGATTTTTGTGTAATAGTCAAAACACACCAGAAAAACGAGAATTTGTTAAATTTTTCAACGAAATTTGATATTTCTGCATGCTTAAATGAGAGTAGAAAGTTAGTTTTAAAGCTTGGAAAAACTCAGATATGTAATTTTCTATGTTAATTGGATTCAAATAAATTGCATTTTTACAATACCTGTGTTAATAACAAAAATTTATGAGTTGCTCTGAAGGGTGGCGAGACGAAGTTCGCAGGGTCGGCTAGTATAGAATATATGGCAAGTATTGAATTCGTAAAAAAAAAAAAAAATTGAGGTAATGATGAGATATGACATTACGATGATAGAGAAGTCGAAAAAGTGGGTCCGGCGATTCCGTCCGTCTGTCTGTCTGTCTGTCTGTCTGTAAACGTACCTACAGCCTTAACCACTGGTCCGATTGACTTCAAACTTGAAAATTAAAGGTTTGAGCGAATTCGCGTGGGTCGTTTTTTTGATTTTTTTTTTAATCAAAATTTAGGGTAGCCACCATACGATTTTTTTGGCCAAAAACCAAAAGTTTCAATTTTTTTAAAAACGACTCCTACGATTTTTTTTAAAACTTCCTCGAAAACTTTTTTTTAAACATTGATGTATTTTATGTAAACAAAATATTTTTGTATTGCTCCAAAACGGTACCGCCCATAGAACCGTTTTTTTGTTATCAGATTTTCCCGAAAAATAAAAGTCCGATCAGGGTATTTTTTTTTTAAAGTACGTTTATATTGTTCAAATAATATTTTGTATTCAAAAAAATTTTCAAAATTTTTTTTGGATTTTAAAAAAATATTTTTAAACTTTTTTTTAAAAATTCTGTATCTCAAAAACGGATCAATATTAAAAATTGAAATTCGCTTATAAAATTTATAGTTACACATTCTTGAATACTGTTTACCCAAATTAATTTCAGGACATTTTTGAAAAATTTTATATACAAAAAATTAATTTAAAAAAAAACCGCTCCGACGATTTTTTTAAAAAAAATTTGGAAAATCAATAATTTTTTAAGAAATCATATGACATCATTTTTTTCAGATTGAATCTTTTTTTTAGGTAGATATTTCAATTTAAATTTTTATTTACGAATTCAATTTTTTTATGAGTTATAATTTGGACTACAAGAGCAAATTCGTACGACCGAATCGTGCACATTTTTTTTTGTTTTTGCTCTTGAGCACTCATTCATATATTCGAAACTGCTGCGTGCTGATGGTCTTTTTGCAGGTTGCGGATAAAGCGGGTATAGAGGTGTTGGTTGCAGAAGTGAGTATTCCGAACATCATTTCAGACCAATGGCAAAGAAAAACAAACACACATCGGTACAAACATTGTCAACCACAGTACAGGAGACAAGAAATACTCACTCGTATGTCGGTTGTACGTTCGAAAATGGAAATTTATGACACCGTAAACTGACTCAGTCCACCATATTAGGATGTGGTCGCATGACTGACCCTTTGGAGTGAATCGCACAGCGAATGCAGCCGATATACAGGGGCATGGCACATAATCAAGGTGTGTTTCGAAGGTAGGAGTGGGGTGTCGAAATAGTGTTTTATGTAGATAGAAACGCACACACGAGTAGAATTAGAAAAGGACATGAAATTTGAAAGGATTTTGAGTGCTTTGTCCTTGGGCCCAGTCGCTTATTTCTTTTCTTTTTTTTTCAAGGGACATAAATTGCGCTCCGAGTACCTACTCTATGTTTATGTTTTTTTAAGGTCAACAAGTAAGTGGTTGGAAGGTGTGGCGTTGGTTTAGTTGTGAAGCCTACTGGAAACGCTTGTTCAAGATCGTTAAAAGTTGTCAGTCAGTGGTTTCTTTTTACAACAACAATTCACAGACAACAAAAATGCAGCATCTGTGAAATTGAGGGAGAGGAACGCACCAGTCGAGGGATTTCTACACATCACTCTGAAACAGAATATATACAGTGCAATATGAACACCGCGGAGCTATAGGAAGTGCACTAACATGAATTGCATCATTTAAAATTAATCAGTTCTGTAGTGCAATTTAATGTTCCAGTCATTGAACAAATTCTACCTAACCCTACTTTAAAAAAAAGTACCTGACATAAACACGCTCAAATGCAGGTACATGCCAATGCTGTAAATGTACACAGAAGGCGTAAAGAAATCGGTGTAGTGTGTTTCATTCAATCATTTTCCAACGAAGCATGCAAATCATTCAAAATTTTAAAATTCTAAAACTCTACAAATTCAATTATTATGAAATATGAAAGCCGATATTTGCACCTATACCTCAACCTAAAATTCATTTGAATTATTAACAAATCAACCATCAGAGACCAAAAATAATTCACGTTTCGACAATTTGTCTTGCGTTATTAGTTTAATTTGCATGTAAAATAAATGCAATTATGATACATGCATCGCTTTCATCAGAAAACAAAAAAAAACTTTCTGCCTCACTAGCTGAATTTTTCACAAAAACCTGCACACAAACATTCGACAATTAAAATTTCAAAAACTAATTGCAATGTCAGAAAAATACAAAAAAAAACCAACTCAAATTAAGTTTTCCGTCTCTGTCTGTTTGACTGTCGCTCTGTCCATATCGTATATAGAAAGACACATACATTCGTTTAAATATAAATGGTACACAATGTACATCCAAAAAGTCAGTTAGGCAGTCAGGCACTCTCTTTCGAAGCATAGTTTGAAAGTTGCAATGCTAGTCAGAAAAATAAAAATTCTCGGAAAAAGTGAATCAATATAACAAAATACAGGACAACCAACAGGACGAAAAAAAATAGTGCACATTGCTCAATCCACTTTTAATGAATGTTCTCGAATTAACGCCAATGTCCAAGTCCAACAGAAATTACAACAGGATACAGCAAATATAAAAAAGGACCTTATAATCAAAGATAAAAAAGTGCAATCTCTGCAGAACGAACGTCAGTGACTGCCATTGCAGCACGACAAAAGCCGCTTCGCCAATGGAACGAAATAATTGATCAGGTTTACACGCGGCCACTATAGCCTTTCGATATAATATACATATGTAGCTGCAATATCCTTCTAGTTTTATTTCTTCAATTCCCAGGCTCCAGTAAGCCAGCATCCAGGCAGTTAGCCAGCAAACCAACGACATGATGAAGGACTTACTTCAGGATATAAACCAGATACATTCCTGGCTGTGGTTGTGCACAGAAATTTACATTTAAACATCCGTAAGTGATGGATTTTCCCTCTCGTCTTGGTGAAGGGTAATTCAGAGTTTTTTTACACTTGTTTTTTTTTTGAAAAAGGCTTTTTTGTGTTGTGCAACTTCTTCGTCCTCGTTTCAAGTTTAAACAGTAGTCAGATTGTGGAATGTAACAAATTCTTCATATTTGCAAATTTTTTCGGTAAGATTTATGGTAAATAACTGCTTCTGGTTGAGTGAAATTTTGAAATATTTGCCTGTCTTGAAGTAAAAGTACAAGAATAGTACATACCCAACCAACTTGAAAGTGTGTACAATGTATGCACACAACATCAAGTCCAGGAAGCATAGCTAGGGAGGTATGCATGATTGTGTATTGTATGCAGCAGCTATTTATACTCTTACATGAATCTTTGTCTTCCCATGTTGGAGAAATGCCAAGAAATCCATCATCGCTTCATGAATTTTCTTCGACTTCTGTTGCAAAGAGCTTCAGAGTACCTGGCTCATGCTTCATGTACTTCATCTTCATTTTCGACTTGGGTTATGGTTTGGGGTCTCCCGCATGAGAACTGATGGGGACACTGGGGGATTTGATTTTCTTTTCTGATTCGAATGAGAAACTGATACCCTTGCTGTGGGAAAGCTGAGGTTTTTGTGCAGGTAGGATACAATAACCAACCGGAGATAAGGAGTCTAAAAATTTATTGCATGAATACCTTCTCGAAAACATCGAAACAAGTGGTTTTATGACAATAGTTGAGTTTCGAAAGTACAAAGCTAGCTTACACAGGATCTTTCATATGTTTCGAAAAATTACCAGGAAAAATGCTTGTGACAATAATTGTATGACAAAATGTTGTGGAAAATCAATTTAACATAAATTTGGAATTGAAGCTTTAATGGGAAAATAGTTTCTTTTGAAAATAAGAAATTCCTGGAAGTTGAACATCTTCAAGGATTCATGAGATTTTCTACAGAGTTACTATTGAGTTTGATATTTGATTGGTTTTCAGAATTTCTTGTTTATTAAAAAAAGTCAGTGTGAATTTGAGAGAATTTATTTTAATATATTTTGAGTTGCAAGAACTCTATCAAGTATTAAATCTTCGTTTATCTTAAATCTAAAGCATTTACAAACATTCTGCAGCCTACAAGTAACGTGGCACAAAAAAATTATTTCATTACTTGTGAGGTGTTGCTCGAGCGTTTCACTGAAATTCTAACTTGGTTTCTGGGAAACTTTGAGAACTGGAGATACCACTTTTGAACACTACAGGTTCTCCTGTAATTCGTCTGCTATTATTTGAGACGTGACTTTTGGTCATATTCTAAGAAAAAAATTGTTTCATTGTAAAGTCTGATTTTGAAATTTGACAAAACTTTTTGACAATTCAAAAAGGCTTACTCTGGTGTATACTGCCCATGTTAAGATTAATTTCTCTGTCAGTACAAAATGTTAGTGACTTTATTTTCAACTTTTTATTTTCACCAACACCAATACTAAGACTACGTTTAAATTGAGCTGATATGTGCTTCGGGTTGCCAGATATTAATTTTAAATTGGACTTCAAATTTTCTTACCCGAGCATTACCTCAAAGTATAACAAAAGTTAAAAAGTACGCGAGTGGATGGTGAGAGTTTGGTTAAACAATAAAGAGGTTAAAAACCGCCTTTATTAAAACAAGTTCTCAACTTGTCATCAAATCGCGTTGAATTTAATGTCGTTTAAGACGAAAATGTCCCCCTTGCTACCAGCCTACCATCATAAAATTTCGATCACTTTTTGTGAACCGATCCTATCGTCATAAATCCCACCAGATGTTCGAGCTTATTCCACCTTCTGATTTGGCTACTACTGGCAAGAAATGCATATACCAGAACTATAGTATGACTTTCAAATATATATCGCTGCTGCCAGTGGCGTAACTATAGATATTTTTTTTTTTACCTAATCTACAAACAAGCGGTCGAATAAATGAGAGCGCATAGCTGGGCACCGTTAATCAAAAAGTTAACTTCGTTAATTGCTATTCCGTTAATTAAAAATTTACTCTTCGTTAACAGTTAAAACGTTAAATTTTAGAAAAATTAACGCAAGTTAACGTTAATCGTTAATCCGTTAACACGCCATCACTGACTACGCACAATTGACAAAAAAAAATCGTCACTCTCTGAGCACCCGCTAAGGAATAAAACAAACATTGTCGTATCGTCGTATTATATACGATTAGTATGGTAGTTTTCCCACTCACAGCCGCTGGAAAAAAGTGGTATTTCAATAACGGCAATAATAACGGCACCCGGAATAATAGTGGCATTCCAAATTTTACTAGGAACCGAACCTAGGCGGCACGGCCGGCGCACCACTGGACCGATTTTGAAAAGATTGCTTAAAGCAAGAAGCCACGCCCACAAGAAGAGAAAATGGGTTTCAACCAAAATCAAAACTTGTTTTTTCTTAAATCCAACATTGAAAAGGATAAATATCATTTGAAATTATTGAAATTTATTTTGAAATTAATGAAATGTTTGAAAAAAAATAAGAAGCATTTTTTATATTTTTTTTGTATTGAAATCTTATTTTTATCTCTAATATAATATTTGGGGCCCTCAAAAGGGCCATTTTAAAAGAAATCTTTCTCAGATACTTTGTAATGACTGCTTTGTTTACCATTACATTAACAAGTGTTTAGCTTAGATTCTTCACTCATTCACGTTCACGTGAACGTGTTTAGTAGAAATACAATCATATTTTTTATATAAGTATTTTTAAGAGAACAAGTTTTGAAGTTACTTAAGAAAATATTAAAAATATGCCAAAATATCAAAACCAAGGCATTAGCCCCTCCTCCTAATCACCGAAACTACTGCACCTAAAATTTTGAAAAAAAATTGAGTTATACGTCTATAACATGAATATTACCGGAAAAATAATTTGAAGTCACAGTTATTTATGTAACATAGAAAATTTTTCAATACACTAATTTCCAATTTCATTTAATTTTAAAATCATTTTTTGAAAAGGTGGTAATCCTATTGACTTCAAATTAAGTACAATCATTTATTAATTGCCTGCAATGACAAACATATTTTTTTTTGTATTTTTAAGACAAATAGTTTTGAAATTATTCAAGAAAACACAACAAAAAAGGTCGAAAATGCAAAAAATCAATCTTTACCCCCTCCTACTCACCGAAAAAGGTGGGCCTGGAATTTCGAAAAAAACTTCAGAAAATAGTTTCATATGTATAGATTACAGAAAAACAGAAAAAAACAACAGTTATAATGTAAATAAGGATATATTTTCAAGATAAATGGTTTTGAAGTTATTCAAGAAAACCCAACAAAAAAGGAATATGAAAAACACTCAAATTTACCCCGTCCTCATCTCCGAAAGGGCTGGGCCTATCATTTCCAAAAAAAATTCAAAATGTAGTTAAAATGTATAGATTACAGAAAACATAAAAGAAATTACAATGATGATGTAAATAAATAAGCACAACTACGAATATATAATAGGGTTCCGTACACAGAGTGTAAACGAAACCCTTATAACATCACTGCGTTTCATGTTCATTTGTCTTTCACAAGCGATTTCTTCGAATCTGCTAAGCCGATTGCAATGAAATTTGGTACCCATATTTTAGAATTCAATAGTAATCTAAAAATGTTGTTTTCGTATTTATAAAATAAATAGTTTCTAAGTTATTAAAGAATGAGGAAAAAAAAACACGAAAACACGTTTTTCACACATTTTTAGCTTAAAATTGCTCTAAAAATCGAATTCGGACGTATTCGGATGAGATTTTTTTTGGAAAATATTGCTGAGATTTAACACTACCTTATGATATATGTCCGCCTACAGAGGGAAACAGAGAAAATAGTTAAAACCATTTTTGAAGCTAAAATTCCGGAAAATTATAAGTTTTCTTAAAATAAAAAAATCCTTGATCGAACCCTCCTAGTGGGTGCCGGGCGGACAATGTCACCACAGTTTTGGTCTGTAGGTGTCAGACGGTGATAGCTAAGGTTAGATTGGATCGCTGTGTGGTTCTGACTTCTTTTATAGCACAACTCACAGAAATCCTCTCTCACCATAGATCCAAGGTTCCTAGTTTCAGTGGTGGTGTGAGCTAGTAAATCCGTGCCCAAGAATTAAAGGTTGAGGGATAAATCAACCATGAACGAGCTCAGCCGGAGGCCTGTGGTGGGTAACGGTTTTTGTTGTTTATACCTTCCCTCGGTATGCGGCTCTGCCGAGGGTGACCTTCTTTTCCGTCTTACTCGTGGGAATCAAATCGAATTTCACAACCATGTCTTCGTCCAATTTATGTGTTAAAATCCCATCCATCGAGTCCGAGGATACTATTGTAGGTAGCTCAGGGGAAGCTAGAGACGCTAGCACCTCAGAGCAGGCTACACTTTGAGGTAACACGGGAGGTACTAGTACCCCTGTGCTTCAGCATCCCTCTCAAAAAACGCCCGTAACTTCAAGTAGCAAGGCTCGCCAGAGCAACGCTACCAAGCCCAACAAGCACTCTCCTGCGGATCAGCTCAGGATCAAGTACAGGACGGCTACTTTCATTCTTGGCAAGATTGCCGAGAACGAAAAAGCCGGAAAGGTACATGAGCGTGATGCTGCCGACAAAATCAAATATCAAAAAATTGTTGAAGAATTCAACAGTCGGGAGAAGAGTGCGCCACCCAGCAAAAAAGAAAAGTCCACCAAGAGGAACAGATCTCTGGAGGAGGAGAAGCCACCTCAAAAGAGAACCAAACTTGGTGGCAATGCCAAAAAAGAGACTCCGAGGGTGATAGCGCAACCGCGCGCCTTGAGCTAGGTCGTCAGAGACAACCTCCAGGTGGCGATTGTAGATGAGCTCTCCACAGACAACAGAGCTCTGATGTCAGCGTGGAACTCAATCGAGGCTAAACTTTCGGAACTAGTATTCCAATTCACCATATCAGCAAAAGAAGGTCCCTATCCGAGCTTTGACTCCGGCGAAATGTTCAGGGGTTACAAGGTGATAAGGTGCGCTGACGATTTTTCGAGGGATTTCCTTGGCAAAGGAGTTGCTAAGATTAGCAACGACTGGAAGGGCTTGAAGCTCAAGCTTATTCCAGCCAGGGATGTTCCTAGGAAACCATTGGCTCGCATCTTGTTGCCGCTCATGAGTGTTAAGCCAACAGGAGTGGAGCTAATTAGGAGCCTTCAACGACTGAATCCGCAGATTCCGATGAATGACTGGGTGGTCATCAAAACGGAGGAACCGCGCAAGAATAGCGCGGTCTACCTTCTTAGGATCTGCGAGGCAAGCCGCAAAGCCCTGGAAGAGGCACAATATAAGCTGAGATTCGGCATCAAAAGTGTCTCTATCAAGATTCTGCAGAGTCAGGAAGTTGGCCCCACCCTGAGTGATGACATCGTCGAGGTAGACGACGTCACCATGCGGGTTGGAGCCCCCAGCGAGGCGCTGGATCCTGGCCCTGCAGTTCCGCCGAATTAAAAACGATCCGCTATGCGCCATCCAGGTTAACCTGAAGCACTCAAAATGTGCCACGGATAACCTGAAGGTTTTCCTCAGAGAGGAAAACATAGATGTTGCGCTGATCCAAGAGCCATGGGTTAACGGCCTCGCGGTAAGAGGCCTCAAGGTTAACCAATACGACCTTTTTTACAAGCCCGATAACCAGAATCAAGGTAAGCCTAGAACTTGTATTTTAGCTAAAAAACACTTAAAAGCTTTTCTGTGTCCAAATTTTAGCACCCCTGATTTAACAGTGGTTAGGTTAGAGGGTAGGCAAGCGGAGGGCTTGATTCTAGCCTCTTCGTACATGGCGCATGACAGGGAGTCACCGCCTGAGGAAGTGCGATTGCTAGCGGCAGAGGCAAAAGCTAGGAAAGTAAGCCTGCTCGTAGGAAGCGATGCCAATGCCAGGCACTCAATCTGGAGCAGTTCTGAAATTAATGACCGAGGTGAGTCTCTCTTTAATTACATTATTGAAAGCAACATGACTATTTGTAACAGGGGTAACACTCCTACTTTTGTCTTTCCGAGTACGGATAACACAGAAGGGTGGAAAGATGTTTTAGATGTTACTTTTGTCAATAATCACGGTAAACTCTCCATCGAAAATTGGAGAGTATCTCTTCTTAATTCCTTTTCTGATCATAGATATATTTTATTTGATCTTAAATTTGAAATGGAAACTCCTTCCCATTATAGAAATCCCAGAAGAATTGACTGGAAGAAATTTAGTCAAACCTTTAGCTCAAAGCTACGTAATATAACGAACACGAGTTACGAGTCGGTTACAGATCTTGAGTTAGAGATTTCAAACTTCGAGGACTCTATAAACACTGCCTTCAAGGTCTCTTGCCCGATAAGATATAGTAAGAAAACCTTTCCACCTTGGTGGAATGATGACTTATCTAATCTGAGGAAAATTACAAGAACCATTTTTAACATCTGCTATAAGCATAAATTTTATCAGCCTTATAAGGACTGCTTGAGAATATACAAGCGTTCTATAGCTCAAGCCAAAAAACAAGGATGGCAAGAGTACTGTCAGTCTATCGAAGATATCAAAGATTCGGCTAGGCTTAGTAGGGTTTTATCGAAAGAACATTCGAACCCCTCATTTCTTAAAAAAACAGATGGAAGCTGGACAGCATCTCCAATGGAGACATTAGAGCTACTAATGAATGTACACTTCCTAGGTTGTGCAGAAGAACCACCCGAATCTAATCTGACTCTCGACATGCCAACCTCCATAGAGCATGTCAACGCCCTTATAACTAGAGAAAATATAGTCTGGGCTATTAAAACTTTCTCGCCATACAAATCTCCAGGCCCTGATGGAATCCTGCCTATAATGCTGCAAATCAGCTTGAATTAGTGGTTCCACGGCTTGAGAGTATCTTTAAAGGTTGCCTCTTGCTAAACCATGTCCCTTTGTCTTGGAGACAGGTAAGAGTGGTTTTCTTGCCAAAAATTGGTAAAAGAGGGCATGAATCTGCCAAAGATTACCGATCTATAAGCCTTACTTCCTTTCTTCTTAAAACCCTGGAGAGAATCGTAGAATCTCACATAAGGAGTATTCTGAGTAGTTGTCCCCTATCTAACTCGCAACATGCCTACATGAGGGGTAGATCTACAGAGACTGCTCTTCATGAGGTAGTGAGAACGATAGAAAACACGATTCATTTCAAGGAATATACCCTAGCTACCTTCTTAGACGTAGAAGGAGCTTTCAACAATGTCCTAACTGAATCCATCGCAGAATCACTTGCAGACTTCGGTGTAGAGAACTACATCAGAAGGTGGATAATATCCATGCTAAGTAATAGGAGGATTCAATCAAAGTTAGGATATTCAACGTGCACCAAATATGCCATCAGAGGAACACCCCAAGGAGGTGTACTGTCTCCTCTTTTATGGCTCTTGGTCATGAACAGCATTCTTGTGAAATTCGAGAGTAGTGGAGTGAAAGCGGTTGCGAACGCCGATGATTTGGTCATTCTAGTTTCAGGAAAATTTCCAAGCGTGATCAGTGAAATCACTAATATGGCTTTGAAGAAAGTAAGCACCTGGGCTGCGAGCTGCGGACTAGGTGTTAACAGTAACAAAACCGAGTTGATGCTTTTCACCACCAAAACCACCCTTCACTCTACCTCGTTTAAACGGACAAACACTATCATTGTCCTCCAGTGCTAAATATCTGGGCGTAATACTAGACACCAAATTGAACTGGAAGCTTAACATTGAAGAACGGGTGAAGAAGGCGTGTGTTGCCTTCTACGCCTGCAACAAAACATTCGACAAAAAGTGGGGCCTCCAGTCAAAAATGATAAAATGGACATACACAGCGGTTGTAAGACCGATACTTGTTTATGGTTCCGTTGTATGGTGGCCTGCTCTCAGCAAAGCTTACATAGTAAACAACCTAACAAAGGTGCAGAGAAATGCTTGCGTAGGGATATCAGGGGCAATCAGGTCCTGCCCAACAGATGCACTTAACGTCATCCTGGACCTTCTTCCGATCGACCTGTTTATTAAATATCAGGTGTCCTGCAGTATCTTGAGACTCAAAGAAATAGGCTGCTGGAAATCTAGATCCTATGGGCACTGCAACCAAACAAGCCTTATACCATCAGACATCCTATCCACTACCACCGATTACTGCATCCCCACCCTAGACACCTCAAAGAAGTTTAGAGTCTTGCTCCCGTCAAGAATCGACTGGGAGGAAGGTGATGTGACGAAAGACTTCGACACAACTATCTTCACGGATGGTTCAAAGATGGAATGCGGTGTTGGTGCAGGTGTCTTCTGTGAATCTCTTGAGATTTCAAAATCCTATAGACTTCCCGATTTTGCCAGCGTATTCCAGGCAGAATTGTTAGCTATAAGGGAAGCTTGTAAAGCCCTTAAAAATATCCGACAGAACCAAAATGTAGCTATACTAACAGACAGTCAGGCAGCTATTAAAGCCATAGATTCTGCTTTATCATCCTCTAAACTGGTCCAGCAATGCAAAGAGGCTCTCAAGGAACTTGATTTGAGCGTCACTCTAATCTGGATACCGGGCCATAGGGGCTGTGAGGGAAATGAGAAGGCAGATGAGCTAGCTAGGCAAGGATCAGCCATTCACAACTCATTGGCAGTGAGAGTATATGCTCCTCTTGGAGTTGTGAAGGGCAATATCCTGACCAAATACACATCAGAAGCAAATCATAGGTGGAGTAGTTTAACGAGTTGCGTTATATCTAGGAAAATCTGGCCCGCCTATAACAAACCAAAATCAACCAATTTAATTTCCAAACCAAGGCATGACATAGCCAGGATTGTCGCTACCTGCACAGGGCATTGGCCTGTAGGGGAGCATGCGGCAAAATTGGGTATACCACATAACTCTTTCTGCCGTAGCTGTGAGAACCAGGAAGAAAAAGAAACGGTCCCACACTTTCTATGCCATTGTCCGGCCCTGGCTAGGAAAAGAGCACTCCATTTAGGTAAAGAATTCTTCAACGGTATTGAGGAACTCGCAGATTTCAAGATCAAAGATTTGATCTCATACCTCAATAGCACAAAGTGGCTTTAACGCCCCCCCCCCCTTTTATTTCTCCCTCATTAAATGGCACTATGAGATAATAGGCTGTAGGGTAGGAAATAATACAACACTATTATATAGGATTGTACGTGCGGAACATACATAATCCATAACCCATTTTCAAAGCCATTTAGAATCTTTCGAGGTATGGTATCAAAACGGCGCACTCAGCGCTAATTGTGTCCTGCGCGAAGCAGGACAGCCATTTCTACCTACCTACCTATGATATATGTCCGCCTACAGAGGGAAACAGAGAAAATAGTTAAAACCATTTTTGAAGCTAAAATTCCGGAAAATTATAAGTTTTCTTAAAATAAAAATTTTTTTAAACCAAACTTGCATCTCATATTGTTAATCTGTTTATTTTTAATATATTTACAAAAAAAATTTTTTTTGAAAAGTCGAAATTAAACCGATTTTATACCATTTAAGAAATACTCATATTTACATCAGTTTTCACTATTTTTCAACTTTGAATACAAATTTTCATGTCTATTTTATTGAAGAAAATTTTTTTCATATCCTGATTTTACAACATTACATGCGGCGGCGCCGCACATTTCGACTAGCTCATGATTCGTATAAGAATTGTTGTTTTTTCGCGAAGCCGCGGCGCGGCGGCGGCGGGCGGTGCGCACGGTGAACCTAAAAAACAGACAGGCAGCGAAATAGACAAGTCGCGTGCCGTTGTGTTTCCTGAAGGGTGTTGACTAATTTTTTAATAAGTTATAAAAATAATTACCAATAGGTAATCTAATTTGAATGTGTATCTGTATGGTATTTGTGTTCGATTAACGATTAACGGACTTTAGAAAATTTAACGATCGTTAACATTTTTTTGAAGTTAACTGAAAAGTTAAACCGTTAATGGGAATGTTAACTTCGTTAATTAACGATTAACGGATTAACGAAAAAATGCCCGTTAATGCCCAGCTATGTAAGAGCGTTATTCGTCTATCTGACGATTAAAAAACAACAACATTTTACAAAAATTGAACGAATATTCAATTTACAAAAAAGAGTATTGAGCTAGGTAAGCTTCTGAAGAAACCGATATACCTTCTTTCTTCTGTTTCTTCGATTTATTTTCTACATTTGTTTTCCTTTTATGGCAACTCTCGCATTATTTTTAATTCTTCCTCCATTTTAAGTTTTTCTACCTTAAATTTTGCTAGAACCGACTCCTGCACTAAAACATGAATTAGCTTGAACAACGCCAATGTGCGGATTAACAACTGAAATTTTAAGTCTTCTATGCTCAGACTTAATTTTGTTTTGAGTTCTTGGTAAAATACTCTTGTTTGGTCCGCACAAGACCAAAGATGGAATATACATAGGTTTCTGTTTTCTGTCAAACCACTTCCCGATTTGCTTACTACTTTCGGAAAATTGATAACTCAATGCATCGAAAGAGTCACGAATTTGACTCTGAGGTAGGAATTTGAGCCTTCGCATTTGTAGTCTTGAGTGTTCATCTTTTTCGTACTGTTTAACAAAACCTTCCTTTTGTATTTTTCGATAAATAATTGTAAAGGGTATTTTACATAGCTAAACAAACTTAACTATCTCGGAAAAATACATAATTACCATGGTTCAATTCGCGCAAGTGAATGAAACCATTATCTGAAAAAATTATTTTTTTTTCCAGAATATGGCTTTCGAGATTAATTTTTTCCGAGATTTTTCTATTTCGAGATTTAGTATTCGAGATTTTTGTTTTCGGATTTTTACTTTCGAGGTTTTTGTTTTCGAGATTTTTGCTTTCGGGATTTTTGTTTTTGAGATATTTGCATTCGAGATTTTGCGGTAGACCTGAAAATTTACAATTGAGTTAAGAATTTAATACACCTTACTTTCAAATCCGCAAATTTTTGAACAATTTTTCACTAATATCTTCAGTATACCTAAGTATTCGCAAGTATTAAACCTTCCGTGTAGAGTCCTTGATCCGTCATATTTGTTAATTCCTTAGGTTGATGTACTCGAAAATTTTTGATAACGTTCCTTAAACTTTCAAATCGATTTTATATTTAATTTCAAATAATATCAAGACATCCATGGAAAAATATTGACGCGCAATTGTTCTTCTCCATCAGCAAGTATTTCGTCTTCACCAATTCATTTCAGAATTTAGATTGTAGAGAATCGTTCCGGGAATACCAAAGTTGGACATAGTCGTTTCGATTTCAACGAAGAATTTTCTGAGAGAAAAGTGTATAATAACACCCATATCTTAATATTGTTCGCACAAAAAAAAATAAATTTGTTCAATTGTTTCCCAGAATTTTCGGATCTCAGGCATTGTCTAGTACCAAACAAAATATTTGGTTTTTGAGTTATGATTGTACGTTATCTCCAATATGTAATAACAAGCAGGCAAAACCCATTATTTACTAAAATAAAATATGTAATTATGTATGTCTATTATATATTATTGTTTTTAATATTTAGATAAACAAAAATTCTTGCCAGCTTTGGGGGCCCCCCTGCGATCGGGGGCCCTGGTTTCGGAAGCCGGTAAGACGGGTGGTAGTTACGCCACTGGCTGCAGCTCAAACACACTAATCGTTTTGACCGAATTGAATTAAAATTGTTAAGCTTCCTTTAGCTCGGGATCGTGACGTTATACAAAAAAAAAAAAAACATGAACGAGCCAACTCGATTTGCCTACTCGGTTTGATAGCTCGCAACGATTTTAACGGATAAAAAACTTCATTTTTCCCGTTTTTAAGTGTTTTTAAGATCGCTTTCGGGGCAATCTGGTAACATTTAGAACAAAATATCTGTCTGGCTACCTAGATTCATATCTTATCTCTCCATTTTGATTTTGATGGATTAAAGACTACATTTTCACGTGTTTTCTAGATCGATTTTCGAGCAATCCGGAAACAGATGAAAAAAAAAGAAATATTACTCTGTGGCAGATCACTTATCCAGTCCATAGTCAGAACCGGCCATCTTTAGTAAGGAGTAGGTACCTATGGAAGTTCTCTAGTTTCTATGTGTTAACCCATTTAACTTCTAATCTAAAATATTTAAATGCGTTTTCCAAATCACTGTTTATTTCAGAGTCGAATGAAAATCAAAGAAACTTTTTTAAAAATTTCCAATTCCGCACTTTTGGAACGTTTAAATTTTTCATCACCTAAACGAGCTTATCTCCAAATCCACAAAATCCCCAAAACGAACGGAAAAAAACGTATTAATTCTCATCTCTGACTAAAATATGTGTGCAAAAGTGCAAGAAGGTACAACAAGCTTAAGCAAGATGCAATCTATTTTTCCCAACGAACAACTTCCGCTTTGTATATAACGTCTTGTCAACACTTCAAGAGTTTTAGTTTTAATGCTCTTCTTCCTTGCACTTCGTTCATCAGGATGTTCTTGCTGGTTCTGTAGCCTTATCCGAAAAGCAAATAAGCAAAAGTTTTCTCGCTTAGCTGCTGAAGCAGATGAAGTATAAAAATGAACGAAATAAAAAAAAAACTCACACACAACTTAAACTTACCAGCAAATCTTCGTTAATAAATGACGACCACCCAACAACACATCCGACTGACCTTACACACTAACAGCTGTGCTACAGGGTGATTCATTAAGACCAAATCCATAGCCTTGTAGCCAACCAACATCGACATATGAACGAGTTAAAGAAGGGGCTAGACGGCCCCTGGCACCTACTTGTGTTCTCTTTTAACGAGCGAGCAAACTTCGCGTATAAGTCGTTGTCCTTGTCGTTGTCGATTTCTTAGGTTGTAGAATCTCCATCGTCATCGTGCGTCGGTCGTCAACATAGACGACACGACGATGTCGACCTAGTCAAGCCATCATGGGCACCGCTGCTGGGTTACCTCCTTCAGGTTCATGCTGCATGCAATATCTTTGTACTGCTTGCCGACTAATACAAATACGGGCTATGTCCGTTGAAAATCCTTTAAAACATTGAACAGATACAAAATCGGCAACGAGATTTATTCATTAAAATTTATTAGAGTACAAGCTCCGGAATGGTGTGGACGGGTACGACTACGAGAGGTAGCCAGTTAGCCATCTTTGGCAATAGCAACAGTAGTCGGAAGGAAGCTTTACGGGCCAAGCTAATACCGTGCCATTAATAGATAAATCCATTGCTGTGAACGTTCCACTTTAACAGCTACATACCCAGGTTTTTGTGCTAACCTGGTTTTGTCGTCGCCTTAGGATATAACGGACGTATACAGCCGGACCGAGCGGTGCACATGTCTGGCGTCGAGGAAGAAGAACATGGAAACATGTTTGAGTAAAGCATATTCGTCTTTCTGTACTAAACGAAGGATCAGATCACAAATACAAACAAAAAGTCGATGTAAGGAAAGGATATTATGCGAAGAATGATAATCGCCTTATCCTGTTGCTATGACTCGCAAAATTAATAGTCATAATCATAACTTTGACAAGACGAGCGTAACAGTCCTGGATTTTTATCTTGGAAACGAATAGAGGGTCGTTTGTAAAGTTTTAGCATCATCATCGCTGTTGTGTCTAATGTGTGTGTGTGGGAAGTTTTAAATGTGGCAAACGATAAGACGGAACGGAAGCCGGCTGGAATATTGTTTATATAGGTGATGTGCAGGCTTAAGCGAGCGCGTTAAGTTATGAACGAACGAGACAAGAATTCGAGAAAATGATATTTTAGCGGACACGGTTTGTTGTGCAGTACACGTTTGAGGGGGTAGAATGAAGAGCGGAAAAATAAATAAATGTAATGTGTCTCAGAAATGGATTAGACGGAGACAGGTGAATGGGGCATATTCGTGGGTTTATTCTTATCTCGTTTGATTGACTTAAAAAGTAAACAATGGTTGAACATTTTGGGGAGCATTTTGAGGGCAGAAAGCAAATATAAATTTAGATTTAATGACAGAAATTTGGGATCGTAAAAGCTGACGTATAAATTCTTTGACACAATGTTCCAAAATTACCAGAAAAAGTAGTATAGCGTTGGAAATGGAGGAGTATCCAGTATACAAAAACTATTAGCTCTGAAAAGAGGTGTAACTTCGGCGCATTAGATGAAGATCTACTGGCAGTTGACGTAAGTGCATAAGTATTACGCCTAAATGTTTAAGGGGAAGAATGCGACTATGACTATTTCACCGTTAAACGTTAAAATACGTCTATTACGCTAGCAGAACCATTTTATAAGCCGGCAATGAAAAGTATTCAGTATTTTGTTGCTAATTTGTTGCTAATTTGTGCCGCAAGAATTGATTTTGTTGCTCCACTAGTTCTTGGAAAATTCGATGTTCTGCTAGCGTAATATTACGCTAGCAGAACCAAATTAGAACCAATGCAACTAGCGACATGAAACTAACGGCATATTTTGTTGCTAATTTGTTGCTAATTTGTACCGCAAGAATTAATTTTGTACCTCAACTATTTCTTGGAAAAAAACGATGTTCTGCTAGCGTAATATTACGCTAGCAGAACCAAACTAGAACCAATGCAGCTAGCGACATGAAACTAACGGCATATTTTGTTGCTAATTTGTTGCTAATTTGTGCCGCAAGAATTTATTTTGTACCTTAAATAGTTCTCGGAAAGAAGTGCGGTAACGTTTCTTCTTTTCTCTTCTGAAAAATAGTAAGTATACGCCCGAGTGAACTTTCCCATAAAACGTTAATTTCAATATCTGGAAAGGTAAAAAAAGCAACATTTATCGTGTTAGCTAATAGAATAAAAAAGTATCTTATATACAGTTGTTCACTTCTTGTAAAACTCAAACGAATTTTATTGGCGTAGGTACATTTTAGCACATAGCAGTCTGCGAAATGTTTGGACTTTTAATTTCAAAAAGCAGAAAAGCTCTCAATTTAAATGAAATCAATCATACATTAGAGATGTGGTCGGTGGCGATTGTCGAAAGAAATACGGTTGAAAAACCACAAGACACTTGGCAGACTAAACCAGGATGTCAAGGATCAGACACAAGCGACGCGATGATGGTTTCGTTTTATAGTCTCGTCATCGTCTTGTAGTTCCCAAATTAAAATATTATGCCCTACTCTCCACTTTCTTTGACAGAACTGCCAATAAAATCAAAATACGGAAGTTCATGCTTACTCTAGTCAACCTCGAAAATACTCCGAAGCTCCTTCCTTTCCAACAACACTACAGCAGCGTGGCGGGCGTCTCACAGCTCACATAAAAAGAAAAACGCTAGAAAGAGAGGATTTTCGATTTATATTAGAGAGAAAAAGCGAAAGAGACAACTTAGTACTTTTGGGTTTAGCAAACAGATTCGTCGAGAGAAAATCAGTGTTTTTGGTTCAGTGGCAACTCCAAAGTATTTGTTCTTTAATGTAAAGCCAACAGTGTACTTACACGCCGGAAGCACTTTAACAACGAAATACTCAGCAAAAGGATGCCGATGGATATAACAAGGACTCCCTGACATAACGAGGCACCTATAAAACCAGCATACACCAGTTTGGGTAGAACAACGTTCTGTGTCGTCGTCTTCATCGTTATTGGAGAGAGGAAAAATAAAACTAAGAATTTTCAACTCAACTGACACTGAGGCTGTAGGGTTATACCGAAAAGCTTCGTCGTCGTGTCGGTCGTTGGAACACCGCACCGCTGCCAGTCATTCATTCATTTTCCTCCAAGTCAATCAGCCAAAATAGTTGGTTAGTTCCATGTTTGCCAACGATTTTGGAGCTCCACCGCCGCGGTTGTGGTGCGGTGCGGGGTGGTTTGGAGAGTATCTACGTAACTTAAAACACATAAAGGAGATGAGGCTTTGTAAATTTGAATTTGGATTAGCACGTCTACGTTGTACTTAAGTTATTCTTTTGTATTCCAAATTCTGCACACACAGAACTCAGGTTTTGCCTTCCTGAAATCAAGAGAATCATCACTTCGCAACCATACCCTTTTGTTGTAAGTCAGTGCTGCGATCTAAGTTGGTACACCTAATCTAATCGATAAGTGGATTGCTTTACGGATGGAGGCTTTGTAAATTTGAATTTGGATTATCACGTCTCCGTTGTACCTAAGGGGCCAGTTATAGCGATCATTGGTTTTCATCAGGAAAAATTGGAACAGGGGGAATCTAAAATTTTTTCCTGATGAACGTTTATAGCAATCATTGAAAATTTTTGTCAAGAATTTTTTTCCTGCCGTAATTCTATCATTGGAACTGTGAGAAGTTGAAACACAGATCATTGGAAATGTACAAAATTGAAACGCAAATCATTGGAACGATTTGTTTCAATTTTTGACAAAAATCCATCAGCTGTTCAGGAAAACGAATTTCCGTACGGAATATAGAAAAATACACATTTTTAACGAAAAATAAGTTTGCGATCTTATATTTTTTTCTCAAAAAAAAATTCTTTAAGTATTTTCCGGTCGATTGGTATATAAATTGCATTAGTAATCAAAAGCAAACTTAGTAAAATATCCATTCAAAAATTTTTCCTGATGGATTTCAATGATCGCTATAACTGGCCCTTAAGTTATTCTTTTGTATTCCAAATTCTGCACACAGAGCTCAGGTTTTGCCTTCAGGTTTCTACTCCACATTTCCACAACCATATACTTTTGTTGTAAGTCAGTGCTGCGATCTAAGCAGGTACACCTTATCTAATCGATAAGTGGATTGCTTAACGGGTGGAGAGGGTACGGTTTAGAGTTCCATAGAAGACTGGATGTGTAGTGTATAATATCGTTTATTTTGTGGTTACTACTGCCAGTCGTGCGTCGTCATCGTCTTCTTTGCCACCAAATATCTTGAAGAGTTATTTGGAATATTTGAACGAATAATTGAATTTTTGAGTCCCTCGAAGACTTTTTTCATATGCAAGAGATTTATCATGATGAGTTTATTTGGTAGGGAATTTGAATTCTTTGCGTATTTTTGTGTCTGCTTCAAAATTTATGAAATCAAAATACAACCAACGAATTTTGAGATTCATATAAATTGCTTGACGGTTTTAAAAGAGGATTCTGTTTGTGGTGCTTTTTACTTCGTTCATGACAGATTGATACTCTTGGAACTTTTTTTCAGTTATTCCTTTTGTGCAGAAGTTTTCTCGTGAAAAAGCAACTACTTATAAGGGGTAATTTGAACGAGGAATTTCATTACTTGGTTCTTCATGATTCTCAGCATTTCGAGTGTTTTTGAAAAAAATAGTGTGGCTTGATTTAGGACTGTTAGAAAAATTATTATCGGTCTTCTTAAATCTCATTCATTGAGTGACGAAAAGAAGTAGATTTTCATGAAAAAGTATGATTTTTTGCGGGCAAATGAAGGATTTTTATTTTAATTCTTACGACTCCAATTCTTCTTTAAAAAAGTAATAAGTTGCAGTCGTTTTGAATCCCCGTTAAGGGATGACTTAAAATTTTGAATTTTACAGAACAATCGTTTTCTTTTCATCTATCAACAATACAATGAACATTTCGGTTTGTGAAAACTACCACTAGATTCCTAAAGTGTTTTTCGTAAATTTCCAAATCACTTAAATTTTAATTAAGGGATCTCTTTACCTTCATCCGAAACATGGGACTTCCTGGATGCTTACAAGAAGTCTCATATTCACTCTCCAATCTCCTTCAATTCATATCTAAACTGTAAGAACAAAATGAGTTTAACTTAATGTTAATGCCCACACAGACAAAAACACACACTGTCAGACTAAACATCCGCATTCGTTAGATGTGTTTCCATATGTAAATATCTCGACGTCGACTTACAAAAAAAACATATATGCGGAAAATCAAAAGTCCTTTAAAATAATTACAAAATCTTACGCGCACATTAGGAGAAACCCTTATCATATAAATATCCCTTTCCCCGCAGTCACTCCTTATTTCCATTAGCATATGTTTAGAGACCAAATAGCTTTTTCGAAAAGGATTGCGATTGAGACAACCGGAGACTCCCTTTTTAGCTTCGCAAAAGGATATAATGACAGTCGTAAAATAAATTTATGCTTTTATCCCAAAAGAGGACAATGTACGTTGGAATATTATTATTTCAACTTAACTCACTTTTGTGCTCCTTTCCTTAGAAAGTGAATGAAAAAAAACAAGTCCTTTTCTGAGTTTTGTCAGTCTCGGGAGGTATAGCATTGCAATTAGCATAGACACTCTAGATGAGCTCTTTGGGCGAGACCCCGAGAATAATTATATTCAAAAACAGCATCTCGTCGGAATGATTCAATTAAATTTTGGGAAATTTGCCTCCAAGAATCAAATAAGTATTTAAAATTATTTCCAAAACATCACACATTCCCTCAAATAATGACCTCCACTTTCACCCCATCGCCCGACTACTGGTCCCAAACAGATGGAATGTGGGTAAAGTGTTGAAAACTTAATGGCATATTGGCCAGTTTTTCTGTGTGGCAATCCTGGCGCGCGCTGGTGATGAGAGTTTGCAAAATATCATCACATCACGTACCTACCCGAGTAATTAAGTGTCCATATGACAAAAACATGAGACCCCATTAATTAGACGTATGAATATGAAAACACACACAGCCGACATTATTTAATGTGGCCATTATAGGACAATATTTCTAAAATTTGTTTTGTTTTCTGTTTGCGTTGTTGATGTTGTTGCTGTTTTTAGAAAGATCACCCCAAAAAACGCCTCTACTTGCCCCAAAACAAACATTTTAATTTGACAGACTAACACGAAAATTATGACGTCGGTCGAGCAGATTGTGTTGAGAAAAAAGTGGGGGATCGAAAAAGCTTTTAATAACCCATCCAGAAATTATGAATAACAACTGAAATGTAGAACAAAACGGCTTTTTGATAGAACAGAGGCACCCTGTCATAATTTTATGACATTGTTAATGGCTTGTCGTCGTGTCTGGTGATTGTGTTAGTTGATTTGTCTGATAACGGATTGCACAAATATATTATGTATGCATGTTTCATTAGCATTTCGTTTTTGGAATTGATGCTTGCTACACGATTGACAATTTTATTTACATGACAGAAGTTATTTTCAAACAAATTAAATTTCATCGTTGATGGAAATTTTTGAGAGTGTAATAAAATTTTAAATATTTTATAGCAGGTAAAGTTAATTAAAATGATTTAGAAACACTCGAATTAGAGCAAACATAGTTGATCCCTGTTCCACGAAATTGTTTATGCTTTTGAGATACAGAGTGGGTGTGGAAAGTTGTTTTTTAAGTAATTGCCGACATCAAAGGTATTTGCATTCATTTTATGTTTTATTTTTTTGAAAAAAAAAAACAAGGAAACATTTTCGTAATTTTAATGAAATTTTCTGGAATAAAAGAATGTATGCTTTTTTGTTTTAATTTATTCAGGCTGAAAAAGTCTGGATTTTTTTTTTTAATAAAAACGAACCCTTTTGCTTTTTTGCTTTTATGAGAGAGTCCGAGGGTAGGTACTTGAGATTGTCAAACAAGTAATGAAGGGAGTTTTCAAACTGATTTCAACTCAACATTTTCTTCATGGTGTACTTACACGAACGAGCAACGTCTACAAGTTATACACATTTTCTACCAAAATTCTGCAACTTCAAGAGTGTTTACTGCATTGTTCAGTCATGATTCTCGCCCTAGTAGACAGGAATTAAAGTTTTAGTGGAGAAATTTGAGTCAGTATCAGTGAGACACTGCTGTTCAGCCGTTCGTAGCAACGATCCAAATCAATCAAGAATTGGGCATCGGCCAGACACCATTATGGAGGATTTTGGCTCGAATTGGAAGATCTTGACTTTGACAACATGACGACACAGCACACCTTGCAACCGATTAGGTACATGAAGAGTTAGCTTGTTGAGAGTGTTATCCTAAGAAATAGGGCAGTCTATTTGCCGCCTCGTTCGCGGGAATTAACGCCTCTAGAGTATTTTCTTAAGGCTGGGATCGAAAGATTGAAAACCAAAATCTCACAAACCCAAAAACAGCAAACCATATTGAATGTTAGCTACTTTTCTGTAGGTACTACTTTTGCCCGAATGTAATTTGACCGAAAGAAATCCTGCCTTTCTTCATGACAGTTTACTTCTTTTTGTTACTCAATGTTATGAGAATTAAGGAGATCGAAATCTTGTACCTTCATCGAATATTTTAAGAGCCCTGAACAAGGCCACAAGCTTTTTCAAAAAGAAAAATTTTATTTGACACCAAACGCTGAGAACCAAGGCGAACAAAGCATTAAAATTCTTCTCTTCAAATATTTCTATACCTATAAGCAGTTGCTTTTTTCGGCATATCAGTCACATTCAGTTCCAGATTGTTCTCGAAGCCGAGTTCCATTCATAAATGTTTTGATTTGAATTTCTCTAATGGTTTGCATTTTATTTCTTTATTGGGAAACCGTTTGTCAACATTTCCGCCACAAAAAAAAATAATATAAAAAATTAATAGAAAACGTTCAAAAACTTATCAAGAACAGCAATTTAGTAACAATTAACGTAATATGCATTGTGCACAAACAAAACCACATCCTCCTATCTCCGGAGCCAGCCTTAACTAAACATTGTTTCAATTTAAAATGATACACAAAATCCCCTTGTATATACATAAAGCGAAATTCGAAAGTACTAAGCTATCACCACAACACAACAAAACTCTGCCAACTCTTTCAATTAATTAATTCACATACGTGACAAGGTTATGCAAATATCAATGCAAAACAAACAATCACCGTTAGCCGAAAGCTTCTGTAGGTATCCTTATTTCCGTTTGAAGTCGCCACTTCCGCAAAAAAAAAGTTGGATTTAGGGTTAGGAGAAGCAATAGATAAGATAGAAACTTACATCCAAACTAAGGGCAGGTAAGCTGTACGGTACGTAGACATACCCACAAAGATATGAAGCAACGTGAGAGTTTCTTAATTCACATTTCCCGTTTCACTCTTGCACGCTCTTGATTTTTCGACAGTCGAGTCGTCAAGGATTTAAATTTTGTGTACCAAACTCTGAAGGAAGGGGTTAAAATCTGAGATTGGTACAATCAATCACCATGACTACACACGACCGAAGATGCAGGGTAAAAGGAGGGTTGTGGTTAACTGGGAATTCAAGGATTCCGGGTGTAATATCAAAGACAGGGTACAGTGCAGTATTGTATATGCTTCCGCAATACCTTCACAGAAAGGGATTTCAGCAAATTTTAGATGAAAGTCAGTAATTGCGTTCTTGGAACAACTCAACAGGAGGCAAAGGTTAGACGAATGTTAGTTAGCTATGCATGCAAATGTGCACAACAATCTAACGAAGTGGTTTCAAGTCGAAAGGGAAATAGCAAATGGAAGAAAAAATACTGCATTTGTTGTGAAAGTATGTAAAATACAAACGACGTATTAGGTTGAAAAACAACTCCTTTCCCAATTATAAAGATCAAAATACCGAGAAGTGGAAAGTTTTTTATTTTAAAATTCTTCAGATATGATATTTTCATAAACTCTAACGTTTGTCTGTTTTTGTTTTTCTTTACAGAGCTTTTGTGGATAATACTCAATTACAATCCTTTTATCTCAACTAAAATTCATTGTTTTCTGACCTTCCCATTCGTCTCTTCTAAGACAATCCGAACATCATGGACATCTTGATGCAGGGCAACAACTTGCAAACCCTCGACGCTGCTCAATTCCCCATCGACAGGATATATACAACGTCTCTACCTGGGCGACAATCCACTCCAATGCAATTACTCACCTCTCTGGCTCTGACGATTGGTTACAGGCAATTTTGACGAACCAACTTCACTCAAACCCGCCAGAAAAAGCACCCACCCGGACGCCTCGTCCTCAAGCTATCTCAAACTCGACAATGACCGCATTATATGCGACACCTGGCAAGATAACATTTGAACACGACGCCTCCGACGAAGGGCCATCAATGGCAGTGGTGAATTTCCACTACAGAATTATGCAGCAAAAATGCAATATCCTTCGCACCATCGTTTCCAATCGCATTTCTAAGTCGACAAACTCGAGCTCGAATGATTGCCAACGAATATCATGCCTTAAAGCCATGGGAGCTGCCGGTCAAAGAGGCCCTCGACGAGCCAGAGCATTTGTATGAGAAATTCGATCATTACGAGTATCCCGATACACACACGATGACAAAACCACACGTTGTTTATGTATGACTCTCACCTAAAGGATAAGAAAACTTGTTACTGCTTTTATCAAAATTATAAACACTTAGGATAAATACTGTTCAAATAAAACTTGAAACAAAAATTACAAAACAAGAATTCGACTAAGAAGATGGGGGAGGAAAACAAAATTAAAAAAAGGGATTTTTTGTGTATAATTGCGAAAAAATATGAAGGAACTCTTGAATGAATGTACTATTGTTAGTTTTTTTACTATTGAAAAAGAAAATATATTAAACGCATAATTGTAAATTTACGGGTTATTTTTTTTCTCAATTTTATAATTTAAAACCTTTTAAAGAAGAATTTTTTTTTTAGATAGTTAAAGTTTTTAAGGAAAACCAACAACAAACATTAAGAACCGATTGCTGGTGCCATATTGAAAATATATAACTTTGACACACAACTTATGCAAACACCGAAAACAAACAGTTTATTTTTTAATAATAATAGACAAAAACAAATTTATCCAGAAAAAAAAACACTTAAAAAATAATAATTTTGTTGATGCATAAACATTTAATTAAATAATAATACGAAAATGTTTTTAATTAAAACCCCGAATAGAAATAAAAAAATGATTATTTTTGAAGCTGAACAAAATGGAAAAAAGCGTCTACACACAAACACTCACAACAACCTGATAAAAAAGTTAACCAGCCAAGAAGAACAGCAAAAAAAACAAGCAGAATAAATTAATTCGAAAAAACTAACAACCTTAAAGCATATTTGTATATTTAAAAAAATATAAAAAAGAAAACAAATAAAAAATAAAAATAAGATATAATAAAGTATAAAAATGTTATTTCTTATACAAAGACTGAACAGAAAATAAAAACAAACAAACAAAAAAAAAATATTTAAAAAATATATAAAAGCAGTGGTATGTTTTGTTGTCGTATTTATTGAGTGCGGTTTAATGGATAGACACCGGAAAAGGATTATGCGGTGAGTAATTGTCATTGTGAGGCAGCGCAACGCAGCGGTTAATGTGGTTATGGAAATGACACTCCGAGAAAATGAATTCAGTTTTATTTTGTTCCTTTTTGCTTGATCAAAAAAATACCACCAATTTGGTGTATATAAAAATATCATTTTAAAATTTGCAGATTATTATTGTGTTTGAGAGGGATTATACGTGGATGTGGTTTGGCCAATTTGTTGAATTTGGCTGCGATAAATTTTCATTTGGCGCCAAAGGTGCGATTGGTTTGTATTTTTTGTTGGCTTTTGTGAAAAAGGATATTTTATGTAAATACAGATTCTATTTCAAATAATGCTATTAAGAATAGCAATAGGTGATCCTTGTTAGCCCGATAAGTGTAAACAAAATCTGTTGTCCCTTTACAAAACATTAAACATTGAACATAAATCTGTGTTTTATTAAACATTTTTGTATACGAAACGTAAAATGGAAATGGGTATCAGACAAGGCTTTACTATCCAACCCTTATTCAAATTCGATGTATTTTTGGGCGAAAAAAAAACTATTCCGAAGAGATCTAATAGATAAAAGGGATTAAAGTTTCAGTTGTTGTCTAAACAGTTTTACATGCAGGGATAACGATATGTATCCAAATCTACCTCTTTTATCGAAAAACATGTTTAGTTTTTTGGAAGACCTGATGTCGGGCCAAAAAGAGGACTTAAGAAGGATGCCCACCTTTCCACAAGGTGGAAGATAACGTGTGTGTTTTCCAAAAAATTGGGTGGAGAGATTTGATAAAATCTGAATTCTATGTTATTTTTGGTAAGGATAAAGAAATTATGTCGATATATTGGATTTGGGATTTTCCTTGGAATTACTTGCTGATATCGAATAGCGTCTCACTTACATATTATTAAGATAAAGGATTTTAGATAAGAAATTGTATTTTCTATTCAAATTTCTTAGAAAGAAGATAACACACACATTAAGAAGTTAAACATATTATGGTGAATGTTGAAATTGTCATTTTGCCGATTTTGTGGAAACTAATTAATTTGTTCTCTCTCATTTTTTCATACGTGAACGTGAAATTTGTGTATTTTTATTACCCCATAAAGGATTCAAGACTGAGATACTGCTGTCTTCAACCGGAAATTGTGCCTAGTATGCGTCTTCCATCCATTGAAACCATGTTAAAATAAAAGTTGACAGGCTTGGTAGGCTCCATCCAGGAGATCGTCAGACTCCTCCTCGAAAGACTGTTTAGCTTCATCGAAAAAGCACAATAAATCGGCAACCAATCCCGAAAGCTTTGTTACAAAAAAAAAAAAAACGTAAGCAACTAGCAGCAGCTGCCTGTGGCGTAGTGGTATGTACGTTGGCTGCTACGCAGAACACGTGGGTTCGAATCCTGCTCGTGCCCACAATGTTTTATTTCATCTTTCACGGGTATTGCGAAGGACTGACAACACTTCCAAAAGTGTTATCTGTCCTTAAAAAAGTGCCTTTCAACTTGGCCGTTCGGAATCGGCGTTAAATTGTAAGTCCCCTCAATTCTTCACACGCACTCAGACAATATTGTTGATGAATGTAAGCCACTAAGGCCTTGGCTCTTTTAAAGCTGTCACGCCACTCTATTTATTTATTTTTTAACAAGTGAAGTAAAATCTTCGTAAATGTCATCATCATCAAGCACCGCAACTTGAACAATTTCGCATACGAACACGATTTGGCACCAGAATAGGGTTTTGGTGGTGTTGTTTAGGTGGCAACCAGAATTCTTAAGCCCTTCAGACATTTTTCCTTTTTTTCTTCAATTCCTTTTACTGCAAAATATATTATTGAACTTACTAACTCCTTATTTTCTAGAGTATTACCACCTTCATTTATTCAATTAGGGGAAAGACCATTTTAATTTTTAATTTGAAAAAGTTCAAAAATTGTTTTGTATTTTAAATTCTTTTCTTAATTTTGCACCAGACGCAGACAACAGAAGACAATAGTTAAGGAAGGCAACAGAAATCCCGCACGCCATATCTAATGGGTGTTTTGGGTGGGTTTGTGTATGAAAGTGTCATAGATGTTGCGGTGAGTGACATTACAAGGCTAACCAGGAGGACTAGACTAAGGTTCAGTGTCACCTCACCGCTTCGTCGACAGCGTTGTCTCGTGCCTTACCGCACAGGGTGTTAATTATTTAAAAAGCCTTTTGTATTTAATCCTCAACCTTTTCCTTTGGTCTTGATAGTACGTCGGTCTTCAATATACCAGAGCTCTTTGCGACGGTGTCTTTTGAAATTTTTACAGGTCTTTTAACTTTTCTTCTCTTCAAATCCTTTTCTTTTTAGCTCTGCTTTATGTCTAGCACCAAAGTATTCATAAAAGTAAAAGGACAATCATTTTGAAAATTCATAAAGGTAGCCTGCATGCTCTCAGAACTCAACTTAAACTTTTGTGTTCTATATTTCATAGAGTATATATAGCGAGTCGCAGAAAGTTAAAGAAAAGTCATGTCCCTTAACTCGATGATTTATTATGGGTCTTTCGGTACAGCCGACAAACGTTAAAGTGAATTCCATACCACGACGAATACCCTGGAGGACATGACTTTGGTTTTAAAAATAGAGTACAAAAAAGGACAATACAATAACGGCGCGGCGGTGTTCGCTTACATTTTATTCGTTGGCGCTTGACGTTGTGCGTTGGGCGCCAATTCCTGCCTGATTGTTAGGTTCCTGATGAAGATGGCTGAGGTTGTGGAATGGGTCTTGTGGAGTGAATTAACTTTTCAATTTTTCTCATAACCGGGAAACAGTTTCTTATAGGCGTTTAACCCTTCAGTGTAACAATTTATGTAGCCGAGTTTTTTTTTGTCCTTACTTGTCACACAGCAGGCGGTGCGACGCTGTTAGTGAGTGAGGTGGAGTTTAAGCGAAACAATTAGACAAGAATTTGATAGGAATATTTAAACAGGTTCCTTGGGCGTTGTGGAATTTTCAATAGCGGAAGTAATGAAATTTTAAAATTGTTTTTCTATTCTATATATCCATCCGTCTTATGGTTAGCGAGTTTCTCTTTTTAGTAGAAGGTTTTTGACTTAAGTGGATTTTGGTATTACTCCTTATTTTGTTAGAAGGGGAGAGTTGTTTTAAAGAGGATTTACACTTTTTAAGTTGAGTAGGAAAATGTTTGTGAAAAGTTTCAAATAAGAAAACCCAGACGTTTTGAGACTCCCGTTGTATTTCCTCAAAGTGATCTAAGTTACTGAGGTTTGGAGTGCCCTGTGCACCGGTCTCCTATTCAGAATACATTAGCCAACCTTCCGAACCAACCTCTTCACTTTTCGTCAGCAGTTGAGTCTTCTCAGAGCAGCGAATTTTTCGGCTAATCCTTTCGTTTGATGTATCATGAAGCAAGTACCCCTGGCTAAGTGATTAGGTGCGTTGCCTGCTAAGCAGGACGTCGTGGGTTCGAGTCCTACTCGAACCCATAAAGTTTTTTTTTCATTTTTGACGAGTACTGCCTCTTGTTAAGAACTGACAAAACTTCCAAGAGTATCAATCTGTCATTAACAAGTGCTTCTCAACTTTGCTATTCGGAATAGGCGGTACGCCGTAAATTGTGTAGGGAACGATATAAGACCACCCAACATAACACAACACAAAACATTATTAGACTTCATATACATACATACTTACCTTGACAACATATCACTAACTTTACTCTAACCTAAACAATACTTACCCAACACTAATTATAAAAAAAAATGAACATAAAAATACTTACCTTATAACACTTACCATAGAACATTTACACTCATACACCATAATATCTACTTTACTAAAATACACTTTACTACAAATCATCACTCGTCTCTGAGAAACACATCCTGATGAAAATAATAAAACAAAAAAAAAGATAGAGTTTTTTTTATGAAGTCAGTGAGATAGATTAGATTCGTGTTTTGTTATTTTGTCTAGATAGTGAATATTGTGTAAATTCAGATTGAGAATTTGAAAAGCCATTCTTATTCAATTTAAATTATATTGAAAAGAAAATAAACAAACAAATCTAATATTCCACCAACATTTATATAATTGTGGAAATTCCTGAAAAGACATATAAAAAAAAAGAAAAAAAACCTGTAAAAGTCTGTAAAGAGAAATACATATATATACATTCGTATTTCTGCAATAATAATGGAAGACTAAAGAGTGTGGAAGAGATTTAATATCATTCCTTAAATCCTACAAAACATGATACTGAATCCCTATTCCTGAAATAAAAAAAAAAACTTTCTTAACGAAAGCCTGGACACCCTCTCCTTCCTGCTGCCTGGTTCGGCCTTAGTTGCCTGTAGAGCTAAGGTCGTAAGGGTGGTATAGGTTGGAGAGGGCCGAACAGCTGGTTCCGTTACAGGTGGCGCCCAACGTGGGGCCCGAAGTTTTTGAGTTACGTCAACACCGAGGGAGGTTTGACGCGGGAAGGTGAGCGCACTGTTGAAGTATATTGTATCTTGGACATGGTTTGGTGTATCAGTACTGAAGTATTTGTAGTAGTTTGTTTAAATGTAGGTATATTTTGTATTCGTCCGGTAAAGGGGTTTTCTACCTTTTACGCAGTTGCGCATTGCATTTGATTCCTATGTAAAAAGGAATGACAGAAATCTAATTAATTGAAGCCTAAGATAGAATGCAATTTTAGCTCGTCTTCAGTTGTTCAATTTTAAGTTTTCTCTCTTCACATAAATTCATATACATTCATTCGATATTAGGATTGTAAGGGCTTGACTTTCAGTGTGGCTAATAAAGCTTTTGAAGACATGCAGGCCTCATCTTAGTACATCAACCATTTGCCAAGATACAAAACTGACGATACAGTGTGATTATTTTTCCGTGTTAAACTGGTGTGTTGCTGAAGGGAGCCCTGACTTCAGCATCCTCTTCATGTCGCTTCCACCTTGACCTAAATGATAGAAAAAGAAGATAACATATTATAATAATTTAAAACCACTCTTTACCAGTCAAATATACTTACTCAACATACACTCATTCCAACACATATTTATACTCACCGTACAATAAAATACTTAGATACTTAGAAACATAATAAAAGAACATATCATACTTACCCTTCCTACATTTATACTTACCCATTTACTTATATTTACTTAACCCAATCATATATATAAATTTTAACCAATTTCGTTACATTTATTAACATCGAATACTTACTAATACTTACACATATTTTCCTTTTCGTAAACGTACACCTATCTTTAATAAAACCATAACCAAACTGTAAATACAAATACACCTAATTTTAATTACACTTAATATAAACACGAAATATTTAGCAATACTTACCTTTAAGTTATTTTTCCTCAATCCCTACTTTAAACATAGTATCTAAACAACAACAAAAAAAATGTCGAGTTTACGAGGGCCAAAGAAGACAAAAATATCTTCAACTTCACGTGTTCTTCGGTCCTAAAAACTTCGAAAGTCAACTGTTTCCGATGAAACAGCTCCAGGACTTGACGATCAAGCTTCTTCTAGCCAAATAAGACCCACGAAACGTGAGCTTATTGGGGTCCAGCCAAAACAGTTAACAGGCTATATACAAAATGTTGTCACCGCAGCAGTTGGTGTAAGCCGCGCTGAAGACTTCCGTATTTTCACGTCTGAAATGGAGCGCACAAGGACGGGATTGAGAGACGAGTTGGCCGGAATCATACGGGATACCTTGGCTTCAGTTCCGACACCTCGTCGCAATTCGGAAAACCCAGCTCCTGCTCCTCGATTTCAATCACCACCGCGGTCATCTATCAGATACAACACCGCAGCAGTTCATTCGAATATGAATGACTTTTTAAGTCAACTCGATGACTTAACATTAAACGACCCAAATACTGCTTTACAATCTGTCCCTAATCTTTCTGGCCACAGGCTACAAAACTTTCATAAGTGGGGGCTAAAATTCGATAACCACAACATGTCCGTCGATGATTTTCTGTTTCGATTGGAACGTCTAAAGACAAGCTATGGAGCAACGTGGGATGATGTGGTTATTAATTTTCACCACTTCATCACGGGTTCCGTTGACACATGGTTTTGGATGTACCTGAAGGCAAATCCTCATGTTACCTGGTCCGCACTAAAAACTGCGCTCATTGAGCAATTCAGGAGTCTGGAAACAGACTCAGAACTTTCCAGGATGTTGTATGAAAGACAACAGCGGTATGGAGAATCATTTGACGATTTTTTTTCCGCAATACAACAACTGAATGGCAAATTGCGCGTGCCTAAATCGAACGAGGAAATCATCGACGTCTTGAGAAACAATGTTCGGCGTCAAATTGGAATGTTGTTGATCACCTTTCATTCAAACAACTTGGCAGAGATGGTCCACGTTTGTCGGAAGATTGAAAAGTTTATTGCCGACCGTGAGACCCAAAAATCTCGAATGGCAGCTATTCCAACGTCACGTAGAGTTGTTTCCGAAATGGTTGCAGTACCAAGCGAAGTTGAAGAGAACGAAATCTTCCCAGAGCTCGAGGCCATCCACCATAAAAAGGAGAGAGATACTCGCAGTTTCACTTGTTGGAACTGCAAGGCAAAGGGCCATTCTTTTTTCGAATGTCCCAACCCTCAGAGGACTCTCTTTTGTTTTAGGTGTGGCATGGAAAACACCACGTCACCCCAGTGTCCCCGATGCTCGGAAAACGAGCCAAAGAGCAGTTCGAAACCCCGGGGGAATTGCTCTTTGGAGAAGAACCCGGATCGCCAGTAAAAACTTTTGCGACCTCTTCTGACAATCATTCCGATTCTGTCCCCGACCTTTTAACCAGCCAGACTACACCTACACCTACATTTACATCTACACTAACACCTACACAGATACAAATTCTGCCCCGTCCACTGCACACCACTAACATCGAAAACCAAACTCCACCAGCTATTCCCAAACCACCGAAGAAAACGTTTCACGAAAGACTTCAGAATTACCATGAAGTGAGAAAACGTATTTTTGGTAGCCAAAATACGATTGTCTCTGAAAAAATCGCGAAGCTTAGGCAAAAATTCTGCGAAAAGAAGCTATCATACAGGGCAATTGAAGCAACCACTTTGTGCTGCTCCGACGATCCGCGCCCTTACGCCAATGTCAAAATTTTTGACGAACCGCTTTTGGGCTTATTGGACAGTGGAGCAAGCATAAGTTGCCTTGGTATGAATGGAATCGAGTTTCTCCAAAAACACGGCCAAGACTATTCCAAACTCACATCTGGTGTTAAGACTGCTGATGGGAAACATCAAGCCATAGTAGGCAAAGTCTATGCGGATGTTTCCTACAAAGGGACGACGAAAAAAATTCCTCTGTACCTCGTACCGACTTTGCAACAAAGACTTTATCTCGGTATAGACTTTTGGAGAGAGTTCGACATCGCTCCTCATTTGATGTCGGAATTATCCTCACCTCCCACCACAGACTCAAATTCAAATGCGCATGTTCTTACTCAGCAACAGTCCAGGTGTCTAAAGGATGCCATCGATCTGTTCCAGTCCAGTGCCATTCAAGGCTTAGGGAAGACGACGTTAGAGGTGCATACCATTGACACAGGAGATGCTGAGCCCATTAAACAGCGTCACTACCCGATTTCTCCAGCGGTGCAGAAACTCATATATGAGGAATTGGAGCGCATGCTTAAACTCGGTGTTATCGAGGAAAGCAATAGTGCATGGAGCTCTCCTGTAGTTCTAGTGCGAAAGCCCGGCAAAAATCGCTTATGCATAGACTACAGGAAAGTAAATGCCAAAACGAAAAAGGATGCGTATCCACTTGCTCATATAGGAGGATTGCTATCGCGACTTTCAGATACACGCTTCATTTCGAGCATAGATCTGAAAGACGCTTTTTGGCAGATCCCATTGGAGAAATCGTCAAGGGAAAAGACTGCGTTTACTGTGCCTGGCATGCCCCTGTTTCAATTTACGGTCATGCCCTTCGGCCTTTGTAATGCGCCACAGCGATTGGTCAGGTTGATCGACAAAGTAGTACCTCATCAATTGAGGGAAAGAATCTTTCCGTACCTGGATGATTTGCTGGTAGTGTCAAGTACATTTGAAGAGCATGTGGAGTTGTTGAGGATACTTGCCGGACGATTGAATGAGGCGGGATTGACGATTAATATCCAAAAGTCGAAGTTCTGCTTCAAAGAGCTAAAGTATTTGGGATATATCGTTGGCGACGGCTGTCTTAAAACAGATGTGGGAAAGTTGACGGCCATTTCTGACTTCCCAACACCTACTTCGGCAAAACAGGTGCGACGTTTTCTCGGAATGGCAGGTTGGTACAGAAGGTTTGTCAAGGACTTTTCGACCTTGGCAAGTCCGCTGACCGAGACTCTTAAGAAAGGGAAAAAGTTTGTTTTCACAGAAGAAGCGTTGAATGCGTTCAACAAATTGAAGATTGCGCTTACATCAGCTCCATTGCTGGTGAACGCGGATTTTTCAAAGGAGTTCTTGATACTCTGTGACGCGTCCAACACAGGTATTGGTTGTGTGCTTGCCCAAATGGACAACGACGGTAATGAACGGCCCATTTGCTACCATTCGCAAAAACTCAACAAAGCCCAGCGCAACTACAGCGTGACTGAGCGTGAGTGTTTGGCTGCTGTTATGGGAGTTCAAAAGTTTCGAGCTTATGTCGAGGGGCATCCTTTTAGGATTGTTACCGACCATTCGAGCTTGAAGTGGTTGATGAGTCAAAAAGATTTGAGTGGACGGTTGGCTAGATGGAGCTTAAAGCTTCAATGTTTTGACTTTTCCATCGAGCATCGTAGGGGAACACAGAACGTTGTACCCGATGCACTTTCACGAGTGCATGGAGTCGACGCTCTGCTTTGCGATGTTTCGATGGGGAAGGATTCCTGCGAAGTATTGCATATAGATCTTGAGGACCCCAGTTTTCAATCTGAGGAATACCGCAAGATCATTGACTGCATAAATCAAAGCAATCAGCTACCTGACCTTCTTGTGTCGGAAAATTTCGTCTACAAGAAGGTCAAACACTGCACAGGAAACCCAATTGAAGACGATGAAGTTTGGAAGCTTTGGGTTCCTGAACAGCTAACCGACCGTTTGATCGCACTGGCTCATCAACCACCAAGAGCATCGCATGGTGGGGTTGCAAAAACGCTTTATCGGCTAAAGCAACAATTCTTTTGGCCAAACATGGCAGCCCAGGTTAAGGCATTCATAGGAGACTGTGATGTCTGTAAGACCTCGAAAGCTCCAAATGCCACCCTTCGACCTCCGATGGGTAAAGCATTCGTGGCTGAGAGACCTTTTCAGATGATATTCATGGACTTCCTTGGACCTTATCCCCGCTCGCGACTCGGGAATACGCATATAGTTGTTGCTCTGGACCAATTGACTAAGTTCGTGGTAGTGAAGGCACTTCGCAAAGCGACAGCGGAGACTGCGTTGAGATTTCTCAATGACGAAGTGTTCTGCGTATTTGGAATCCCTGAATGTGTTCTGACAGACAACGGCAAACAATTTGTCAGTCGAGATTTTGCAAAGAGTATGTCGACATTCGGCGTTACTCATGTCAAGACAGCGGTTTATTCTCCACAAGCTAACGCTAGTGAGAGAGTAAATCGCTCAATTCTCGCAGCAATCAGGGGTTACATTGACGTGGACCAGAGGAATTGGGACACTCATTTGCAGTCTATTGCTAGTGCTTTGCGAACGACCGTTCATTCTGCGATAAACATGTCGCCGTATGAGGCCTTGTTTGGGCAAGCCTGTGTTGAGCACGGTGCGGATTATCAAGTACTCCGCAAATTAAATGCACTTAACAATTCAGAAATGAAAATGATATCGAAAGCCTCGAAAATGAACATTATGCACGCATACATCAAAAACACTCTTGCGAACACACATTGTCGCTATGAGGACAAATACAATTTGCAGAGCAAGAATGTAAAGTTTTCGGTTGGGGATATCGTGTTCAGAAGGAATTTTGCACAGAGTGATGCAACAAGGAAGTTTTGTGCGAAACTTAGCCCCAAATTTGTCAAAATGAAGATTTCCAAAGTTCTCGGAAATTGTTGTTACGAACTGGAAGACCTGAACGGCAAAAAGGTGGGCGTATTTCATGCTAAAGATTTGAAAAAATAGACATGACATTTCAGCCCGGCTGCTAGTCTGTGCATAAGACCTCAATAAGCCTTACCCGGATATTCCATTCACCTTGTCGTTCCTTTTCCTTCTCCTCTATCTGCGAAGGATTTCTTAGACAAAGGATAAGTTTTGTAGGGAACGATATAAGACCACCCAACATAACACAACACAAAACATTATTAGACTTCATATACATACATACTTACCTTGACAACATATCACTAACTTTACTCTAACCTAAACAATACTTACCCAACACTAATTATAAAAAAAAATGAACATAAAAATACTTACCTTATAACACTTACCATAGAACATTTACACTCATACACCATAATATCTACTTTACTAAAATACACTTTACTACAAATCATCACTCGTCTCTGAGAAACACATCCTGATGAAAATAATAAAACAAAAAAAAAGATAGAGTTTTTTTTATGAAGTCAGTGAGATAGATTAGATTCGTGTTTTGTTATTTTGTCTAGATAGTGAATATTGTGTAAATTCAGATTGAGAATTTGAAAAGCCATTCTTATTCAATTTAAATTATATTGAAAAGAAAATAAACAAACAAATCTAATATTCCACCAACATTTATATAATTGTGGAAATTCCTGAAAAGACATATAAAAAAAAAGAAAAAAAACCTGTAAAAGTCTGTAAAGAGAAATACATATATATACATTCGTATTTCTGCAATAATAATGGAAGACTAAAGAGTGTGGAAGAGATTTAATATCATTCCTTAAATCCTACAAAACATGATACTGAATCCCTATTCCTGAAATAAAAAAAAAAAACTTTCTTAACGAAAGCCTGGACACCCTCTCCTTCCTGCTGCCTGGTTCGGCCTTAGTTGCCTGTAGAGCTAAGGTCGTAAGGGTGGTATAGGTTGGAGAGGGCCGAACAGCTGGTTCCGTTACAATTGTTGGTCCCCTCAATTCTTCACACGTACCAAGAGAATTGTTGATGAGAGTAAGGCACTTATGCCTTGGCTCTTCAAGAGCTGTCGCGCCACTCTATTTATTTTTTTTATTTATCGTGATCTCATGCTTCTCCTTCACACAACGATGCTTTTTCAATATCAAAATCCTATCGTTAATCCTTCATTTTGTTGTTTCAATCTTTCTGCTAGTCAATCGTCATAATAGTGTTTTTGTTGTTGCATTAGGAGATTTCCTTAAAGAACATCTATCAAGGCGTCCTGGTACGCACCATCCTTCCAGCGCTAACTAGATATGTCTCCTACCACATTTATCAGAGAGTTTAAATAAAACGAAACAGTAAACAAGACATTTCTCTTAACAGAAATCTCACAGGAATTCAAATATTCAATTCATTTCAGTATATTGCAAAATTTACATATTTTTCATCGTTTAAATTAAACACAAAAACTCCTCAGTCCAGAAGAGAAACGAGCTGTGTTTGTATTCTATATATGTGTATGAGAATCCTTGAAGAACGACACATTCTTAAGATAATACCCTTAATTTACAACTTGAATCTCCTTTACTATAGCTATTACAACAAACTTGACATTTTGACTTTCAATTACTTATCAATGCTGTAAGCCAAATATTCACTTTATCTTCCTCCCGTCATCGACTGACATACGATAAGGAAATACTGAGCTCTCTTCTCACCCAGTTTTCCTCAGTTAAAAAAAAAAAACTAATAAAAAACATAGAGACATATTGAACATCTTAAACTAAAACTAGAAGACAAAGTTGTTCATCTTACCAGCAGCTATGTTGTGCTATGCTGCTGGAAGAAAAATAAATCTTGAAAGGAATCACATCGCCATATAGTAAACGAAGAATAAAAGGATTTATGTATTTAAAATATTCCATTCGTTTTTGTGAAACTTATACACAACGTACAGACTTATAAGCCTTGTGGACTGTGATCCACTGTATAAGCTGAGTCAGATTTGGAATTTGTATGAATTGAATTAACATCAATAAAATGTTCTATTGGAAAATTTGCTGGCAATCTATTTTCTTTTTCTCAGAATAGAAAGCTTCTGAAACAAATAGAACGATATCAACGTTAGTTTGCTGGACTGGTTGTTGTTCCGATATATGTTTATAACAGCCGACCATTATGTATATCACCTAAGAATGTCCTTATAACATAATTAAATTATTAAAGATTTCTTCTCATTCTTTAGAAATAGGAATACAAAATGGGGAACGGGTCGTTATTCTGTATTCCAAAATTCTGTATGACCAAAATTCTGTATCTGAATAAAAAATTCAGTTTCTACATAATTCTGTAGTCCATTATTCTGCTTTTCCTTATTCTGTATTTTTTTTTTTCAAAATTCTTCAAATCCACTATTCTGCTTTTAGAAATCCTGTAATTCTTATCTCTACATTAAAACAGTTATAACAGTTAAAACAGTTATAAACAGGTTTTATAATTTCCTGTTCAGCAATTTTTATTCAACTTACAAAATAAGAAAAAGTATTATTTCATATTAAAATTTTTATATTGGCCATTTTCCTGACTTTCCTTATTGATCGTTATTTAGATTAACTTTTTTAACTTCAGCTATCGAGTGCAAAATGTGTTATCAAGGTTTCTATGTAATTTATGTAAACCATATATTATGCAAAATAGTTGGGGAGAGGTCCGTTTTGTTACAATTGGGAACTATACTACTACAAAGTTCTACAAATAAAAACATCAAAAATCTGTACTCCAAAATTCTGTAAATGATAAAAGAGAAATTGTTTTGAACAATTTTCCTTTTATCATTTACAGAATTTTAAAATACAGAATTTTGGAATACAGAATTTTGGAATCCGAATTTTGGCATAATAGAGAATTTTGACTCCAACCCATTCTTTCTACGTGATTGCTATAACCTTAGGACAAATACCAAAAAATGGTTTTTTGATCATAACTTGGTAACCAGACATTTTAGATAGTTTTGGTTTTCAGTGGCTGATAGATGGCAAAAAGACCTTGTTTTCGTGCAACATTTGATATTATGTTTCTGAGAGGTCTTGATTTGCAATCGTGGGAAATTTTCAGAATCAAAAATCGAAAGATTTAATTTTTTATTTTTTTATTTTTATTTGGTCAATTTTAAAATTGCAAATGTATTCTATCATTAGAAATCATCACACTCAATCAGGTTTAGAACACATCATGGTCTTACACCATCATCATCAAAGTCAACAAAGGCTTCAAGGCAACAAAAGCAGTCTATAGAAAACATTTTATTTACACTTTTGAAGTTAAAAACTGTTCATTAATAATTCAACTTAAGCTCCTTCAAATACTTATCTTGTTTTTTAAATAACCCTCCATCTATCTGCTTTGATGAAAACCCAAACATTTTCCAAAACTCAAAGTGTACAGTCATCATAAAAAATACCCCATTTTAAATTCCATTCAATTCGTAGATTGCAATGTACATCCACGAAAAAAAAACACTCTCACTCGATGCCCGCCCTAACAATCCGTTAGTTTTATTTTTCAAAATAATACACAAAAAAAGGAACACAATAGAATCGCAAAGAGCTACTACTATACTAACTGTATTCAAAACCCAATGATCCATGTTATTCATAATTTTGCCTGCACAAATAGACCAACCATCAGCATCAGCAATTTCTTCATTCGCCCCCCTTGAAGCATTTTCCAAACACTTCCACTTAAATTTACAAAAGTGAACTTTACATTCAATCGTCCTAAAAGAGAGGACTACCCCAACTCCTAGTAGTACATCAGCTCTTCACAGATGAGAAGCGTACTTTGCCAATACACTCGTGTTGTTTTTGTTCACTTCACTTCATTTCACTTCACTCAGAGAAAAATACAAACTACAAGCAATTCAAAAAAGAAAGAAAAACAACGAGGAAATAAATAAAAATAACTTAAGCAGATACACAGTTTGGTATCTTATAAAAATTGGATAGGAGGGAACAAAAAAGTGCAGAAACACAATATTAAATATTTGTTAAGTAATATTGAAAACGATGAAAGATTGATGCTTTTGTATATTCTTTGCATTCTTGTTTTTTTTCGCTCATCTTATCTTATGTTTTGTTTTGCCTCCCATCACCCATCAGCATCATAACAAACTCCACACTTCCACAGTCATCTATCCATCGATTCGAGAATCGAGACATTCAACTCTCGAATCTCGAATCGAGCAGGATTACAAGGAAGGGAAAAAAAAGGATCATCACTGAACGAGGAAAAGTAAGATGGTAACAAAGGAAATTTATTATCGCCAATCCATCCTTGAATAAAATGAAAGATATGGCGAAGGAAGAAGGACTAGGTGTTGTTTCGATGGATAGATTGGAGAGCACAGGGGAAGGATGCTACTAGTTGAGGTGATGAGTGTTTGTGTTTTATTGTGTGTATTATAAGGAAAAGGGAATACCAATGTAAACATCTTAGTCATTCGGTTTGCCACGAACGAACTTTTTTCCTTGATTCGAAAAATCAAACAAACAAGAAAAGTACACGCGGGTTTTAGAAAAAAAGGATATTTTGTGTTTTATTACGGTCTTTTGGGTAACGGGGACCTTCAAGCTCTTAAGGCTAATATCGTTTTGACGAGTCAATATTAACATTAATAATCCTGGAAATCCAGAAACGATTGCGTTATTTCAACCTCAACCTCAAAAAGCCTTAACTTTTTAATTTTGACCGGCGTTTTTTTTTTAAGCTTTTGTGACATAATTTGCATCCTCGTCTAGGTCAACTGATTATTCTGATAGTGAGGAGTCTTGATGTCTTTTTTAGAAGACTCATTGTGTCGTAGAAACTCTAAAAGGTGGTCACTCATGGCCGTAGCCAGGGGGGGGGGGGGGGCAAAGTAGGGCAATGCCCTACCTTTAATTTTATATGCCCTACCTTCAGAAATTGAGAACAGCCCTACCTTCAAAAATGCTCTTCTTACAAAAATTTCCTGCTTACAAAACAGCCGTATACATTCAAAAATTATCCAGCTTTATATACCCTGCCTTAAAATGCCCTACCTGAAAAAATTCATTTCTTATGAAAATGTCCACATTACCACATTTTTCCAGGTTGCCTTTTAAATGCCCTACCTTCAAAAATATCATGTGTGTTTAGGAATTAGGTTCTATAAAAGTGAACTTTTTGAAAATTTAAGGTATTTAAAATTCAAGATAATCTTCGTGTCGGGCTTATCCTTTTTAAGAAATGGTCTCGTAAATTCCATTGAAAGTCTTAAAAATACTATTGATACTGTTACTAGAGAGTATTTAGTTGCTTCTCTTTAAACTTTTCAATTTAATTATGACAGTTTTAAGACGAAATTTGACGTTTATATTTCATTAATTCAGATAATAAGCTTATACAGATGTCTCATCCCTGCAGAAAAAAATGAATCAGTTTTTGCTCTTTCTTAATAGACAAAGCCTTAACAGACAAGGAGCTTTCGGAAGCTTTTTTCTTTGCCTAAGTATTCATTTATAGGCAATGAAGTGAGCGAAAATAGACTTTGAATGCATTTAGTGACTGTGTTAAAGCTTTTGGAAAAGCTTTTGTTTTGGTAGCTTTCTGTTTTATATATCATTTCTCGCCATAAGGGTGAGACATCTGTATAAATTTATTATCTGCTTTTAGGGTGCCGTGTAATAACGCCCAGCGAAATAACGCCGAATTCTGAAATTCGGCCTTATAATATAAAGTGAAATAACGCCGAATTTTTGCACTTGGCCTTATTTCACTATGGCAAAGTGAAATAATGCCGATTCGGCGTTATTTCACTTTGTCAGTTTTAATTTTTTTAAGATTTCATCAGGTGTCAATGGCATTTTCTATACTTTATAATAAAAAAACAGTGTTTTATAGGTTGCCTTCTTATATTTTGAAATAAATTCGCCAAACAAAATTTTGCGTTTCACAAAAATTATTTTATCAAAAAATTATTGATACATAATGTAATGCTTCATAAGTAGGTTTTTTAAAAATACTTGGTCTTAAGCTCAGTTAAGTTAAGAGAAGTCACATGAAGTTAAAATTTCAGTATTGATGGAAATCAAAAACTTTATAAATAATAACTACGCAGGTACCTCTACAACATCAAGGTTAATAACTAAATATTTCATTTTCTTTCAAAACCATTTAATTACCACAATGAATTAGATTTTGAAAATGAGTGTTGTTTTTTAAGGCTGTTAGAAAAATTTTGCGGCGTGGACCGGGAAGAATATTAATATTTAATTTTACATTTCAGTTAACACTACATTTTTGAGAATTTGATCAAATGAAAACTAAACTAAAAACCAAACTTCTTGTGATCTACAAGGTTCGTGTGAACTGTTTTCTCAATTTTTCAAATCAGTTTATGTCGACCAGTATGGTATTAAATATAAATCAAATCGAAAGAAATTACATTTGCAATACTAATATATCAAAGCTTAATCTTTGTGAGTCCGATATATTAAGTGGTATCTCAAAACTAAAATCCAGTTTAAATCCTGGACCTGACGGAATTCCATCAATTCTCTTAAAACAGTGTCAGTTCTCGCTAGTTGTTCCGCTTCTAATAATTTTTAATAAATCCCTTTCTAGTGGTGAGTTTTTGTACCAATGGAAATTTTCATACGTTAGTCCCATTTACAAATCAGGAGCAAAAAATTTGGTTGTAAATTATCGAGCAATTTCTAAAATCTCTGCAATTCCAAAGTTATTTGAGCTTATAGTAAGAGATCATCTACTTTTTAATATTAAGGAACATATTTGTGTAGAGCAGCATGGTTTTATATCGGGAAGATCTACTGCTACCAATCTAATGCTCTTTTGCAAGTATATAACCGATTCTTTTGAATCAGGTTATCAAGTGGATACCATCTACACAGATTTTTTAAAGGCTTTCGACTCAATTTGCCACAAAGTTCTCATAGCTAAACTTAAAGTTTTTGGTATTAATGGTTTGCTTTTGAAATGGATATCTAGCTACCTAACTGATAGAACACAAAGTGTGAAATTGGGAACTTTTGTATCTAGCATAATAAAATTTTCATCTGGAGTTCCTCAAGGAAGCCACTTAGGACCACTTCTGTTTTCGTCAATGATATCCCGTCTCTTCCGAAATTCTTTATGTTTGATGTACGCTGACGACATAAAAATATATTTATGTATTAAAAACAGTGATGATCCGCAAAAACTTCAAAATGATTTGAGTATTTTATCCGGTTGGTGTGAACAAAATTTTCTTCCGTTGAATATACGTAAATGTAACGTTTTTACTGCTCACCGTACTTTAGTCCCCATTATTCATAATTATACACTGTCAAATCAGATTCTTGATCGCAAATCAGAGATTCGTGATCTTGGTGTCATTTTGAATCCAAAGTTGTCGTTTTCGTTGCATGTAGACTATATCATAGCAAGGGCAAATTCAATGCTTGGCGTCCTTAAGCGAAACTGCAACGAATTCTGTAACCCTTATGCATTGAAATCTGTTTACATGTCCCTAGTTCGTCCAATTCTGGAGTATTGTTCAAATGTATGGTGTCCATCAGCGTCCATTTGGATATCTCGAATCGAAAGAGTTCAAAAGGTTTTTACAAGATTTGTAGTTAAGCAGTTAAGGTAGAGAATTGATTCCCTTTCTTATGTATCTAGGTGTACCTTGATCGGACTTGAATCTTTAGAAAAAAGACGGTTTGTTCAGTGCGTTCTGTTTGTGCATGATGTTTTTTCTTATCGTGTAAAGTGTCCACAAATTCTTACCTATTTTGTTTTATATGTTCCGGAAAGACAATTGCGTCTACGTCATTTTTTCAAAAATCCGATGCATAGATGTAATTATGGGTGCAATGAATCTTTTTCTAGATGTATTAAATTTTTTAATTCATTATGTAATGAACTTGATCTCTCCATAAATAGATTGGAATTCAAAATTAAATTACAAAGTTTGGCAAATTAGTTGTAAGTTATTTTTTTTCTTCTTATTCAAAACATATTACTTGTACATATATAAGTTAAGTCCACACTTTATAGATGCATTGCAATATGTTGACTCCACACTTTGCATATGCATTCGACACATGATTCCTCGATCATTTAATCAAGAGCACCAAAGACGTCTTCATCGTGTTTATTATTGTTGCAAATGCATTCGGCACAAAATTGAAACATGATTCCTCGATCATTTATCCATTCGTCGAATGCACTGAAGACATCCTTATCGTTTTAATTCCTTAAACCATATCAGTAGCAGACCACCAATATCAGACCACCCATTATATCCGAATTCCAAAGTATTCATGGTATAAAAGAAATCTGTTGAAAACAATAGAGTTTCAGTTTTCGATTGGTATCCATTAAGAACACTCATATTGTTTTGTATATTGTAATTGAATAAAATAATCTTAAATAATTTTTTTTTAATAAAGAACATTTAAACTAAATTTAACTTATACAGGGTGTCCCAAAATTCAACGATAAGCCGGAACCAGGGGGTGGCCCTATGCATGACTGCATGGAAAAAAAATATTAAAAAAATCAAACGCCATTTTGTTTCAAAATACAACAAAAAATGTAAATTCTCAAAAAACAAAAATCTCTCTTGAAATTTTTTGCTACTGTGACCACAATTTTTCATTAATTTTTGATTCTATATTTTTATCAGAATCTTAAAACATATAACATCCTTTCCTAGTTTCCAAAAATTCCAAATTTTCAGCGGTTATTCCACGACAATTAATCAAAAAAGTTTTTTCCATAAAATTTTAATTTTTTTTTAGTTTCAGTCCACATTCAGTCATCGTGGTTATGAGAAAATATATGGACACTACCATGGCGTCTTTTTTTAAAAATTGGCGCAGCTTATCAAGATTCTAAAATGGTATAACACTTTGGTATAAAAGAAATCTGTTGAAAACAATAGAGTTTCAGTTTTCGATTGGTATCCATTAAGAACACTCATATTGTTTTGTATATTGTAATTGTATAAAATAATCTTAAATACATTTTTTTTAATAAAGAACATTTAAACTAAATTTAACTTATATATATTAAATTTATACTTTAAACGAAGAAATTGTTAGTAATCTGTAAGATTTTCATAATCGGTAGATGAATAAACAAATAAATAAATAAATAAATAAATAAAAACGATTAAGAATCTGGAACTTGAAACAAAAACTATACCTAGTACAGGTAAAAATGCCAGCGATCGAAGCGAGCGGAAAAAAAATTTGCCCAAAAGAGAATCAACTCGCGCGAATATTTTTATTTTCAAACGCCAAATTGATTCTGTTTTGGGCAAAATTGTTTAAGCTCGCTTCGCTCGCTAGTAAACTGATGGATCTTGAATGTTCCGAATATTAAAAAAGGCGTTCAAAATGAATCATTGAAATGCAGCTTCTGCTTTCAAAACCGTTTAATGCATAACAAGATGTTTGGATGCGGATGCCTTTCCAAATTGAAGGAAGCTGCAACAGTTTTGAAAATTAAATGCTTCTGAGGTGCCGTGCAATAACGCCGAGCGAAATAACGCCGGAATCTGAAATTCGGCCTTATTTCACTTTAATAAAGTGAAATAACGCCGAATTTTTGCATTCGGCCTTATTTCACTATGGCAAAGTGAAATAAAGCCGATTCGGCGTTATTTCACTTTTCATCAGGTGTCAACGGCATTTTCTATACTTTATAATAAAAAAAAGACAGTGTTTTATAGGTTTGCTTTTCAGAAAAATTATTTTATCAAAAAATTAATCATATGTAATATGTACATATTCCTGCTTTATAAGTAGGTATTTTTAAAATACTTGGCCTTAAGCTCAGTTAAGTTAAGTGAAGTCACATTAAGTGAAAGTTTCAGTATTGGTGGAAATTTAAAACTACAGTCAAACTTCTTTATAACGAAACTTTTTTTTGAAAACTGGGAAGGGAACAAAATGAAATTCGCTATAGAGAGAATTACGTTATAAGGAAGTTTGTTATAAAGAAGTTTGACTGTATTTAAAAAATACCTACGCAGGTTGCAGGTACCTCTACGTCAACAACAGGGTTAATAAGTAAATATTTCAGTTTCTTTCAAAACCATTTAATTACCACAAATGAATTCGATTTTGATTTTGTTTTTTTTTTTTTTTTTTAAGGCTGTTAGAAGAGTTTAGGTACATGGACCAGGGAGAATATTAATATTAGATTTTACATTTTAGTTAACACTACATTTTTAAGAATTTGATCAAATGAAAATTAAAATTGATTAAGGATTTGGAACTTGAAACAAAAAATATAGTACAGGTACAAATGCCAGCGAGCGAAGCGAGCGAAAAAAATTTTGCCCAAAAGAGAATCAATTTGGGGTGTGAAAATAAAAAAATTCGCGCGAATTTTTTTATTTTCACACCCCAAATTTATTCTCTTTTGGGCAAAATTTTTTTCGCTCGCTAGTAAACCGAAATGATCTTGAATGTTCCGAACCGGCATCATCTTCAAATTAGAGTGAAAAAAGGAGTTCAAAATGAATCATTGAAAAGCTGCATTTCATATTCATAACAAGATGTGTGGATGCCTTTCCAAATTGAAGGAAGCAGCAACAGTTTTGAAAAATGAAATGCTCTACCCATTTTGTTGTCAAATAATGAATAGGAGTGGTCCAATTAATTTATTAGACTTCGCTTGTATTTGTAGTTAATGTGCTAACACGAACTTAAGATATTTCTTTTTTTTTTGTACTATGAACATTTATTGTTTGTACATAATATTGACAATAACAACAACAAATAAATTTTGTGAATTAATTTTTTTTTGATTTCGTCCCATAAAATATAAAAAAGTCTGACCTAAGACCTACCATACTCGGTAAATTTTGTTCTACAGTTGATTTTGCGTTACGTCCAGCTAAAATGCTCTTTCCAAAAGTTAAATAAAACCGGCTTCCTTGTTTTCTCTTTCTCGGCTTTATTTCTCAGTTGGCATTCGGCGTTATTTCACATTGTCGAAGTGAAATAAAGCCGAATGCTAAAATTCGGCGTTATTTCACTTTGGTAAAGTTAAATAAGGCCGAATTTCAAAATTCGGCGTTATTTCGCTCGGCGTTATTGCACGGCACCGCTTCTGACAACATCCGTAATCAAAATCTGCAAGCTTTTCTTAATTCAAAATCACTCACTGTTCACAGAATGCGGTCCCCATATGCACACTCAACTCCATCCAGCGCCCGGTCTATATTTGGAGAAATAATAATGAAATATGTTAACCTGAAAACGTTTATTTTTTTTTTTTTATTATACCATTGTGAACCTAACGGAGATCAAATAGAAAATTTACCAATGCCCTACCTGGTATGACTGTTGCCCTACGTTGAATTCAACTCTGGCTACGGGCCTGTGGTCACTTAGCAGTTCATCTCAACTGGAAGAGAGGAATTCTCTCTCTGCCATCTTTTACCAAAAAAGATTAAGTATTCAAGACCCTATTGTGAATATTTATGTTTCTCGAAAGTTTTCACTTGAACAAATTTAAGATAGAAGTCCTAAATTGATATGAGATTATCTACTTCCTCTTTTGAGAATAAACTCTGCATCTGAATAATTTAGTTTTTAAGATTATCTTCCAATCTCTTTGGAAAATTTGTATGCTGAATCAGTTCTTCAATATTTTATTACTTATTTTTCGCATTTCACACTTCTTTTGTCTCCTTTAAAATGTTTCCTCTCCTCCCAGTAAAATATTTAAAACAATTAAGAATGCATTAAGCCTTCGGCAAACAATATTATTTGAAATTCAATGAATTTTAAATCTCCCTTTCCTATGCAATAAAAACACTAAAATACAATAAACTTCCAATCATAATTTTAAATCAACTTAATTTATCTGTCAACAACCAAAAATGAAGCACACACACTACAAATTCCCAACAAATTATGTTTACTCACCTCGGGTGTGATTACATAATTTCATAAAATTTATCAAAACTACCCCCTTAAGGCCCTAAACTGTCTTGCCATCAACAAGATTTTGATAACCTAGTCCTAGTTATTCAATTAGGTACTATTATTACAAATACTATTACAATTACATTTTCTGATGACACACTTAACCAAAACATCCTTGAATCTCTCATCAAATAAACTATAAGAGGATAAGTGGAGAGGCACTTCATTAATGTTTAGTTTTTCCAATACCAAGCATAAACACATTATTTTCGTACACACTCGAATAAAAATTCACTTCCAAAAACGTGCTCAAGTGTCAAAACTAAAACATTTCTTAAACTCTTGAATAGATGAAACTATAAACTATGGAAGTTTTTAATGTATGCACACATAGCAACATCCTTTTCTGATCCTTCTAGTATTTTGTGGAATTCCTTGCAGCACTAATAGTTTCCTCGATTTCCTCGATTGTTCATACCACCTTCGTTTTGTTTCTCAAGCTTAAAAGTAGGATACAAGCACTTTGAGGATCCTTAATTTTGCTCGACTCGTTTCTATTCATCAAGTAAAACGCCAGCCATGATTATTTAGTGTGATTTTGTTTATTTCTTTTTTTATTTGGTCTCATCTTGTTGTCCTTTTCATGTTTCAATCAATAAATTGTCGTTTAGCTTATAACCCATATCCGCCATAACACGATGGAAAGGATAATAAAACCGTAGCTTGAATGATGTGTGCAGTGAGTGACACGCGAAATGGACATCGTATTTTGATGCGTTCATCGTCGGCATTGGCGTGTTGTTGTTTCGGTTTAAGAGTGGTATTGTGTTTCACCAAAATCCGCAGCCAAAGAAAACCAGTAAACATTTTAATGTCGAACAATGAAAATGTGTTTACGATCCAGTGAGTACGGCTTTTCTTTATTCATTGATGGCAAAAAAGCAAAAGTTATGACAGGCAATTGGTAAAAGGATATTTTCGTTGCGAGCATTTTAAGTGATTGGATTACAGGCTCTTCTGCTTGGAATGGTCAAACTGGGCTATAACCTTAATTTATATAAAGACGAAGAGGTTTCCATCAGTTTTCGTTGTTGTAAGTGTGAACTACGTAATGAGAATCCATTTCAGAACTTCGTCTGAGATTTTTAAGGGTTAATACTTTTTGGTTGGATGAGTGAAATTAACTTGTTGCCTGTACCTTAAAGGCCAAATGTGTCTTGGTAGTAAGCAGATAATGAATAATAAACCTAAGTGCAAGTGGATGATGAGCACAGGAACATCTCTAAGAGAGATCTAAGAGCGTTGATTCATGACTTCAAAACAAGGTCAGTTACTTAATTAAAATGTTGCTTGAGAGAAAACTGTTCAAAAATGCTAATTGTAATTAGAAGCACTATATTTGTTTTAAAATGTTGTAAGTAATGTAATTCTTTACCCATCCCGACACATGAAAGTAAGCATGACACGAAAACAGCGGTATAGACATAGAGCACAGGTAAACGAATTAATTTAGGCAATATGTAATTGCCATACTCTAATGAATTTCCAAAACGTCGAGAGAATAGAATGGTTTGGTTGTGAGAACTATATACCAATTTTCTTACCTCATTTCTTGACTATTGGTTTTTCAAAAGTCACAGAAATTAATCCAAGTTGGTTTTCATATGGATCTGAATCGTGTTAGAAAAATACTTCGAATTTACTGTTTTCAATTTCTTCGTGTCAAATTTTCAATCCCTACGAAAAGTTCAAGATCCTCAGTACCCGTCTTACATCGCAACGTTAAACACTACCATACGTTTTTATCACCGCAAAAACAAGCTCCTTCTCCTGTCTAAAATCCAAGGAGACAACCCAGAGAAGCGTACCATCCTTACTTACCTATTCCGTAACCGTAACCGCATCACCCCGATTTACAATTCAAACAAAAAACCTCTTCTACTCCGAATGCTTTCGACAAATTTTTAAATAGGTAGCTCTAGCGATTTACTATAGAAAATGGCGGGAACCCCAGCCCGGTAAAGTATAAGGACTTACAGATTGCAATTCCGGATGTAATCATAATACTTAGTGCGAATTACACTAACACCACTTTTACATAGGAATTCCATGGTTCGTTTACCAAAATATCGAAATATTGTATCGTAAGCAGTGTGTTGTGTGTTTTTTGTGCTCTTTACTCCGTCTCTCTTAGATGTAGGGCGACGATGATACAAAAAAAAAGTGCAAAAAATAGAAAGGAAATTTATTAAAACTCCTCACGTACTCTACCGGCAGAGTTGGGCAAAATTTATTCGAATAATCATTCGAATAATAAATAATCATTTTATTCGTTATTCACGAATAATGAATAATTTCATTTATTCGAAGAAAATTTATTCGAATGACGAATAAATTATTTTATTCATTATTCGAATAACGAATAAACGAATAACGAATAAAATAAACACAAGGAATTTGGTAGAACGATTAATGTTTTAATTTTTATTTATTTATTTATTTATTTATTTTTATTAAAAGTTGGTTAAAGCTCCTAAGATTGGACATCATCACTACTCTTTGTCGGACAGTGTGTTTGCTTTTGGAAAGTTTATCATGGTTGTGTATTATATTTTTTAAATATCCTCTTCTCTTCTGGATAGCGATCCAAGGCTTTCAGCCTACGGTTTGGGAATCCTTTGATTGTTACAATTTTAGGTTCACACTTTGTACACTTCAGAATGCTTTTATCACTAGAATATAAAGCGTCATACTTAAGAAATTTTCCATTCAACAAAGTCAATGTCGTTTTTGCACAGATTTGATGCACAGATACATTGGTAGCACATTCATTAGAACCTGTTGAGATGTTCAAAATGTTTTGATTTTATTGATACATCAGTGCCCAAATTTTCATTTCTAAATCCATAACATCATTTAATGGCTCACATTTTAAAAATCAAAAGTACCTACACCACAACACCACTTTCATCAATAACGTCACCAACTGCTTTGTATGCGATAATAAGAATTAACTATTTCTAGATTTATTTTAAATTTAATCAATTCCAGGGATACTTCAGGGGATAGATTTTTATTACTCTCCCTAATAATTTCCAAGAATTATCAACCGCGGATATTTTGTCTTCTTTTTTCAATATTTAACAAGAATTTGTCGAAAGAATTTTTGTCAGCAAGAAAGAATGAATAAAGGAATTCCAGCGTCTAATTCCAAAGGAAACGTAAATAAAAAAATTGAAGATAAACAGACAAATGAAAGAAGGTACAAAGTCGATTTTATTCGTTATTCAGAATAACGAATAAAATCACGAATAATTTTCGAATAACGAATAAAATCACGAATAATTTATTCGCGAATAAATTATTCGTGAATAAATTAGTGGCGAATAATTTTTTATTCGAATAATTATTCGAATAAAAATTTATTCGAATAATGCCCAACTCTGTCTACCGGTGTATCTCTGCACGCCAATCGTTATCACTACCACCAGCACCAAAATGTGTGCGTTGAAATTTGGAGGAACAAAACCCCTCCATCAAAAAAGGCTGTGTTTTTGTTTTTGAAATCATTTTCTTTTTTTTGGAAATTATGCTGGGGACCATTTGGCAGTGTGATAGAAGAACAAATGGGGGTCCCGCACACATACATATTTTGCAATGAGTTATTTATACCTATGAATATGGGATGGCATATATTTTAAAGCCTTTTCTCCGTGTTTTTTGTGCGGATGCTGGGTTGTAAAGTCTCCAATGAAGTCATATAAGAATGTGATGAACAATAATATTCGCCTTCCCGAAACGAAGAACAAATAAATGTTTAATTTATTTTCTTTCACATTTTTCATATTTTTGTTTTTTGCCTTAAGATCTCGATTATGGTTTCAGATTGCATTTCAATCGGATGCGGAAGCCCATCAAACAAGCCAAGGTGCCTGGCTCCTTCTCAATTCCAATTACGCATTCATATAAGAAGCCCATCAGCTCGACGGCAACGCACGGAGGGAGTTGTATTTATTTATTATGATGAAGTCCTTGTATGTTGTGCAGACACACGTTTGAATATGTCACAAAACATTTATGATAAAATTTCAAAGGGACTCTAAGCGAATTTTCGTTTTTAACTCTCGCAAAAAGCAAATTGCATAGATGCAAACTCGAGTTTTATGGTAATTTTTTGTTATTCGTTGTATACAAAAGCGTATGACGAAGTCTATAGGTACTATTCAGTTTCACGTTCACTTAAAGGCTTAGAATCCTGGCTTCGATTTTTATGATTTCTTGTTGGTGCTTTGTTTGGTGGAACATCTCGACAAGAAGAGGAAGGGCTTTGTGTTATACCTTTGTTATACCTTGGTGGATATTTATGGTTCATGCGTATGGGTCTCGGGGATCAATTAAATTGGAAGAATTTATTAAGTCGTAAACTCTGTATCTGTAGCTGACCAGAGGACTGATTTGTGTTTGTGTTAAGTATTTTTCCTTTTTTCTTTCCTGGAATATGATAAAATATTAAATGAAGGATGATGGTGATGGTGTGGAGTTTTATGAATAAATTTATTACGCTTGTAAATGAAAATGAACTCTTGTTAGCAAATTCTTTTCAAAGTTCATATAGGCACCTCATGTATGTATGTTATGGCATTAGGAGTCATAAAAATTATATTAAATTAAGTTGAACAATTCACATTTATTCACCTTCGCAGTGCTTGCGTAGGAAATTATCAAGCTCAGGTGTTTTTTTTAAATATTGATTTCTGAAAGAGATATACAGGTCTTAAAGACCCCTGTAAGGACCTTTTTTAGCCTGTTTAAAAATCTTACTTAGAAAACAACAAAATGCTAGATTCCAAAACTCTTTATTAGCTTACGACCCCTGTTAACACAAGCTGAATTTTTAAAGTCACAAAAAAAAAGTAATGAACCACTACCATCCGCAGATTGTTTCATCCCCAATAAATTTTATCCTTAGTCCTTGTGTACCCAGAACAGAAATAATTTATTGATGTACATTACTCGACACCGGACATATTACGAAAGTCACAACCGGAACGAAAAAATTAAGTCGTTTCTTCTGTTTAATTCATTTCTCGAAAAAAAACCGACCTCCCTCCAACACACAGAACAAAAGGGACTTTCCCCAGAAAAAAGGGTAATAGTTCATCAAAATGAATACATCCTCGTTTTCAAGTGTTTGCTGATATAGAACGAGGAAGTGAGCCAGGGCTCGCTTCGAGGGAAGGCGGCGGCGTAACGACGACGGCACGTTGTTAGAATATTCTTTTGGCTCAAAAGTGTGCACTTAACTTATATCTCCTTGTCCTTGTATCTCCTATGGCACTAGTACTGGCCCCGTTTAAGCGTTCATATAGCACTCCAAAGTCCAAATGCTAAGATTGTTCTCATTTTTGCTCATCTATCTGATAAACGCTACTGCTTCTGATATATTACGGAGATTTCTCTTATTTCCCCGGGGAGATGGCAAAAACAAAAAATGGTCAGTCATTTCAGATTTCGTACACAACACATAGCGAACGGGTCTCTGTGAACATTTTGTAATTAAATTGCAAGTAGGTATACGGTTCGCGGGTATAGGAATGATTCAGTGATGTAATCTACAATTCCGCTGTTTGTGTCAGATACTTTGTCCGTTTTTTGTTTGCTTTTTTTTTTTTGGTGCCCAATCTAGGGTTTGAATTTTAGTGGGCGCTTTATTTGAGTTTTGGGAACACTGTCTTCTAAAAAAAATTGTAATGTGAATGGGATTTCTTGGGGGAGGATACAAATCTAGATCGGTGCCGGTGCTTCTATGATTGGGAAGCTTAAAAATAGAGTGTCTAATTATTGTAAAATAAAAGTGTCATTTCAGCTGAAAATTATTTTTATTATTTGGAAAGACTCCTTTTCTATGGAAATTGAGTTTGCATGGGAAGAATTTAAGTGTCTCTGTGTTGAACCAAAAACTGTTGGTATTTCATATTTCTAAAAAAAATAATTTTGAAATTTCGTTTTGCTTCAGCAGCCTAATCAAATTCAAAGCCATAATAGCACTATAGAAGCTTGTATTTTGGCATTTAAAAGTAAGACACTTTATAGTACAGCAATTGCAAATTGCAAAGGAGAGCGCACAAAATATTGCAAAGCAGAGCATCAAACATGCAATGCTAAAATTAGCATTAAACGATAGCTCACAAAAGGATTGAACACAAACTATTGCTTGTAAGTCACAAAACAACGATATTATGTATTATTTAAGTAATTCAAAGCTATGAGAATCAAGGAGAAGGGAGAAAAATCACTTTGTTACTTGTGATTGTGACATATTATAAGAACCAAATATCAAGTTCTACAGTCTTAAAAAAATGTGAACTTAAGATTTTGATTAAATATCGTTCGTCAGTATTCACACCTACAGCCTCATCCATTGGTTCCGAAAATTTCAATTTCAGACAATATTGGTTTGAGTGTCTTCACGACTTACATTTTCCTTTTTTTATAACAAATAATACCTTCACAAATTCGTTGGCAAACATCAAAAGTTCAACTTTTCTCACAAATTGCTTCTACCGGGTTTTGAAACTTTCTCATTCATTTGACGTTTTTGTTTCTCAAATATGCTTTACTTAATTGCTTCAAAAGGGTAAATGTTTTAATTTTGGCATTTACATAAATAACTAAATATTTCTTGAAAATTTAAAATTCTCTGCATCCTGCAGACTGCATCCCAAAAAGACTGCATCCCAAAAAGGATCCTTCCAATCCACCGATGTAAACTGGAATTGCAAATAAAACAAATAAATGTAATAAATTTTATAATTGTGCAAAAGAAAACAGGACATCCCGCCGTAACTGCATTTTCGGATAGTCAATGATACCCCATTGTAGATTTGCTCCAAGGAACCAAACTCTGGATCTCTGAAATTATCACATAAAAAAAAAATAATGAAAAGATATCAATTCACTCTGAACATTTAACACAAATAAATTGTTTCCAACCCCATTCGCTCATTTCTTTTATTCCCATTCCCATCCCAACTGCCATAAGAAGCATTGGAGTCAAGTATGCATCACCTAAAAAATCATCTCTCACATCACATATCGCATCGATAATGAAAAAGAATACAATCTTCGAAATAATATAGAGCTTCATGGCAGGACATAAAAAGGAAATAGATTGCTATAGTTGCAGACAGAAGTAGAGCGAAGGAACAACTATAGAAGACACAAAATCAAACTGCTTCAATAGACAGTTTAGTTTTCTAGAAATCACCAACTTTACTGCATCCTTATTCCTCACATCCTTTTGACGATTTCGACTTTCGAGAAGCACTTAGCTTGAGATACTTAAACTTTCCACCAAAAGTACTCATGGCAAATTGTTCCAATGGTTTTTTTTGTTTGTCTTTTCTTCTTTTTTTGGAAAAATTGGTTCCATTGTGAGCACATAGTACAACGATGACACAAATGCTAACATACACATATTCTGGATGAAATAATAATATCGCTGATGTTCCCGATTTTCGAGTCACAGTCGATGTAATACTTGTATTGACGTTATTAAGAGTTTTACTTCGAGTACAATAGAGCGATAGGTACTGGGAAGGGGAGTGATACACGTTTGTTCTTAGCTTGGAAATAAAAAGATTGTGTACAATTTATTGCAAAAGTTGTGAAGTAATAAAAAGATGTTTTACTTTTGTAGAAACAGTGTTGGGTGTTTGTGGAACAGCACGCGTTTGGAACCAAAATCTTTGAAACATTTGAGAGGGCGCACAACTGTTCTTGCGAATTCGCAATGTAAACTTAACTTTAATTTATTTTGTTCATTAAGGGCCAATTTATTGACACTCAATTAAATTAGCTATAATACGCTGTTAGTTAAAATTGCTTTTTATTATTGCCTCCATTTCGATTCCTCAGTTAAAATTTCTTTTTATTCAACCCCTATTTGTTAAAAACCCGGTTTCTAATGATGCTTTTAAATATGACAGCCTTTTAAAAATATCCCACGGATTTTTTATTGTTTTTGAAAAATTTAAAGTGAAATGTCAAAACAGTTTGAAAAATTATTTTAATTTTACTTCCATTTGAAGTGAACAATGTGAATTGAAACGACTAGCTTTAAGGTTGGAGACAAGAATGAAGTCTTCGCATTTAACGCGTTCTAGTTGCATTTTAAGCTGTAAATAATTGAAAATAGTTTGGTCGTGTGATGCATCGTAAAAAAAAAATAGAGTGGCACGACAGCTCTTGAAGAGCCAAGGCCTAAGTGGCTTACTCTCATCCACAATTCTCTGAGTACGTGTGAAGAATTGAGGGGATCTACAATTTCACGGTGATTCCGAACGGCAAAGTTGAGAATTGATACTCTTGGACGATTTGTCAGGTCTTCGCAAGAGGCAGTACCCGTGAAAGATGAAACTAAACTTGGCCTGAGTAGGACTCGAACCAACGACGTTCTGCTTAGCAGTCAACGCACTTACCAACTAAGCTACGGGCATCGTACGCACGTTAAAATAGTACTATCCTTTTCTTAAAATTCTAAGCCTACCTGCATACTCGACTTTGACGTAAGTGCAGTCAATAGCTCCGATGTTTCAAGAAATACTCTCCACTAAGCTGCAGTGATTTCGAAAATAGTTTCAGGTGTGCGAATTAATCTAGCTATATCGATTTTTAGCAATGACCCAAGAAACTTTGGGTATTACAAATATTAGATATTTAAGGAATATTGACGAAGTGCTAACACCAGCAAAATCGGCAATACAAATTTGCATAGACCCAAGAGCATAAAAACAACGCAATCGGTGTTATACACCGTGAACTAGAAGATACGTTAAGTTGAACTACATATACTATTCTTTCATATTTCTTTACCCTTACCTTTACCCAAATCATTTATGGCGTTGACAGTTCTGATTCTGAAAAGAAGACAATTTTCTTCTGGTCTTAAAATCAGAATGTATCTTAAAATCAGAATGCATTTTTTATATTCCAGATTGCCAAATAAAAACGCCATTAGAATGATCCCAAGTACTCTCACCACACAGGTTTTCACTAACCGAAATCTTTGGAAAAAAAATCTTTATTATCCCATATCCAATCTTGCCATCATTCTGCATTGTCTTCTTTCTGTTACTGAAGGATTTTCACTCAAATCCAACAAATATTCTTTACTTCTTCTACTCACGCAGAGACTTTCGAACAATTAATAAGTTTGAAATGAAAACTGAATTTTTTCGCTAACGGAGAGTGAATGAATAGAAACCTTTTTTAAAAGCTCCATTAGTTCTAAATATCCCTCTTAAAAAGCCGAATTTGGCATTTTAACTACAAACACTTTTAAATTTAATGTCCCATTAGTTAATGAAAGCAAGTGTCAAAAAAATCGTTAAAAGAGACTCAATAAAACAATTTTGCGTTTAATTTTAAATTTCCCTTTTTTAATGTCGATTTTAAAGTTAATGGAGAGTCAATAAATTGGCTCTAAGTAAATTAAAATAAACAAATTAAGGTTTAAAATTTACATTATAGGCAATTAGAGTGCAAAAAGATAATTTAAAATGCCGGAAACATACTCAGTTTTGGCGTAGAACTACGTTCACGATTGACGGTGTTGCAGACATTTGTTAAGAACAAAAACACAATCCTTTTTCCCTACACCATCATTTTCCTCTATTGGGAAATTTTGCGCCTTAAAAGTATATTCTTGCATATTGCATATTTTTTTGTATTCAAAAATCTTGCAATCAGTTCTTTCAATGTTAAATTTTTGACTTAAAGAATCTTTAGGCCATTTAATGTGTTAACTCTTCTTGCTTAAGAGATGATCTGGTATCCCTCAGGGATCCATTATGGGTCCTCTACATTATGGGACTGTTTTTTCTGTAGTAGTTATGAAACCTAGCAGGTTTGTAGCTATTATATATTTTATTTGTTCGAAAACGTTCCATGAGTCCATTAAGACCCAACAATCATCCTACATATTTTTATGAACTGAATTGTATGTTTGTTTGCTTGGAAATGATTAAAGCAACCTGCCTGAAAATGAACCAAGAAAATCACTTCAAATCAATTTGTCAAATAGAATGCACATCCAAGTCAATGTTGAATCTAAAAACATAAGACACAAAACTAACATTTGATTGCATGAAACGTTGGAATCATCACAATTCGCAAGGCACTTGCTGCGATCATATAGTTTGTTTCCATCATCTGGACCAGGCGACAGGTGAATATATCAAAAAATTCGAACTGTGTTGCAGTTCGCTTTCATCGTCACAGCCAGTTGTCAACATAGTGCCACCATTATGAAGAAATATGATAATCCGTTCCGCCGGAAGAAGAGCTTCATCCCAGATGATGACGATGATGATGGTGATGATGGCGTGTTGGCAACGATGAAAATGAAAAGAATTCGAGTGATCCAAGCATCGCAGAAGGAAAATAATAAAAACGGATATTTGTTTTAACACCGCTGCCATACGAAAAAATGTAACATCTATATAGACAGACAGAGATGTAACAAACATTCGAGAGATGATGAAATTAGAAGGAAGAATGTGTACCAGGTGCGCGCAGTGCCTTCATTTGATATGTGACGTACGATGTGCGATATGTGATGTCTACTGTGCCGTGCAAAATGGATAACGCTCCCTTTATCACTGGCGATGATATGGTGAAAGCCAAGTAGCTGGAACTTGAAACTTACCTACCATAAGTGAGGTGAACAAGCTTAAATCCGTACTATTATTATGATTCTCATATTTTATGGACGCAATTGGAGTGCAAAAGTCTTTCGTGGGTGCTAGGAACTAAACTCTGGCAAGGGTAAGTACATAAAACGAAAAAATGGCATCATTCAGGAAGGAAGAAAGGAAACCGGATGATGATATATTGCCAGGTAGGGACTTTTAAAGGGTGCTTTCTGTGAACATAGTGGATGAGCTAAGGACGAGGATCCTGATGAGGCATCATCGCTCTCACGGCTAACAGACCAGCAAAAACATGAAAATTTGCACTGCAAAATGTTTCATTTCTGGATAGATGCCATGTGCAGCAGGTGTGTGATACCTATTTCACCTGTCCGATATCATCATATCGTTTTCGTTTCTATCGAGAAAGATATCCTGCACACGAAATAATATTTTTCATTTCGCACTACACACCATATGGATGCAAAAGGTGGATACCATTATTTCATCTATGGTATGGTATTGGGTGCTTTAATAACCTCTGTGTGTACCTTCAGTTTGATGCTGGATATTGTAGGGGAAGTGTCAGAGTGTAGAGGAGTCTGGTCTGATAGATGGTGTTGGCGATGCAATTCGTTGATAAATTGTTCAAGAGATCAATGTCTGAGATGTGTTTTTTTGAAGCCAATTGAAGATGGAAAAGAATGGGAGATAGAAAATAATCGTAAAAGTGTCTCAGACAAGAAAAATTCTGCAATATGTGCTAAGTAAGAAATAAGTTGCAATTAAATGTTGCTCAAAAAGATTGAAGATGACGACCCAGTTAAAGATCCCATCTTAGTGCTGGTTGCTGGTGCTATAGTCTTCTTAAAAAGCATTGAGTAAAATCTATTTCAGTGACAAATGATATCACTCTTCCTCCGAAAATCCTCTGCTTTCTGAATTTATTTCTATGAACATAAATAAAAACAAATGGCTAGAGAAAACATAGCTACTGAGCGAATTTTATAGACAGTTACGATAGAAAATAAATTATCTCGCCATCAATATAGCATTTGAATTTTCCCCATTCAATAACGAAACAATAAATATCTTCTTTATTTTTCATCTGGAATGTCCATTGCTCTCAGCTAAACTTAAAATAGTCTCCACAAAAAAGCTCAGACTCTCCACACCGAACTGAGCCAACCAAGACAAATTATTGCAGATTTATATCTTCGATGACTAAATTCTACTATGTGCGTGTTATGCTGTCGAAAATGAAAATCATGGCAACGATAATAAAATAAATTACATTAAATAGACACAAAAGCATTTTATAGTGAAAATGAATAAAAATTGAAAAAGAGCATACTTACTTTTTATTCGAGCCAAACATGAAAGTCCTGCGAAGTCGAAAGCAGGAAAAATCGTTCCGCCCTTAACTATTCAAACAAAAATACATCTATACATATGTATGAGTTGAGTACATATTGGCCATTAGAAGATTTGTTTTATATTATTTTTATTTGTTGTTTTTATGTTCCATAAGCAGCATCCAGCAACAGGATTGTAAAATTCAATGAAAAAGAGATCGTTGCATGCCTCAAACCATGGAATGTGTAGTGAATGTTATGTTCAAAGAAGAACACACAGTCATAAAACAAGAAGAAGAAAAAAAGAAGGAGTAAAGAATGGCATTATTACTTAGCTTGTGAAAATTGGATTATCCAAAGTCCTTAGTATCCTTTTCTTAAGCTCTGCGCCGCCGTTGAATAGCTCCATTCGATTCTTCTAACCGAATGTACAAGCAGAAAAGAAAAATGCGCATAATGATGGCTAACAAAAACTAACAACATCGTGCGTCGTCGTCGTTAGCAAGGAAATTGGATGCAATTGTTCACAGGAGCATCGAATCTTCTTCTTTTATTTGTTAGGTATTATGTTAAGATGCACTTAGTGTCGTTGGATGGAATCAAAGATTAGGATGTAAGATAGAAAATTTTCACAGAAATGTTTTTTACTGTGATGAAAATACATTTAAGTTCAGAGAAAAGCGATGATTTCAAAACTGGATTTGTGTCAACAGTTTCATGCATTTCGATGTTGCGCTTGTTGTTTTGTCAACACGAGTTAAGGTTTTGTGTCAAATAAAAGGAAATGAATAGAAGAAACAAATATTTGTAGTCGTTACAAGGACTCAAATGTACCTATGAAGTAATTGTTGAAAGACAGTATATAAAGTTCGTACCTCAGCTCTTTCGTTTAGGACGTATTAAGAAAATAAAATTTATCCTGAACAAGTTGAAATTTTAGTTTTTGTTTCAAGTAATCTCAAATAACGTTGGCTATTAGATACGCAGAAAGTAATGGTTCGAATCCGACTCGTGTCCATTAGTTCGTGTTTCACGGGTGCTGCCTCTTGCGAAGAAATGACGAAAACTTACAAGAGTATCAATCTGTCGACTGCTTCTTAAGTTAGAAATTTCAAACCGGTGGGAAAATGAATGTTCTTGTCGTCAGCAAATAAAAAATTAGTGGAAAACATTTCCACAGAGTTCTAGTTTCTGGAATACTCCTCAACCACAAAAGTATCTGACACTTGAAGTTCCCAAGACTGTAGTCTTGCAGCCACCCATTAATAACATAAAATTCTACACTGTAAAAGAAGAGTGATGGTTATGGCAGCAGGTATGAGATGACAAAATATTACCTAATCGGGAGTTGCATCCATTGTGAGGAAGGAATATTCCGGAGACGATGTTATCATGAGCTTTATCTCATCTACCGTGGAGGAGACATTATTAACGACAAAAAATAAATATCCGGAGTGACTTTTGCGATTGAAAGTACAATTTAAGGCAGGCCGCAGCACAATTTTCATGTCTATTACGCTAGCAGAACCATTTCAGTATTTTGTGGCTAATTTGCTGCTCATTTTTGTCACAAGAATTGATTTTATTGTTTTACAATTGTTTAATTGTTAAAATAGAAGAACAATAAAAAATATGTTTTTTATTTCATTTCCTTAATTTTTTATTAAATGAACAAAAAAGAACATCATAATATGAACCAAGAAAGACTTGCCTTATTTGGCTGAAAATTGGATGGGAGGAAGCGTAGAACCAGGAGGCGGTTAAAGAAACTTCTAATCCTACTTGCTGGCCCGGTAAATGTTGTTTTCTCTTTGAAAAAACCTTTAGGAGGATTTTCCATATATTGGAATTAACGTTTTATGAGAAAGTTGACTCGGGCGTATACCGGTTATTTTTCAGAAGAGAAAAGAAGAACCGCTTTTTTCGGAGAACTATTTGAGCAACGATATTAATTCTTGCGGCACAAACAAGCAACAAAATACTGAATAATTTTCGGTGCCGGCTTATGAAATGGTTCTGCTAGCAGAAAAGACGTCTAATTTTCGGTGAAAGGATTGTATAAAATAGGACTCCCGAAGACTAAGAAGAAGAAGTTGTAGGTGCGGGGAAATAACTCCACGGGAACTAACTCCACTGAGGGATTTACTTCCCACCAAGTGAGAACTTACTCCACTTTTGTAAAGTGTAGTTAGTTCCTATGTACGGTGAGAACTTATTTCATTTTCTAATGGGAACTAAGTTCACACATTTATACATGGCGAAGGGAAACTGGTCCGGAAGTCAGAAGTCCCGAAAATGGGTTTCGGGGCTAATGACCCACTACGGTGGGTCATTCGTGGATGCAAGCATAACAACAACCCCAAAATGTCCTATAAATAAATAAGATCATTTTTATTTACTAGCTATTTGTCGACAAAATGGATAAAGCAATTCATTTTCAAAGCTGTTGCCGTTTCCTTTAATTTGGAAAAGCATGCTAGTATCTGGATGGCAGGTGCTGCACTGCAATGATTCATTTTGAGCATCTTGGATGATGACCATCTGTAACACTCAAAATCAATTTGGTTTGATTGGGAGTGAAGCGAGCGGAAAAAATTTTGCCCAAAAGAGAATCAATTTGGGGTGTGAAAATAAAAAAATTCGCCCCAAATTGATTCTCTTTTGGGCAAAATTTTTTCCGCTCGCTTCGCTCGCTTTCAATTTTTGGTTCAATCTCCAAATCCTTAATAATACAATTATTTTAATCACTTGAGAGGGATTGTAGAGTTAATAGAGTAAATAAAAAAAATGTTTTTCTGATGAACTTTAAATGTTATTGAAATAGCTCAGTTATTTAAGGGGACAAAAAGATGCAACAAGATGAAACTGGGTTCAAGTGCAGTGTGCTTGTAAAATGCCTTACTCTCACCGAACACCAAACTTCAGAAGAACGTTTGCATTGGAAAAAGTTTTCTTTATGTCACATAAACTTACAGCATGCGGTATATTTCAATCGTTATATACCGTTTTAGAAAATGTTTAAAATTTATAGCAAAGGTCAGAAACCCCGAATTTGATTCTTCAAAATGGATTTCCGAATGACTAAGTTTCTCAAAATTTTTGTGCATGCGATTTTTTAAAATTATTTTCAGTCTTAAAAACTGAATTTCGGAATGACTTCGTTTCTAAAAGACTAAATAAATAAATAAATAAATAAATAAATAAATTTTTTCTCAATTAAAGTGGAAAATTATTTCAAATTCAAAGGGAACTAGATCCAATAATTATTTGAGGAATTTAATTCCCACCGTACAAGTAAATAAAAGACGACTTCGTTCTTTTGATGCGAGTTTATGACTGGTCACTTTATTCTCAATCAAACTTATAACTAAACATTTTTTGGATTTAATTTTGCTTGCCAAGCAAATAAATACGATTTCTATTATTACAATGCTTTTATAGGTAGATACATTTCATGGGAACGAAGATTTCAGTTATTCACATGATTGACAAATTCAAAACAGATATTCAGATTACAATTCAAGTTGATATTCAAGTTACAATAAAATGCAATGAATGATTTGCTTGGCTTTACAGTTTATTGGTTTCAAATGATTCTGTTGTTCTTTAAGTAATTCTATTGTTGCTGACTGTGAATATTATTGAAGTGTACGGTTTTGGCATGTGCAGGAAGTGTTGCATTACAATTGGTCATTTATTATGAAATGAAATTTGGACAATAATGAAGTGTGTTACTTTGACATGTGAGGGAAGTGTTGTATTACAATTATAGGTCATTAACTCCTCCCCTCCTTAAATTTGAACGTCCTCGTTCATAATATTAAGAACACTCATTCTGATTGCCTCTTTATCCAACTTTGATTTCTCGGGTTCTGCATTCGTTGTTATTGTAATCTTTCTTGGTCTTATCTTTGCATACAATAGAACAAGAATGAGTATGGCAAGTATTCCCGTGATAGCGTACCACATCCACTTACTTGTTTCCAAGGTTGCTTTAAATTCGTTAATTTTTTGATTATTCAAGAAGTGCAACTTGTGCAAGTAAGGTAGAGATATCTTATGATTGTATGTGACTTCGTCCAACATTGTCTTCTTTGGTGCTGTTAGGTGAACCATGTCGAAAGACTGATTAGTGTAGTATTCCTTTCCTTTGACCTTTATCTTAGACCTAAATGTAATTAGGAAAGACCCATTCAGTACGATGTGTTGAGCATTGTCTTCAATTGTGATATTCTCGCCTCTGGCTATGATAATTCCATCCTGGATTGCTTCAATCATTGTTACTTCATCGGCATGGGTGGTTGGACATTTAGCTGTGTTATTATTAAGCAGTTGAGCAAGGCAAGAGTTCTCGGGGTCTTTTTTGCAATAGGAATAGAGGGGAGCTTTTTTGCACATACTTAGTGGATAATTAATTACACTGGGCAACAAATTTGAATTTTTTTATTGCAACAAGGATGAGGCACATCATTTCTAGTAGATTTTTTGATGCAGAAACCAAATCCGGACACAGAATCGTTCTAGCAGGTCAGATTTTCGAGATATGCTTATCTTAAAGTTCTCAAAACACGGTTTTTGGCGATGTTTGAATTATTTTTTTGAGGACAGAAAATTTGTGTTGACATTTGTAAATACAGCATTCTTTAGAACTACTCTTTGTCTTTCAAACCCTTTTTAGTTTGTTTTGCTACGAGTCTTTTTTCTTTTAGGACTTTAGGAATTTTAATTAAGTATACAAGTGAATCGTTTTGGTAATACATTTTTACATCAGCGACGTTTAACAAATCGGTTATTTCGGTAGCAAAGTTTTCTCTTATTTCAATTAATTTTATTTCTTCTGAATTTAAAATTAAAGGATTCACAATATTATTTTTTGCTAATATTAGAGAGTAGATATTATTGCTTAAATGATTAATTACTATTCTATTTCTCCTAGACATTATAGAAATTAGTTGTCTGTCAGCCGGCTCTTGTTTGTCTATAGAGTTTTGGTTTATACTATTAATTGCATCTGTAATTTCATCTATTTTGTTCTGAATCTGAGTGTTTATGTCAATCTGCCTATTGTTGGATCTTGTTAGCTCGTCTTCCTGCATTTTTAACAGTTCCATATCTTGATGATCGGGTGTACCTGCAATAAACTTTATTGCAGAACCTATAAAATCTATGGATCGTATTTTTCTAATGGGAGGCCTAAGCATTCTTAATAAACGCTCTATTTCATCTATATCCTGCAGAAGAACTTCTTTGAGTTTTTCATCTTTAATTTGCTTCAATATGTTTTTGTTATCAGATAGAATAGTTACAATGGTGGAAAAATTTGTAATATGCTTGAGGTACACATAGTCTTCATAGATGGCCACTTCACCTGTTGGTATAGGGATATATAGCGCTGAAGAGTAGTCGACAATATTTGCCATGCCTAGCCATATTTGTGTTAATCTGAAAATAGAATTATCTCAAATTATTTTTGTGAGCTTGTCTTCCATCAACTAAAATAGCGGTGCCTAGATCTGCTTGAACGGTTTTTTGATTGTATAATTTTGATAATTTATTTCCGATTCTTCTATTGTTTTTTAAGTATACTTTTTCGCCTGTCTTATATTCTTTCGGTTTGGTATTACTATTGTGAAATTCTAAGTCTTTTTGTTGTTTTTTCTTAAGTTTTGTAATTATTTCGATTTTTAATTTTTTGGAAATGTTGTGAAAAATATCGGAAGGCTTATAACCTGTAACTGAATGTATTGAGTTGTTATATTTGAAGGTTGAAAGGAGCATTAGTTCAATAATATCTTGGGAACTTTCCTTAGTACACCTTGCTATTTCGGCAAGGGTCGAATGAAATCGTTCGACTTGTCCGTTGCTTTGACTATGTAGTGCTGGTACAGAATGTGTTGAGATATTGAATTCATTTTTTAATAGTGCTTGAGTTGAATTTGATGTAAAAGCACCTTCATTATCTATGACTATTAATTTCGGATTTCGAAATTGTGAAATAATTTCAATCAAGGGATTTCTTATGTCCACAGAATTTCTAGAGGGAATATGTTTTATGATGGCGAATTTTGGAAATTTATCAATACACGTTATAAAATATTGTTTACCGGTGTTGTAAATATCTAAGTGGAGAATCTCTCCTACGTATGTTGGGATTGGTGTTGCACTGGTCTACGCTGATACTTATTTTCCTTACAAATTTTACATTTAGATGCATATGCCTTACAAAGCTTCATCATATTCGGGAAATAGTATTCTGAGAGTATTTGTTTGAAGTTTTCTCTTGGACCTCTATGTGCTCTGTTATGCTCGGCAACGATGATTTCTTCTTGATCGTGTGTGTTAAACACGTCTTGAACAAGTGGTCTAGCATATTTAATTTTTACTTTGGGAAATGCGATAATGAGATCATTTTGTACTTTACCTAAGGTTTCTATGTCACAGTAGATTCCATTTACTACGTCCGTATGAAGGACATCACGCATTATATCTATAAGTTCTTCGGTGGATCTAAATGATATAATATGTCTAACCTGTTTTTTAAAAAGAATCTTAACTTTCTTGCTTTTCTCGGAACCTTGAGTAATAAAGATTTGATTCTTGAAGCAGTTTATGGGATTGTCTACTGAGGGAATAACTTTCGTAAGGGATTCCTCACTGTGAACGGTTTGATCTGAGGAAGACAGCGCGTTAATATACTGACGTGATAGTGCGTCTGCTACTTTATTTTCTTTACCGGGTTTGTAATGAAAGGTTGGAGAATATTCCTCAATGAAAGCTCTCCATCTCTTCAATTTAGTGTTAGGATTTTTTTCGGAAATGGCAAACGTGAGAGGTTGGTGATCTGTGTATATATGAATATCAGGGGCACCGTATAGGTAATTTCTTAATTTTTGCAGAGCCCAGACTATAGCTAACATTTCACGTTCATTTGTTGCAAAATTTTCTTCGGTTTTACTTAAAACTCGAGATATCATAGTGATAGGTCTACCAAATTGGGATAGTACTGCACCTATTGCCTGTGATGAAGCGTCAGTAGTTAAATCTAAGGGCTTACGAAAGTCAGGATAGAATAATAACACATCTTCTGAAGCTAAAATATTCTTTATCCTAGAAAAGGCACATATAGCCTCAGGATTAAGATGAATTTTGACGTGCTTTGACTTATTTGCACTTATGTTTCCGTTTTCTCCTCCGAGGTATTTGGCTAATGGTTTAGTGATCTGAGCATAATCTTTCACAAATCGACGGTAATATCCGGCAAGGCCTAGAAAAGATCTCAGTGCACGAAGTGTTTTTGGAATCTCAAAATCAACAATGGCCTTGACTTTATCAGGACATGTTTTAATTCCGTCTGCAGATACAACAAATCCCAAAAATTCAAGCTCATGTTTGAAAAATCTGCATTTTTCTGAAGATATTCTCATATTAGCATTGAAAAGTTTGGAAATGATTGTTCTTATATCTTCTAAATGTTCATTTTGTGTTTGCGAAAAAATTATGACGTCATCTATATAGACGTGGCAACGTTTGCCTATGTCATCACGTAGTATATTGTCAATTGTTCGCTGAAAAATGCTAGGAGCATTTTTCAAGCCGAAGGGTAGTCTACAAAATTCATACTTTCCATTATTCACAGAGAAAGCTGTTTTTTCGCGGTCTTTTTCTTCTAGGAGAATTTGATGGAAGCCAGATTTTAAATCTATTGTTGTAAAGTATCTAGCTTGTCCTAAATTTGCTAAAACAACCCCAGTTTCTGGAATAGGATACCGATCTGGGATAGTGTGTTCATTTAACTTTCTGTAATCGAACACTAGCCTTGATTTGGGAGTACCGTCTTCATTAATGCCTTTTTTTCCTACTACCAATATGGGAGTGTTGTAAGGAGAATGTGATGGCCTTATTATTCCCTCGTCTAGCATTCTTTTAATTTCTTTATTCACAAATGGCGCGGCTGCCATGTTGTATGGCCTTCGCTTTGAGTAAATGGGTTCTGAATCTAATGTTCTTATAGTAGCTTTAATGCTTTTGAAAAATCGTCTATAAATTTTTTAAACTCGTTTTTGATAGCGGCAGGAACTGTTTCGGTATCGAGTTCTATGTTATTGACCTGTTGGCATACAAAGGATTTTAATTGCATTTCACCGTTATCGTAGATTAAGATTGAGCGTTTGGTATCAATTTTTGCTTTTATTTTAACCAAAAAATCATACCCGATTATTGCATCAAAGGTTTTTAATTGAGGGAGGAAAAAAAAATCTGTGGTGTGGCCACAAAGTTGTATTTTGCATATATGTGTAATTATATTATCACCGTTAAGGGTTTTAACTTTGAAATGTTTTTCATTAGGGACTGCCTTTATATGAGGTGTTTCCTTGATATAATTCTTGGCTGTACCAGTGTCTATAAGTATTCTCATGTTAATTTTTTTATTGAGTTTCTTTTCGACAAATGGTAGAGCCGATTCTACTCTAAAAAATTAATTTCATCTTCATGTTCGTTAGTCATGTTTTGATATTCGCCTTCGCATTTGTTTTCAAACTCGACTTCGTACTCGAAATTATTTTTTTCATATTCGTCTTCGTATGTGTTTTCATTGTCGACTTCATATTCGTAGCTTTGGTTTGGGTCCTCGTTTATACCTTGAGACTGTGCGAAGTTTATTCGCTGATTTTTAGCTATAGGTACTCTATCTGATTCACGCAACCGTTTGAATGTTTTATTATTTTCGTAATTTTGGGGTTGAGGTCTAACAATTTGGTTGCTGTAAGACTCTTCACGTCTTTGACGGAATTTTGAGGAATTATCGATACTCATTTGGTCGTTTGGATCAACCAATTGCTAATATCGAGGTTGTAATTGACGGATTCTAGATGAGTTTCTTACACTGATATGATTGTTTCGTTCACCTGGCTGTTGGTTTTGAAATGGGAGCGCCCTCGTTACGAGTTTGTAGTTAGGGTTGCTCCGAGGAGGGGCGTTACTTGAATTATTACCAATATTTGGGTTTTTATCAAAAGCTCTTGCGGAGTTGTACCTATGTTGGTTTGCTTCGAGCTCTTGGGCTTTGGCTAATGCGGAAGGCAAGTCTTCGCAACCGGCAGAACACAGAATATTACAAAATGGCTTGTTAAGGCCTGATATAAATACACGCAATGCATCTGCTCGGAATTTTGTGGCTAATGAATTTATTAAATTGTTATTACCTGAATACTCCATTGAAATTTTGTTTGTAATAGCAGTGAGATGTTTTTCTATCCTGTCGTAAAAATCTGAAATGGACATTTGTCCTTGGCACAAAATGCTCAATTGATTTTCAAGTACATGAAGTGGGCGTTTGTCTGCGTATGAATGATCTAAAAGTGCAATTATAGCATCGAAAATGAGGACCGTATTGAAAGAAGATAAGATTAAATCTGCTGATCCCACAATTTTATTTCTTATGATGGCAACAGCTTGGTAGTACCTTTCAGAACCTTCATAAGGGATAAAAAGTTGTATGGCTGTTTTTGCCGCTTGCCGCCACGAAATATATCTGGATCGATCACCAGAAAATTCTGGTATTGATTTTATCACATCAAGTGATATTTGACATTGAATGTCGGGTGTTGTTACGGTAATAGGCTCATATGCCACGGCCGTACTTGAAGGGATTTGGCAAGAATTTAATTTTTCCGTTAACTGCGTAATTTACATGTTCACTTTTTCGTTAACCTCTCTGTTTTCTAAAGTTATTTCCTGCATTCTCCTAACCAATGTTCCGCATGCTGTTTCTACAGCTACCTGCACGGCTGATGAAATCACATTAGCTATTTCCGACATTATTTATAAATTACAAAATATTATATTTATAAAAATATGAAAAAAGGTTTTAATATTTTTTAAAAATTTTCTTACACTAGAATAATTACAAACAGCATCTCTTGTTGATTGTTGATGATAGATTATTTTTATTTTTGTTGTTGTTGTTGTTGCTTCTATGTAAGCGGGCTGTAGTCAATTAATTGCTGATTTTCTTAAACTTTTAATGTTTTTTTGTTTATGTTTTTTTTTCTCTCTATGGAGATTTTTCACACTTTAATTATTTTCTCTCTATGGAGATTTTTCACACTTTAACGTTTTTTTTTGTTTTAATTGTTATTCTTTTTACACAAAGTTCGCGTTTTTTGTGTTGGTCTTGCCTTTTTTCTCTTTTTATAAAGATTTTTTCAGGCACACGGTACTAAGCGGGAGAGGAAAAAAAATGTTAGTGGGTTTCCGCGGTTTTTGTGATTAATTGGCTTATCTCTTTTTATAAAGAGTTGTAAAAGCACACACGATACTACGCGGACAAAGTTGGGCGCCAGTAAATAAAAGACGACTTCGTTCTTTTGATGCGAGTTTATGACTGGTCACTTTATTCTCAATCAAACTTATAACTAAACATTTTTTGGATTTAATTTTGCTTGCCAAGCAAATAAATACGATTTCTATTATTACAATGCTTTTATAGGTAGATACATTTCATGGGAACGAAGATTTCAGTTATTCACATGATTGACAAATTCAAAACAGATATTCAGATTACAATTCAAGTTGATATTCAAGTTACAATAAAATGCAATGAATGATTTGCTTGGCTTTACAGTTTATTGGTTTTAAATGATTCTGTTGTTCTTTAAGTAATTCTATTGTTGCTGACTGTGAATATTATTGAAGTGAACGGTTTTGGCATGTGCAGGAAGTGTTGCATTACAATTGGTCATTTATTATGAAATGAAATTTGGACAATAATGAAGTGTGTTACCTTGACATGTGAGGGAAGTGTTGTATTACAATTATAGGTCATTAACTTACATAGGAACTAACTACACTTTACAAAAGTGGAGTAAGTTCTCACTTGGTGGGAAGTAAATCCCTCAGTGGAGTTGGTTCCCGTGGAGTTATTTCCCCGCACCGAAGTTGTAAGGGTGAAATGAGCGGGATATCAGCTGAACCGCAGATGAAAGATGAGATCTTATCGGCTAAGCTGACGATGACGAACAACAGCTGATTTCATATTCTCTGTCACTTTGATTTTCAATGAACTCGTTGATTTTTTTCACGGAAAACTCAGGTGTGGAGTTCTTAGGTGCTTAAACCATTATCAGATTGTTGACATAGCATGGATCCTTTTTGGATGATTATTATCAAAAAAAAAAAACTTTAAATGGTGAAATCACAGCTCCAAGGCAGCCAATTGACGAAGCCAATGCAGATCATGGCATACATTTCGATTGTGTGCACGTTTTGCAAAACCTTCTTTTAAAAAAAAACCTAACGTTTGCATTATAACGCATTTACTCAGGTGAAAGCAGCGCGAGATACACAGAGCTTTCAACAAATGAAGCCTTCCAAGAATCCGAAACCAACGGCTTCAACATCATAATTGGTTATGGGTCGCTCAAGGAAGAAAAATACATTATTCCTCAAATAAATTAAACTTCAATTTCCTGTTACGAAGGCCGGTCTCAGGTTTCCTCGGCGAAGCAATCTCGTCCGACCTGTAGAAGTAACCCAATCAAATTAAAAAAAAAAAATAAAGTTATAAAAATACAAAAAAAGAAAAAAAGAAAATGCACCTGGTATTGACAGCCAATCGTTTACTTTGTTTATACTTTTGGGTTGTCACAGTGGATGCAGGGCGAAGTTAGTTGTGGTTGCCTTTTCTTTTAGTTATGAAATTCGAAAAGCTGTGTTCGGTGATAGGTGTGCATGATGTGTTCTGTTGTTATAGATTGTGGAGTGTTACGTGTTGCATGAATTGTTAACATTAAAAATATTGTAGAATTGGTCTTTTCTTGGAGGAGTCGTCTTTTTGTACGTTTTTGATAGATGTTGTCCACGTCATAATAGGTATTTATTGATTCGCTCCTAATTATTTGTTTGCATCACTTGAACGTGGTAGGAACACACCGGTTCGCTCAGACCTTGGTAGGGTAGGGGCCTAAGATCTCATGTTCGAATTCGATTTTCGGAGATTGTCTTACTGACAGATGTCGGACAAACTGAGAGCAAAAAAAGAAATTTATGGTGAAGTGTTCCGTACCGTCCTTAATAATATAAATCTTAAACCTAAACTTAAAATAATTACAAACAATACAAACAAAAACAAAAAGAAACAAGTGTTAAATTAGATTTATAAGAAAAAAGTGGTTTCGCATATATAAAAAAAAAACAAAAACAAAAAGAAAAAACAGTGCCAACGAGCTAGAACACGAACACGTAAAACAAGAACCATAAAAAGACGAGACTTACTACATTAAGAATAACCTTGAGTGTCATAGGTACTGAATTTCAACCACAGCAGGCGGACCCAATTCTTGGGCGGTAACCTTTTTTTGGAGGTTATAAAACTTTTTGAGGTTAGTTGCCTAACACCTACGTCAGTGGCTGACATTCGAAAATCGAAACAATAAGAGCGGACACAGAGGGCGCGTTCGTACATCAAACAGAACCAGCCGTACCACACCTGTCGCCCAACGCCATCTCGCGGGTAGCGCATAAAGACGAGGTTTATTCAAATAAAATCGAATAATATTTCTGTGTTTGTGTTTGTCTTTTAGTATTAAGTTATATTAAGTTATTTATTTATTTATTTTGGTTATTTATTTATTATTTATTGCGTAATTTATTATTTTGGTTTTTTTATTCATTTATTTGTTACAATTTAATATTTTTTTTGTTCGGGTGAATTTTCCCAATTGTTTGTAATTTTGGTCGAACCTTAGTTTTTTTTTAGGAAACCCTTGATACCACTTCATAGAGCTCGATGAGGTAGGGTAGTTTTTGAACCGCGGATTAGTTTGATTTTTTTTTGATAAACATTCTTTCGCGGAAGCACCGAACAGGGTGCGGCGTACAGCCTAATTTAGTATATTTTTTCTTTTGGGAAACCAACCCCTTTACTTCCTTAAAATAAAAATCAATTATGTGAACGTTTTTTTTGATATATTAAATTGGTACTAAGTTCAATTTTGTGTGTTTTTTTGTTGTTTCGATACCGAAACAACATGGAATAGCAACTTTTCCTTGGGGTGCCCAAAGTGGCCGAAGTTTTTGACAGGTGAGGATGAGGTGAGTTGAAGCCGACCATCAGCCATTAGGGGGAATCTAAAAATGGCCGAAGATTCCTATGGTAGCGTGGGTAATGGCCTCACTGCACTAACACCAGCAGTGCCTCTGACGTGAAGACAGTCCTTCCGTCAGTTTCTAGTCCTTTTTCCCTATGTGTTTAGGCCTGATTTATGTATTTGTTTGCAGGTGAGGTTAAGTTTTCGGGGGCAAGATCCCCCCCGTCCGACGAGCTGACGCCGTGCATCGCAAGCAGGCCACGTCCCCGGAACTTAGCATTCTTTCCTTTTCCAACCCTAGTATCCCATTCCTAGCTTCCTTCCTCTCCGAAATCTGACTTGTCAGATTTTTCCCAAGGCTCCCCTCCTCTTGCCTCGCAACATTCCATAGCGGTGACCATTAATATGTCACAAGGACTTTCAAAGGACTTATTCTTTAGCAAACAATGAAAACCCTTGAAAGCTTTCCAATTAAACCAAATATGTGGAAATTTTATGCAATTTTAACTGCTTACGATCGATGTTCAAATATTTACCCTACTTAATTATTATTTAAAAGCTTCTTCAATGTTCATTATTCTTCAACATTTATTATTGAATGGGCTCTTAAAACTCTGTAAAAATTTGCATTCACACACAAGCGTTACAATGAATAATAAATTAATTTCAATCCATTTTTATGAAAATTAATATATCGATCAATATGTGGGACTTTAAAGGGTGACTCAATGCCAAAATATATACCTTGCACAAATGGAGCCTAATTTTTCTACCGCTTTTTTTCTGTAAGGTCCTAATTATTTTGTCTAAAATTTGTCCTTTAAATTCGATTGCTTACACATTGAATACAACTTTTGAAAAATACGTTTCTCTTAGCACATTTTTGAGCGTCACCCTTTTCGCTTGGAAATATCATTCTCTCTCGTGTAAAAAATAAACTTTTCGTGTATATGTTTATATTGCAGGTAGAATCGGTGGAAGTAGCGGTGTTTTTGAGCAAGTTAACATTGCAAGAGAACCGACATAATTATAAGAGTTGAGTATACAAAAAACCGACACATCGCATAGCCGTTTATTTTTCCGGGCTATCAATTACAGCAATACGGCCGAGCAGCACAGATTGTTCAGCCTTCAAAATCTTCTCGCACTATGATATGGGTCCATTTGGTCGAACACTACGGAGGAGTGTTATACGACGAGTATAAAATTCAGTGGCTTTGAGGTGTCCTTAGTTCATTCAAACAAATGAAAGCCCTTTAGGCATATGGCCGGGCAAGCACCAGCACTCGATGGAAGAGTACGGTGTTAATGTTTATAAGGACTCTTCATTGTTTATAATTGGTAGAATCCGCTTTCTTTTTTTTCGGTTAAATAATGGAGTAAGAGTAATTTGACTTCATTTGAATAATTTTTATGGTAATTTTCATTCTAATTGCAGGCTATTCGCCCAACTTCACAAAATGCGCCCTTGAGGGTCAATTTGTTGTTCTGAGCAGTTCAATGGGAAGTAATTGAAAAGTTCACCAAACACCGCAGTGAAAAATTACTTTGTAATATTAATTTAAATTCGATGCAGGGAGTACGCCGCGTTTTTGAGGCTCATAAGGGAAGAGGAACTAATTACACTACCAACAACTGTTGTTACATTATAGTGAAGAGCCATGAATGAACTTGCACACGTCATAGTCAAAGTTCACGTTGTTGGTGCACTTTGTCGTGCATGCCGTCCTGAAACAATGCCAAAAAGTTCTGTTTTGTGGAGTGGAGTGTTTATTTGTGTTGGATGTTTTTCAAGTTTGTTGAGAATGCACTCGTTCGAGCGATGAGTGAGTTCGATGTATGTGTATGATGGCCCACAAAAGTTGTAATAAATCAAAATTGAGCGGTTAAAGATTATTGGTCTATATTTTGGCCTAGCAAATTGTTTACATTGAAATTAAAAAAAAAAACAGAGAAACCAAAAAAAGTAGTCATAATCGTTTAACTTGTTAAATAGTTTTGCTGTTAAGTTAAAAGTCAAATGAATTGATTAATTCTGCTTTTGTTTTAATTAAATTTGCAATATCTAGTAAACTCATAGAAATTTTGTTTTTTGTGAGATAAATTAAAATTGATTGAACAAGGACGTTCTAGTGAAATATTGAAAATAGGTTAAATTGATTCGCGTTGAATGAAAATTGATGATTTTTAAAGGGTTTTTTGTTATAGAATATTTTGATTTGATTAACACATTTTAATTAGCTTATGTGTCCATGTGTGTTTTAACCTTCTGTTAGTTTCAATTAAATTTAACGTTATTTATTTCAAAATTAATTACTTGAATAAATTAACCTGATTTGTTGGTGTTCGATTTTCGATAAAACAACAATGCAAAATTTTAATAATTTGGCTTTAAAATTGTTAAATGCCACAATTCACACCTTTTTTGTTGATATTGCTATCAAGTTAAAAATTTCGATGAAAAGGAAGGGCTTTTTAAAGCTTTATTCTAAAATGTATACTTTTGAAGCAATTTCAAATCCGTAATCAAAATATTTCGATCAACTTTACAGGACACTTATCCTTTCAATACAGTTTATCTTCCAAACAATCTAAATTTTCAAAGAACAAACGGTAAAAGGGACTTCAATTCAAAGGATACATAGGAATTATGGACATTAGAGATTTTTGATACGAAAATGACTTGATAGAAATGCGGAACACACCTGCATGCCTTCCAAGCCAACTTCATCCTGCACTCAGTCAAACACAAGCCATAGCTATATATCGGTACGGTCATCATTTCCTCAGCTTCGTTGGAAATCGACATTTCCTTTGATTAACCTTTAATCTTTAATTCAAAAATCAAAAATCAAAAACCAAAAAAGCAAAATTCAAAAACCCAAGACCGTAAGACAAAAATACACACAAAATGCAAC